>OZ020252.1:8216299-8670762 GCA_963971285.1 Astropecten irregularis | reverse complement strand
GTTCTGTAGATGACGTCACAAGCTATTGTTGCGTGGATAGGTTCCAAGGGGGACTTTTTTGGGGGGCGGGGAATACATGTACTGATTTTGTAACTTTTTGGTTGAAAGTTATGAACAAATAAATTTGCCTCTCTCTGACCTAACGTACGTACGAGTTATATGTCGTACGTACGAGATATAAGTCGTACGTACGGGTTGTATGTCGTACGTACGAGATGTAAGTCGTGCGTACGAGATATAAGTCGTACGTACGAGTTGTATGTCGTACGTACGAGATGTAAGTCGTACGTACGAGATATAAGTCGTACGTACGAGATATAAGTCGTACGTACGAGTTGTATGTCGTACGTACGAGATAACGAGATGTAAGTCGTACGTACGAGTTGTATGTCGTACGTACGAGAAGTAAGTCGTACGTACGAGATACATCTCGTACGTACGAGATATGATTCATAAGTCGTACGAACGACATATAACTCGTACGTAGGACTTATATATCGCACGTACGACATAATAACTCGTACAAATTAATTTTTTCAGCATGTCCCTAATACAGCTTCGTACAAAAGTAAGCACTTATATAAACATATAATTTTTATATAGGCCTAGGCATTAATTATGTATTAAGCAACAATTTTAAAGCACTTTCACCCCTTTCCCAATTTTGATTACAGTAAACCTTTAAGGAGACGTCGATGTTAAAAAAAGAAAAGGAAAACAGATAAATACGTAGGAGACTAGGACAGAGAAAAAAAGACAGATAGGAGAGGAGCTGAGAGAGGGGAAAACCCCGTTGCATTGTTCAAATGGCAATTAGGGCACGTTCATAGCCGCTGACCGAATTCCCCATGTTAAAAGCCAGACCGGGACCCGGTCGGTAATCATGCCAGTCTCCTCATATCCACGTATGTTTGTTTAATGAAGAAGATGGACCAGATGGCTCAGACCTGGGGCCGATTTCACTAACGCTTTGCGATCATCGCTAAGCCCAAATTCATCGCTAAACGGAAAATTGATCGCTACTTTGTGTAGGAATTTTCCATTTAGCGATGGATTTGGGCCTAGCGATGATCGCAAAACGTTAGTGAAATCAGCCCCTGGGGCCAATCTCATAGAGATGCTAAGCACAAAAAATTGCTTAGCACAAAAATGGCTTGCCCAACAAAACAAGCCACCATTGAACATTCGATTTGATATTCATGGTTAGCGAACAACAGCCAAGAACGATCACAAGTGATACACAACACATGGACATTTTGGTTGTTAATCCTGGGGTTTTTTTAGGCAGAAATGTCATGCTTAGCGGATTTTTAAAGGCGGAGTGTAGGATTGGTATGGATTAGCAAATAAAAGTCATTGTTAACATTCGACATGAATTTTCACTATTCATCCTGGAACCAATATATTCATGTTAAATATTCCGGTCTGAAATGACGTCTTCTTTGAAAAGAAAAAAAAAACCCCAAAAAACCCCCCAACAACAACATAAAACAAGCAAAAACCCCCTCAGCCGATTTCTCATTAGCCGATTTCGATTGTAATAAATCAAAAATACGAAATTATAACATATAATATTCATTCGTTTGGAGTTAGGATTACCTAACGTTTCGATCTTATAGTAGGATCTTTCTCGAAGAAGGGTCCTGTTTGAGTCGGAACGCCAGGCTCTTATAGAAGAAAGATCCTGCTAGGATTGAAACGCGTCAGGCCCTCCTATAACTCCAAGCATTTTATACATTTCCGGTCATTATTTTGACTGATGAGCATTTTGCAGCAGTTTTATACTTGTAATAATTCATCCGTCGGTTTTTTTCAGAAAACGTGAAAATATATTAATTTGGAGGACATTTTGGCAGACTGGTTTTATGGTTTGCATTCGGAGACATGATGATTGATTAGAATAAAATGCTCTCTTAAAATAAAAAAAAGAAGAAGATCATGAGCAATGATTAACTACATCTATAAGTTACTCAAACGGCATCCTAAATGTGTGCGGTTGACGACTTAACGGGGCTGTAGCGGTTAGAAAGAAATGTTGGCTTTTGCCAAAGACATAGCAACAAAAAATGGCCTATGGCCATTTCATAGAGTTACTTAGCACAAAAAAATCACTAAGAATTACATTTCTGTCTTAATAAAAACAGGATTAACAACCGAATTTCCATGTGTTGTGTATCACTTGTGATTGTTCTTTGGCTGTTGTTCACTGACCATGAATACCAAATAAAAAAATTAACGGTGGTTTGTTTTATTGGGAAAGACATTTTTGTGCTAAGCAAATTGTTGTGCTTAGTAGCTCCATGAAATTTGCCCATAGGCACGTTCACGTCACACACACACAATACATGTATACACAAAAAAATGCAAATACACCATTCCTGGCGGCAATATTTCAACGGTATGTTTCTACTGTACTAACACCATCTTCACGCAAAATAATCGCGATTATTTGGGTGTGTGTGAACGGCCCTATGTAGAAGAGGCGTCAATTGCCAAAACATTCCCGGTTACAAACGCTGATTTTAATTGACCAAAAACACATCGATATTTAGTTAAAAAACAATTGAAATCGTACTCTAGATGACACAATTTCCAAAATATTGTCCTGATCCTCTTATCCATTCATTTGTGTTTCTATTCACTTGCATGTTCTTGTCCATCTTGAGAAAGATCCTGCTATAGGATCGAAACGCGTCAGGCCATCCTAACTCTAAACATTTGATATAATTATTTCAGGTCATTTTGGCTGATGAGCAGTTTTTTGAAACAATGAAGAAATAAAATTATTAAACTTCTCATGCATTCACTATGTACTTTCTCACTTCCTAAAGCAAAACCTTTCACAAAAAACCCTTAGAATTGACAATAATCAGGATGTAACTACTTGCCTTTACCAGTTTACCTTGGGGAACGCAAACTAATCATTAAATTTTTCTATCATAATTAATAGGAAGGTCAAGCATGAATTTTTTTTTCAGGTTATTCCCAGAAATCAAGCTTATATATCGTGTAAAGTTCTGACGTCATCAAACACTCCACAACTCTAATTGCCATACTGCTGTGATAATGTATACATATTTCTCCTGCGATGCCTACTTCAGGCTGATAATAGGTTTCCATTATGAGTTATGGACACAACGCCAATTAATGATTGGGCAGTGAAATAATCATCAGTAATCATTGGACCCGTTTCGAGGGCGACAAAATTATCAAATTAGATATACCATGTATAGCATGCCATCTGAAGGTAGATTTTATTTCTTCATCAATATACAGGGTGTCCCAGAAAAAAACGCAACATTGTGTCGGGACATATTTGTTAACATTAAACTGTTTATCACTTCAAGATTCAGATATGTGATACAACCATGTCTTGGCTATCACCATGTAGAATTAAAACATATTGGGGCTGAAATTGGCGAAAATATGACCAATTGAAAGAGTACTTCCTAAAAACAAATTTGCAAGGATAACACGCATAGTGGTCAATAGTATACACACATAATGTGTATGAAAGGAAGATGAAAATGGGGTTTTGAGGTTGGGTGATTCAGTCTTAGTCTTTTCACTACATTTTAGTCCAATTGTGCTCAAATTATACATGGTGATAGCCAAGATATAGTTGTATCACATATCTGAATCTTGAAGTGATAAACAGTTTAATTTTCATATAATAGTTCTCGACACAAGTGTTGCGTTTTTTTTTTGGGGGGGGGACACCCTGTATTTTGTCCTCCTCTTGACTTTTAAGCGAATTCTGTTTTTTACAAGATTTATTTTAGAAACTAATTTGCTCGCGTGCCTTTCTTGTGGTTGATATTGCATATTCCCGTGCTTATAGTTAGTTCCATCTTGCTGTATGTTTTAATAGAATTGTCCTTATTAAAGGTTCACTGTAATAAAAACAAATCTGAAGTTTAATACATCTGTACTGTTATAAAACTCAACCTGTCTATCTTTGTTTATGCTAAAAAATATTGTATATAGAAAAAGGAGGTATTTTATACCCATAATTGAGCACCCCACTTTTCGAGACGAAAAACCTTGCTTACGTCACATGCAGAACGCCACACAGTATACTGCGGTGCGAGCCTATACTAGTTCTGTAGGTGACGTCACAAGCTATTGTTGCGTGGGTCGGTTCCAAGAGGGACTTTTTTGAGGGGCGGGGCATACATATATCGATTTTGTAATTGTTTCGCCAAAAAGAAGCACTTACATACAAATATAATTTATATTTTCATTAATTATGTATTAAGCAATAATTTTAAAGCACTTTCATCTCTTTCCCACATTTTATTACAGTGAACCTTTAACATTGTGTTCATTCCTATCAAGCTCGCTAAGTAATCTATCTATTTATAAAAAAAATTCTCGAAATTAATTTTCGTGAAGTGAACATAAATCCCTCACCGTAAATAGTTACTTATATTCACTGTGTGCTATAGGTCATGCCCTTTGCATATTAATATATACGGTGTCTAAAAGCCAAAGTAATTAATACTCAGAAAAGGGGATGCCTTCGAGAATTTTGAATGAATCTTTAATTATTTTGCCATAATTAACTCTTCTCTCTATATAGCCTGGTCAGTGAGGAGTCTGTGAGCTGGGGGGTGGGGCGTGGGATGGGGGGGGGGGGGGGGGGTTACTAAGCAGTCTTACTATATACCAATAATGTGTATACTGTTCCATCGCCTAGCAGTAGCATCAACCCAACATTCTCAATGCCTTACATGCACGGACGCCAATAGTGTACACAAACATAATGGTATACTGAGAACCAGCCTCAATACTAACTGAATTCACATTTGAATTCACTTGTGATGTTTTGTGTCCTACATATGAAATGAAGGGCTTGAGATACATGGCGAAGTTGCAGCCTTTCTTCGGCTTCGTCATGTAGCTAAATCCCTTCATTTTGTTTTGTGGACCTCAAATTGCGGTAGCGAAATAAGTCTCAAGCCTAGCCTCAAGAAAAAATTTTTCATTCAACTTTGCACGGCACCTTATGAATATGATATAAAATAAAAGCTCAAGTTCGATTTCAATACACAAAATGATGCAATATTTAGATATCGTTCTTAGGGCACCGTGGTTCTTTTCGAGAAATCAAATCTGGATTTAGAACAGCCTACAAGGTCCTATTATTTAGCCAATCAGAATACGTTCTAAAGCGTGTGCTCTTCTAATGCCAGTGTGGTTGTCGCTGCTTAGTATTTGTGAATTATCGACATAGTGTGAAGACTTTTAAAGAGCAAATGTCCATGCAAACAATTATGGGGAAATAATAATGCATTACAGCAACTATTCGAAGCAAGTTCAGTCCAATGAATTGTGTATGGTAACTTAAAGGGATGGTACAAAACTGGTTTTTGCGACAAAACCGTTGCTGACAGTGAAAGCACATTACGTGATCTATCATATACCTTAACTGACAAACCTGTACAGGTTTGAGGTCAATCAGCCATCTGGGTCACGAGAAAATAGTGAAAACCCGTGTACACATTTCAAAGAATGATTAAAACGCTTCGAAGTGATTTATTCCAATCGGAAAATAGTTTAATTTATTTCTCAACGAATATGGCATTTCAGACAAAAACATTCCATGGGATGTTTTCTCCTATCATCACCATTATACTGTGTACGTTTTATGTGAATCTGTGATCTTGAAGTGTATTTTGTCTTACCAATAATTCAGTACCATCCCTTTAAACAGCATATTGGCAATTTTATCATGAACACAATGAAATTGCTCCTTTTTTTTCGAAAATTACTAAAGCTTTGTGTCAAATAGTGATTCGGTTTTATGTTCCTTACATATTTCTGCATGGCATGATTAGAATCATCCAGCATAATGGGACCCGAACATTTATACCGCTCTTGTCTATTATGATAACCATCTTGGATTGTTAAAGGTTGTGCCTGCATGCGTAATCTGTTATTCGCCATGGATCAAACCTGTATAGGCCCATTTGCCACTTAAAGGTAGTATCATACTTTGGTAAGAAACCAAAACAGAAATGTTCACAGAATTACGTATAACTTACAGGGTATGAAGATGGTGGTTGTAGAAACATACTGTTAAAATGTTTCGCCTGAAGTGGTGTATTTATCCAGAAATTAGTTAAACAACGACCGAAAATCTTTTTGATCTTTTAAAAGATCAAAAATAAAAGAGAAAAGACTTAAGAAATACTGTGGCTAATTTCTCTGTTTTCTCAAAAAGTGGGCAACCTGAAATTTTCACAGACGACTGTTACCTTATCTGTCTTGATATTTTTGCCCATGAATCTGTATATCTTTGATAAAAACCAAAGTATGATACTACCTTTAAGATCTAATACAGTGTTGGCTGTATAGCGTGGTAAGGGTATATCGTATACATCCATCGCTCAATTGGAATGTGTGCAATGAGCCTATAGGTCCAGTGCCGACCTGTGCACATTTTGAAATTGCATTGATACGAAGGGAAGTGCTCATGAGAATTCGTTCTTTCTTGTCTTTCCATTTTGTCTTTATTATTTCCCCATAGCGTGTTGGACAATGGCAAATTGACGACGGTAGACCTAATGTATCATGCATGAAATGTCTGAGAGCAGGACCGTGTAATTATAGAATCTTCTTCGCTTAGGCTCTCCACTATTCTTTGTCAGTTATACGGCTCTTTCAGATCATAAACGCTTAATGCATTGTGTGCATGATCTTCTAATGGTATTTTCTCTGCATGGGGTCTCAGTCTTACGTCATAAAGGTGAATTTGTTGTTTTCGTATTATTATCATCATCATTGTTCCAGGTAAGTGTCTTTAAACAAATACAGGGAGCAAATCTTTTGTTGTAGCTTTCAAAATAGTTTCTTGGCATTTAAAGGTATAATACATGATTGGTAAATGTCATCACAGAACAGCACTCACACTTTGTCTGATCCATCATGTACATGAAATAATAAACCTGTGAAAATGTGAGCTCAATCGGACATCAATCATTCTGAGTCCCTAGAAAATAACAAAATCCTGACGCATCTCTTCTTTTAAAAAAATGAAGGAGGATTTTTGATCTTGCCAAGATCAAAAATGTTTTTAGTGTTTGGTTTAAATCTTTCTAGATAAATACACCATTTCAGGCGGAAATATTCTAATTAGTATGTTTCTACCAGCACCATCTCCATACTCTGTAAGTTATACGTAAATCTGTGAACATTTCTGTTTTGGTTTCTTATAGTAGTATTCAAAATTCAAAATTCAAAAATTCTTTATTAATTCCACATGGGACAATTAGTAGATACTACCTTTAAAAAGTATCTCTGAAAAACGCATAATGATAATTGTTCGGCTGCCGTGAGCGCCCACTCCTATATGCTGAAAGCATTGCCGTGTAACCGGCCCCATCTTCGGACAGAAACGCGTCAGACGCGCCCCACCCAAAGACAGACGAGAAAGCGACTTTGTTTTTCTAAAGCTACATTTAAATGCTGCTCATCGTGAGAGGAATCATCTGCCCCTTTCTTTCGCTCGGATTGAGCGGCAAACGGAAATATACAGTATTTTCAATGAGCCGCGTCTATGGAGCTTTCGCTGGTTACCATGACAACCGGGCAATGTAGCTTGAGAGTCCCCGGACATCCATTTTGTTCGTTTTTGTTTGTTTTGTTTTGGCTCATGGCAAACAAAATAAGTACTTACAGGCGACTGCACAGGCAGTGTACTTTAGATATTATACCCTTGACGTAGGTGTGTAATGATGGAATGAATGTGACCCCTCCAGAAAAACAACAACATATGCTTCATACTTAAAAAAGTGCATTGTATAGGTCTCAGATCCCGACTTCCACCACTTTAAAGACTTACCTCGTACTTTTCTGATACATCTGAAAACAATTCACTATTTTTTTTTTATCTAAAATGATAACTATCATCAAATAACCACAATGGAAACTGACTGAATTTAAAGTCATTGAAAAGTGAACAAAGAACAATTGACCGGAGCGGGACTCGAACCGGCGACCTCTTGAATACCGTACAGGCGCTCTACCGACTGATTCTACCTTGATGATTATATTAATGAAAACGTCACATCCTTTTTGAGTGATCCCCCATGTACCATTCTCAGGGTGTAGCATTGCTGCGCGTATTGATGGAAATTATCCATGGGGTATGGCGGTGTGTGCCTGGTTTCATGGCTTCTGACTGTCAAACGAACAAAGATGATTAGGGCTGGATGGATCAGTTGGTAGAGCGCCCGTACGGTATTCAGGAGGTCGCCGGTTCGAATCCCGCTCCAGTCAATGTTTCTTTGCTCACTTTTCAATAAAAGGGTTTATAACTGATAAAGGGATAACAATACCAGTATATATGATCACAATGCGAAAGCATTTCATCAAAAATATTCCCGTTGATCAGAAATCAATAAAATGTTCAAAAGTCGTAAGCAGACGACTTTTTGGAATGTTTTGGTACATCTGTTTGAATTCTGCCCCATTATGAAAATACCGTAAACGTTTTACAATGTTTTCTCAAAAAGTAGGCACCGCTTGGGACTGAAATTTTCACAGATGACTGTTACTTTTGTAATACTTTTGCCCATGATAGTGAAGTATGAAGCTAAAAACAGCCAAACATCTGGTTTTTAAAATACAGGATTGGTAACATACCCAAACAAACATGTTCACAGATTTGTGTATAACTTTCAGGATGTGCAGACGGTGCTGGTAGAAACATACCGTTAAAATGTTTCCGCCAAATTGTGTATTTATCCAGAAATTAGTCAAACAAAGACCGAAAACAGTTTTGATCGCGGGGTAAGATCAAAACCAATTTTTATGTTTTATAAGAAGAAATGAGTGGGGTTTTCGCTATTTTCCCGTGACACTTATGTCCAACTGAGCTCAAGATTTCACAGGTTTCATATTTAATGTACATGCTGGATCAGACAAAGTGTGAGTGCTGTTGTGTGACCTTTACCAATTATGTGTTATACCTTAAAGTAGAGTCACATAAATCCCCTGGTAAGCCCATTGTGTTGTCCCACTCGTGACAATGTATGTACCATATGAAATTATTATTGCTTTACTCAAATTGTAGATTTTTGCCATTATTTCGAATTGTTTCTACAAACATTGCAACGTGGCCATGCAAACGTGTGGTGGGTGGGGGTATGTGTGCACGCGCATGCATGGCGTGACGTCATTAGTGGTATGCCTTTTCAACAAATATTTTAAAATTCGTGATTTGTCATTTGCCATTCATTAAAAATGTTCCTGCATAAAAAAAAAAAAAACAGCACCAAGCATTTATTTCACGTCTTATACAACTAGACAGGATGCACAGTTTTAAAACATACTGAAAACGATAATGGACAAAATGCAATAGATGAAAAGATTCTATTTTCAAAGGGCATATAATGTGATTGCGTTTGTTATGAAATGATATTTAAACAGGGTTAATGACATAGGCACCCCATTAAAAGAACCATTAACATAATAACCTGGCGGTTCAAACTTCAATGATGCTTTTTTCTAAGAAATGACAGTTGTTAAAAAAGGGAAGAAAGGAAAAAGATGGATTTGGACAATGTGGAGCCGTCGATATCATCTCGTTATGGGGAATTCTAATATCACAACATTAACCTGATTCTTCGTTGCCTTGGGGTGTCCTTACGAGGGAAAATAAATTGGTCTGTCTTAAAAGCACAAAACGTATGGAAGTATCACCCTATATTCAAAGCTATGGCGATTTATACAGTTTCCTACTCTTCTGTTAAAGGTAGTATCATACTTTGGTAAGGAACCAAAACAGAAATGTTCACAGATTTACGTATAACTTACAGGGTATGAAGATGGTGGTGGTAGAATCATACCGTTAAAACATTCCGCCTGACGGTGGTGTATTTATCCAGAAATTAGTAAAACAACAACCGAAAATCGTTTTGATCTTTTAAAAGATCAAAAATAAACGAGAAAAGACTTAAGAAATACTGTGACCGATTTCTCAAAAAGTGGGCACCGTATGGGACTGAAATTTGCACAGATGACTGTTACTGTATCTGTCTTGATATTTTTGCCCATGAATCTGTATTTCTTTGATAACAACCAAAGTATGATATTACCTTTAATGTATAATACACCTTTGATATTTGGACTGCAACAAACGTGAGAATTTCAAGGTTGCTATAATTTGACCGCGTGTGTAGGACCTTCAGTGAACTAATGCCCTATGGCGTTGTGTTGGTTGGGACTCATTACTTCTGGAGATACGCAAAACGAGATTCACCAGAAGCAATTATATTATATCCGACGTCTGGGGTATAGTCGGTGAGTTTGGCAAATTCACGCATTAAGGGTACAAAACATGATTAGTAAATGTCACAGGACAGCACTCACACTTTGTCTGATCAAACATGTACATGAAATAATAAACCAGTGAAAATTTGAGCTCAATCGGTCATCTGATTCACGAGAAAATAGCGAAAACCCGACTCAAAACATGAAGAATGGTTTTTATTTTACCCCGAGAACAAAACTGTTTTCGGTCTTTGTTTTACCAATTTCTGTATAAATACAGTATTTCAGGTGGAAATATTTTAACGGTATGTTTCTACCAGCACCATCTTCATACCTTGAGTGATAGGGGATGACTAAAACACCTCAAGTGAGGGTGTTCCAAAAATGTTTCGGACGAACGATCTTAGGAAAAGACACTATATCTTGATTTCCTTGAAAAACCCATGCATCTGATGAATCAAGATTTCCCATGGTGACTGTTTGCACTGTTTACAAACTGTTGAGTCCATTTTCTGTCTCAATCTCAGTTTTTTGGGAAGCCTGGAAAATCTTATATGCTCCCTTTAAGGCTAAGTCCATGCAGTTCCTATGTAATATATATCTCCTTTTCCATGCAGCGAATGCTTCCTGTGAAATGTACGTCATGACATTAATGAGCATTCGTATAATGAATGTTCGCAAGAAGTTGAGCACGTTTTGCTGAGAATCTATAACGTCATTCGCACGAAGAAAGATTGGACAGGGTTTTATACACAATCATTATAGTGACTATGCGGATCGGTTTGCGGAAACAACATGTAAGAATCGTTCGTACTTTCGCACTTCTGTTTCGTTTGCACTTCTCGTAACTTGCTCAACGTTTCGACTAGCCTGCTCTAGTCACCTAAAGTGACTTTACACACGGATGATAATAGTGTGGTTTCGTACCCAGGGCGATATGTGGTAGTCGCCATGACACATGACACTTTGGGCGCGCATTACATTATTCACAGTGAAATAAGCTATCCTAGCATATCATACGACGCAAGACGGCAAAGAAAGGTTCCGCAGGAGGGACATCGAACATCAGAAATAATTTCATGTTTGATACATCGCACATCACAAATTCACAAAAATCTGCGCAGTTTTGTTATGCGATGTTTGCACATGCATTATAATGCAAATGCACATCACATCACAAATCTGTGCACACTTTGTGTGTTTTATAGTGGCACGAGTTTTCCGAATAATCTTTGTTTGCTTTAGCTTAAGATAATTAGAAATCAAGTGAAAACAGCGGTCAACTGTCGCGAAAAGCGCAAGAACAGTAAGCAGTTAGTGGTTGCGATTCGCCCATAATGCCATATCTCATGGAGGCCACACAAATGCGTTAGGACACTATATTGATTATCGTGAAAGGTTTATACTTGGCAAAGCATGAAAATAGGAGGCGAATTATTTCATTGCTGTGCATAATGTTCCTTATCATAAGCTGCTTTATAACAGCTGGGGCTGTTTTTGCTCTTGTGCATTTTTTCTCTCCGTCATGTAACTGATTGTCATGTTGTCATGGTAATACAATTGGGAGGTCGATCTAAGGTTGTTTGTGTATTTATCTATAATTCATGTATTCATTATTTTAATTCTTTTGAAATCTCTCGCTTCAAGTTGCATTAAAATTTAGTAGACTTTGAATGCATCGCCGAAAATTATTATTTTTATGTTGTACCCATTTTGATAAAGAATCAAACGAGTCAAAAGAATCGACTACTAGAAGGTTGCTGCTCGTTTAAAACGTACACGAAACAGCCGTTGATCATATTCCAATCAACCTCGTCATCAGATGAAAATCATCGCTTTAATGCCTTTTCCATCTCCGGACAAAACGACTGATGTGCATTGTTACCATGACAATAAAGACTAAGATGTTTATCCTGAAAGCGTAATGCAGACTTTATCATCTGCTATATACTCAAGTCGAATAGATCACGTGTCATGTTTTTTTTTCTCTACCATCATCATAATGGCAAGGTGACACAGTCACAGTCTGCGACTGTTTCATGTTCTTCACGTGGAGCCTGGTTCGGTTTGGTTGCCAACTGAATTTCCCGCCCTTTTGCTCCGAATGCTCATAATTTGATTGAAACGAAGAATTGACAAAATGAAGACATAATGCTGATTTTTTTTTTTTTTTTTTTACATGTTAACATGAAAAAGAGGGTTAGGACAATGTTGGAGTCGAGTCCTCAAATTCTTCTCAGAAATTAATGTTTTTCAAACCTTGCAAATGACACTGTGCTTCTTACTCCATTTGATACTAAACTCCCGCGGATGATCCTCATACTCCCATTGTAAAATTTATAGGAAATCGCCATAATCAACAGTGAAATTGTAACGAAAAATGAAATTTAAAATAAATAGTCGAGTACTCCCAAAATACATGGAATCGAGTACAGGCCATGAAAAGCATACATTTATTTTCGAGTACTTTTAATCGAGTACGGGTCAAGTACATTTTATTTTGAGTACTTTTAATCGAGTACGGGCCAAGTACATTTTATTTTCGAGTACATGGAATCGAGTACGGGCCAAGTAAATTTTATTTTCGAGTACTTTTTATCGAGTACGGGCCAAGTACATTTTATTTTCGAGTACTTTCTATCGAGTACGGGCTAAGTACATTTTATTTTCGAGTACATGGAATCGAGTACGGGCCAAGTACATTTTATTTTCGAGTACTTTGAATCGAGTACGGACCAAGTAATTTGCATGTATACTGGAGTTGCACTCTAGTACGAGTACGAGTCCAAGTACTCCAACCTGAAACCGGGGTCTAGTCAAAATGTTATATTGTGATTCGCATAAGATTATTTATAGTTTGCTTGCTAGTCCCTTTTGTTTTGAACAAATGCAGTCAAATCCGCCGAAGACGTTGATTAGTGGATATGGGCCTACGTACAAAAACCACTGTTTAGCATAATCCTAAGTTCTTGAACATTTGCAACTCTTATATGCCTACACAGGAAAAACAACGTCTTCAGCCTAAAAACCGGAAGGCGCAAATTGAAGGAAAAAAAAGGAAATGGAGAAACGTTTTATGAATTTGGTTGGAAAGACGGATGCTATAGCCATCCCGCTAATTCCGCTGCCGTTGCTGCGTTAGGGCAATTTGTTCAGGGGTCCACTCAACGTGCTGAGGTCACTTCAAGCGCTCACATGAGGATACTGTGCGCCTTCTTAATGATCAGTCGCGTCTTAATGCAATCTGTAAATTGCTAAAAAGCTATCGTAGGACGTAATAAAACACAGAGAGCGTGTGACAGAAATTGGGAGTGACATTACTCGCAGGAAGATGGTAAATTATGACATTGATCAAAGACGAAAAACGTCTGTTCAACAATAAACCTCCACTGGTGATGACTATATACAGCTTTTATTGCATGCATTGAATTAATGCATCTGTATGAGTGAGGCCTAGTATAGGTCCACTCACAGTTGAAGTTCCCAGGGGCCGATTTCACTAAAGTCTTGTTTTGCAATCATCGCAATTGAAATATAGCGATGATCGCAAAACGTTCGTGAAATCGGCCCCTGAATAGAATGTATTTCGTAAAGTGGCGAATGCTTACGAACGTTGCGAATTTTGGATTCGTCAATTTCTGACGAATTTTGGCGATTGGAGTGAAGGGGAGGGCGTTCTGTCTCGGCCGGGGCCACGGCATGGACCTCCCCTGTTCCCCGAGGGGTCTTAACTCTCCTACCTTGTTTTCTCTGCATGACGATCTATTATGGCAAATTTCTCTCAATGTGTCGATTTTATATAAGAACCATAAGGTCATGTAGTCGCTAGCATATTGGCGAATCAAAACGAACTTCAGCGACACCGTCTTGCAACCGTTTGCAAATGCTTACGACTGTTTTGCAAACTGTAGCAACTGTTTGCGGAAAAATAGATTCGCAAAGAAATTTTGAACATGTTCAAAATTTCTTTGCGACAAGAAAAACTGTTACAATGAAAACTATTCACGAACTTTCTTGCAACCTTTTACGAACCCTTGCGAAATCTCAAATTCGCTACGTTCGCAAGCATTCGCCGCTCAGTGAGATACTAGCTTAAAGGTAGTATCATACTTTGGTAAGAGACCAAAACAGAAATGTTCACAGATTTACGTATAACTTTCAGTGTAGGAAGATGATTCTGGTAGAAACCTACCGTTAAAAATGTTCCACCTGAAATGCTGTATTTATCCAGAAATTAGTAAAACAACGACCGAAAATCTTTTTGATCTTTTAAAAGATCAAAAATAAAAGAGAAAAGACTTAAGAAATACTGCGACTGTTTTTGACTGTTTTCTCAAAAAGTAGCCAGCACAGTAAGGGACTACAATTTTCACAGATGACTGTTACTGTATCTTCCTTGATATTTCTGCCCATGAATCTGTACTTCTTTGACAAAAACCAAAGTATGATACTACCTTTAAGGACCATCACCGTCCTATAGACCTACCGTGCCGTTCACCAACCATCACCGTCACCATGTTTTCGAGAATTTGCTTTACATGATGCAACACATTTTCACCAAACGCGTCATTACAGTAATCTTGCATGCTGTGCGTGGAATTGAGCATGAATTTCAATGCACGGATGTACTTACCTTCAAGCAGCAGTATACATTTGCTCCTCTCTCTTTGGTTGTCAATAGTTACGCAGTCGTTATACGCGTGATGGTGTAATCGTCTTGGAGCATGTGATTAGGGTTACTGACCGGGAGTCGATCGTAGAGACAATTATCCCCTTTCGCATCTTGCACGAGAGATACAACCGCTACTGAAGGTGTCTTCCTGTCAGAATCCACTCTTCCCCGAGTTCATAATCCTCAGCACGGAGTTGATCGACTGGTTAGACAGGCGGTAGCCTATACTATAGCTGAGAGGATGGTTGATGTGTTTATTATCCACGCCAGAGAACCTCGCCCTTTTTCTTGTTCAAATACACATCCACGTGTATTATCACAATATCATTTTGTGAATGTGACGGGACGGATTCCCCTGCGTGTTGTCACGCTCTCGCCCGTTGGCTTGTCCGTGTATAATACTGATATTAAACCGTGCGTCGGCCATCTTTTATCTCATCATGTCCCTTCATTTGCGACATTCATCCACGCTTGGCGAATAAATCCCTCGCCTCTTTCGCTAATGGAATAATATATAGATTCCCACTGACAACCAATCCCCCCCAAACTATACACCAGTGATTGGAAACGCGAAAAGAAAAACCGCCGTAAAAGCGAGAGGGTTGGAAGGTCAGCATCGTGATTACACGTTTGGATTAATTACCTGGTTTGGTCAGGCAGGCTTTTGTTTGCTAGGAAATCTAACCCGTAAATGCGTATATGTAAGTTCCAACAGTCCGTATTAATAGCCGTTAAAGGTAATATCATACTTTGGTTTTTATCAAAGAAATACAGATTCATGGGCAACAATATCAAGGAAGATACAGTAACAGTAATCTGTGAACATTATAATCCCATACGGTGCCCACTTTTTGAGAAAACAGTGAAAAACAGCCACAGTATTTCTTAAGTCTTTTCTCTTTTATTTTTGATCTTTTAAAAGATCAACAAGATTTTCGATCGTTGTTTTACTAATTGCTGGATAAATACACCATTTCAGGCGGAACAAATTAACGTTAGTTTCTACCACCACCATCTCCATACCCTGTGGGTTATACGTAAATCTGAGAACATTTTCTGTTTTGGTTTCTTAATACCAAAGTATGATACTACCTTTAAAAGAATTGAAGTGTTGCGATAGATGATTGTATGTTATTCATATTGGCCTTTGAAGACCATGCAGCGACCGGGTTTGTTGTTGTAGAGTATTTGTTGAATTTAACACGGCATGAAACCAGGATCAAAGTCCACAATCATCAAATGGCGATTGATGTGCAGTTAGAGAGAATAATTTCTCATCATTATCTCTCCACATAATGTGGCAAATGGATTTCAGATCACGTAAAATATGAAGAGGGAAACTTTCCAAGTTGAGTGGTCCACGTAGCCAAGAGGGTGATGGGGACGTCTGAGCAAATCCAAGAAATGTCTACACATATGCAGCAGCTATCCGAGTGGTGGTAGCCATACCGGCCAACCAAAAACAAATTACACACACACGTTACTCGTACTTTAAAAAATCAACCAAATTAAAGGTGGTATCATACTTTGGTAAGAAACCAAAACAGAAATGTTCACAGATTCACGTTTAACTTACAGGGTATGAAGATGGTGGTGGTAGAAACATACTGTTAAAAGTTTTCCCGCCTAAAATGATTTATAATTTATCCAGAAATTAGTAAAACAATGACCGAAAATCTGTTTGATCTTTTAAAAGATCAAAAATAAAAGAGAAAAGACTTCAGAAATACTGTGGGTGTTTTTTCACTGTTTTCTCAAAAAGTGGGCACTGTATGGGACTGATTTTTTTTGTGTACAGATGACTGTTACTGTATCTGTCTTGATATTTTTGCCCATGAATCTGTATTTCTTTGATAAAAACCAAAGTATGATATTACCTTTAAGGACAGTCCTAATGGGTTTTAATATTAACATCTTTCGCACTCGGACCAAAGTATCACTATACGGCGACTGCTCATGCATGGTCGGCAATGGGGGAAAAATAATTGTAAATTGAATTTACAAGGAAAACCTGATGTGTCGCATGATTGATGCAATCGAATCACACGCGAGGATGCGCTCTCCGTGCGTTTTTCAGGTCGGGCAGTAAATTTAGACGAATTATCTCTTTTAGCCGCGAAGACAAAATAAGAACTGTGAAAGAAGCTGCAACAAAGAAAATTCAGCACTCCAAGGATATTGCACTGGAATTCAGCAAGTAAAGAAGCATATTTTTTTTTTTCAATAAAAACTGCGAATTTTACAGTCATAATTATGGAATGGAATAATTATCCGAGCCTCAAAGAGATATGTGTAATCTAACCAGGGTCGCAATATTGACACATCGCTACCCTGTACCTGCAATTGACCCCAAGCACATATATCTCGGCCGACCATCACTAGTCTCGGTCGAAAGCAAAATGAGAAATGATGACGATGAAATCAGTTAGACCCAGGGATAAAAGGTTGGACGGCGGTGCGGAGACCTTTGGGAAGATGGAGCACATTCAATCATGGGAAAATGACAAAAAATAACCATTAGTCAAGCGAAAGTGGAAGGTCTTCCATCAATGTACCATCCCAAGCCAAGACATCGATCGGGGCCCATGCAGCCGAAACCAAATATACAACAGCACAACTCTTCAAAGGTTGGCGTAATTATCACAACAGTAACAGCAGCAGCTGCAACAGCAGCAGCAAAAGCAGCAACAACATCAACAGCAGCAGCAGCAAAAGCAGCAACAACATCAACTGCAACAACAGCAGCAGCAAAAGCAGCAACAACATCAACAGCACCAACAGCAGCAGCAACAACAGCAGCAACAACAACAGCAGCAGCAGCAGCAACGCAGCAACAACAACAACATTAACAGCAACAGCAACAATAGCAGCAGCAACAACAACAGCAGCAAGAACAACAGCAACAACAGCAGCAACAACGTCAACAGCAGCAGCAACAGCAGCAAAACTTGGCATGCAGCAGAAGCAGTATTAACATAATGCAACAACACTTTGACAAAAGCATAACTCAACATGGAAGAAAGTAGAAATGGACCTGACGGACAAACACAGAAAATAAATGGAGCACTTCAGTCCCACACTAATTTTGAAAGTGGTTTGGCATAATTCAAGTAGAAAAGCCACCTATACCTATACACAGCGTGTTTTGGCGCGTAAAATGAAGAACCGCCCGGCACAACATTATTATAATCGAAATCTGTAGTGTCAATACCCTTTAAACCACCACAAAATTAATCCTCTTCACCCGGGAAAAAAACTCTGCATTTGATGGTGTTGGTGGCCATTTCCCATCAGCGTGTTAGACTTCACCATCTGCGTTATAATTTCAAACAACCCGCGATGTTGAGAGCCCTAATGCTCAAGGAATAGGCCTATATACCGTGTAGCAAAGGTTAATGAAAATTAGTCGACTGAAATAGACATGTAACGTGTTCTATACACGGTCATATGTATTATCCCAAGCCTCAGTTTACATTGCAATGATGGACAATGCCACAAAATCAATTATCAGTCAATTACATTATTTTCTTGTTCAAACCTAAAACCCTAAGCCGAGGTCTTGGTAATTAAGGTTATATATTCATAAGACATTGCCCCAGCAAGTCATTATAGCAGAAGAATGCCATTGTTTTATTTTAAAGGTAATATCATACTTTGAGTTTTGTCAAAGAAATGCAGATTCATGGGCAACATATAAAGGAAGATACAGTAACTGTCATCTGTGAAATTTTCAGTCCCATATGGCGCCCCATTTTGAGAAAACAGTGAAAAACGGTCACATTATTTCTTAAGTCGTTTCTCCTTTATTTTTAATCTTTGAAAAGATCAAAAAGATTTTCGGTCGTTAGTTTACTAATTTTTGGATGAATACAGCATTTCAGGCGGAAACATTTTAACGGTATGTTTCTACCACCGCCATCTTCCTACCCTGTAATTTATACGTAAATCTGTGAACATTTCTGTTTTGGTTTCTTACCAAAGTATGATACTACCTTTAATGAAAGTTAGTCGACTGAAATAGACATGTAACGTGTTCTATACACGATCACATTATTTTAGTATTCCAAGCCTCAGTTTACCTTTCAATGATGAACAATGCCACCAAATTAATTATTTTCTTGTTTAAACCTATAACATTAAGCCGAGGTCTTGGTAATTAAGGTCATATGTCCATAACACATTGTCCCATAAGTATACAGCTGAAGACATGCAATGCCATTGCATTAGGGCGCCCCTTTTTAATACTGTGGTTCTCATTTCCGACCGACCCATATTTTGGGCTCCGACCGAAGAAAAAAAGACCCCTTTTTTGCCGCCGACCCTGTCAGAATGGCGTAATATTAAAAAAATATGAAAAAAAACCCAGAATTCCCAGAATAGCTGGAGACAAAATTTGTCTCCAAAAATTCTGGGAATTTTGTTATTTTTATTTTGCCAATAGGCCTACAATTTTTATATTTTTTATCACTGAAATAAAACAAAAATATTCAAACGCGATTACAGTGAGTACAATGAACATCATTTTCCTGAGGTTTTTGTGTATTCAGCCAGGTTTTTTTTTTCACCAAACTTTTTTTTTTTTTTTCGACTGAAAGACTCTCCCTCAAGGTGAACAAGAAATGAGAACCAAAGTTATAAAAAGGGGCGCCCTTATCTTAAAGGCAGTCTTTTTTATTTTTACCTGTAGGCCTATACCTTCCGGTCTTCATCACATTTGCATCGTTACACAGACAGCTTAAGGATGACGGATCCTTTAGGGATCCGCACTTACCTTGACAAAATGTCTCAGCTAGCTTTCCCTCCAAGAAGCAAAGGAAGTATGCCCCCAGTGGGCCTGTACACGCCATACGCTAAAATACCTCTCAATTTGCTAATCCGTGCTAGGTCAATTTGGGCACGCACATGCACTTGGTAAAGCCCATTTTACGGTTACATGCACTAAACGAAAAATGGCGAAGTAAAAGTAAACGCTTGAATTATTTCCTATTTCAACTAAGGATATGATTTAAAAAAACGCAGCAGTTTTAAAGGTTTATCTCCTAACTCGGACTGAGTGGCACACACAACCTTATACTGAGTAATAACGTGCGATTGCGGGCCGCCTTATTACTCTTCTGTTTTTGACTGCACCTTTTTGGGCACTAGCTCCACTTGGTTTAATTTGTGCATGCTTTCCAATTGCGAAACTTCCCTTAAAGGTAGTATCATACTGTTAAGAAACCAAAACAGAGATGTTCACAGATTTACGTATCACTTACAGGGTATCAATATGGTGATGGTAGAAACATACCGTTAAAAATTGTCCGCCTGAAATCGTGTATTTATCCAGAAATTAGTAAAACAACGACCGTAAATCTGTTTGATCTTTTAAAAGATCAAAAATAAAAGAGAAAACACTTAAGAAATACTGTGGCTGTTTTTCACTGTTTTCTCAAAAAGTGGGTACCGTATGGGACTGAAATTTCCACAGATGACTGTTACTGTATCTGTCTTGATATTTTTGTCCATGAATTTGCATTTCTTTGACAAAAACCAAAGTATGGCATTACCTTTAAAAGATAAAGGACAACTCGATTTAAAAGAGTGGTATTTTGCACTCTTTTGCAATTTAGAGAGTAGGCCTAGGCCTACATAGAGCATATTTGCCCGAGTGATACAACCATCAAAATTATTACGGTAGTCATTTAAAATAAGGTCTGGCAATCATGTCTGAAATTTAGAAAACAAAATACATGTACAGCATTGGATTTTGCTCAGCAAATGTTGACCTGCTTTGGAGAAATTCACGCCATAAACCTTGTATTTTATTCCACCAAACCGTTCGCCTGATACCTAGACACGTATTATTGCAATTAACCCTCACACTCGTTGCTATGATATCAGATGGCATAATGTCATTGAACAATGAATGACCCTTATGATATGTCACTGAGTGCCACTCCAATTGAGCTGGATTTGGGGTGAAATTGAAGTGGAACGCCAAGGGAACCAAGGAGAGTTTAAAGTTAATATCAATCAAAGCCACCGGTACTACCGTGCGAACTACGGAGCTCTTTAAAAGACACGTGCAATGATGAAATTATGTTCGCGTTGAATTGTTGGTTTCCTTCCAATCTCATGACAAGATGCCTATACATGCACGATAACTTGCCAACATTTCCTTGCTTTCTCATGTATTTCGTTTCCTCCGACCGAAAATCTTTTGATCTTTTAAAAGACCAAAAACAAAAGAGATAAGTTTTAAGAAATACTGTGGCTGTTATTCACTGTTTTCTCAAAAAGTGGGCACCGTATGGGACTGAAATTTTCACAGATGGCTGTTACTGTACCTTTCTTGGTATTTTTGCCCACGAATCTCTATTTCTTTGATAAAAACCAAAGTATGATATTACCTTTAAATGTCAATAACATCAAATCAAGTGTTTATGTGTCACCTTGTTTGAGAAGGGAAGGGCAAAGTTCTCAATTTCAAAAAGATCGTCATGCTGATAATGTGGTAATTGATTCCATGATATTTTGTTTGATGCTCAAGTTCATCCATACTCAAACCTATAGCTCAAAATAGGGCCTATAATCAGACAATCATCCAAAGGTGCTAAATGGGTGACCTGACAATCTATGGGTTCATTCGTTTATCTAACACGGGTCAGCCCTTACTGGGAATGGTCGTGCTATACTGCACAAAACAAGAGAGAGAATGGTGACGACGTTGACTGGTGTCGACTCGGGGGAGCTAAACGAATGCACCTTATATATAAGAGGTCATCGAGCTTGACCTCTGAAAAAAGGTCATACTTTGTTCGAAGCCAGACATAATCATTTTCTTGTGTCGAAATTTCATGTGAAGAAAAAACTGGCACCTATAATGATTGGTACGTGGACGAAAATTACGCTATTACAGTAGTGTTTCACATTGGTTTCATTTTTATACGAATACCATATTTCTACTGAAGAGGTTAAGGCTTATCTTTAAGCAATTGCTTGCTGTCTGCAAGTATATTGCTTGTGCTTGATAGCAAAAGCATTTTCTTGCAAGCAATGGCTTATTTTGATGCATACGGATTCAAGTAAAAGGCTAGCACAAGCAATTGCTACTTTTTATGCATACGGCCCATTGCATGCACTTCACACCAGGGACAGGTGTGAGTAATACAAAACTTGGCACATAAACGTATGGGTACGTACGAGGTTGAAAATAAGATAAATGATTGTGTTGATGAAACAGTTTTGATTCTTGAAACCAGACAGAAGCCGTCCGAACAATGTCATCACTCAAGACAAAATATGAACAAAATGGATGGGTTGGGCGGGGTCGTGGGTTAGTGTTATAACATTCTTAAAACACTTTGACCTAATTATGTAGCGATTTCTCAACCCGTCTCAGGATTCCATAACTACTCGGGCTTGAAAGCTTGAAAGTAGAACAACGTTGCAGCGTCCAGGGGCCAATTTCATAGAGCTTCTGCACCAAAATTTGCTTAAAGGGATGGTACAGAACTGGTTTTTGCGACAAAACCGTTGCTGACAGTGAAAGCACATTATGTAATCCATCATATACCTTAACTGACAAACCTGTTGAAGTTTTAGGTCAATCAGCCATCTGGGTCACGAGAAAATAGTGAAAACCCGTTTACACATTTCAACGATATTATACGTTCATAAAAAAACGATTCGAAACGATTTATTCCAATCGGAAAATATTTTCATTTATTTCTCAACGAATATGGTATTTCAGACTAAAAACTTGGGATGTTTTCTTCTATCATCACCATTATAATGTGTACCATTTAATGTGAATCTGTGATCTTGAAGTGTATTTTGTCTTACCAATTCTGTGCCATCCCTTTAAGCACCAAAATCCTTAGTAAATAAAATCAGCATGCCAACCAAAACTCCTTGTGAATGTTATGTTCAGCAAGCAATGGCCAAATACAAGTCAAAAGCAGTAAACATCACATGGGCATTTGGTTGGTAATCCTTTTTGATCAAGGAAGACTTTTCATGCTTAAGCAAACTCTGTGCTTTTAAAAACAGCTCTATGAAATTGGTCCCAGCTTACCAACGTGACTTGATGTAAGAGGTATAATTATAAGCTTCATAACCTATAACACAAACATTATACACACACACAAACCACACATGTTTAAGCGATGTTTCCGTGGCGGTTGGTGTGCACGCATGAACGCCAGTTAACTCTATAAAGCTTTATATTTCATCTTTTGAAAACGAGTCGCCATAGTGACTTGTAACGACACAAAACACTTAACTTAATGGAAATTGAGATGGGTATGCATTTTAAGATCAATCTTTTTATAGCCTTTTGTGAAATCTTTCTTTCATGTTTCCATGGCGATACCTGCAGCACTCCGGTGGAAACAGCAACAAATAATTATAACAATCTTAAACATGTCATAAAATCAATAAATCAAAATAAGGTATATAGGGTAATTTCATAAGTTATGAAACGTCCACCAAATTTACGTTCAGTGTGGCTGACATGCGGCGCTCTGCAAAACCAAATCTCACTTAAAAGCCAAAGAATAACCACAATATCAAGCTGTTTGAAAGCAATCACTAGTCATGAACTCTGAAAGAAAAACTAACAAGAACGTGGGGAAACAAATACGACCAAAACCACATATTGAAGCACAGACACATTAAAGTAATCCTTTAAGCCACCTAGAGAAATCCTGCTATAGAATTGAAACGTCAGACTTTCGTATTTTTTACCCCGTATTTTACGTGACATTTGTATGATTGATGAACAGTATGTGACAGTTAATTACTCGCGTTATGCAATATTCTTATAAACATTATAAATATTAAAGTTTGGAAATGAAATTTATTTTAAAACCAGACAGCAATTTCCCTAGGGGCGAGCAAACATTTTCCTTAAAAAATCAAACTATTAAAGGTAATCCATCCCAGAAAATTAAGCAATTAACATAAAAGTATCCCAATACGGATACACACTGAACATTTTAACATTAAAAGATACTGCTGAATGTAATGGAAACAACACAATGAATGTTGGCATGTATTTTGTACAGGTATGGAAAGTTTACTAAAAACGTTGAAGTTGGTTACGCCGTCTGTGAAGAAGACAAAATGATTTGCAACCTTTGGCCGACCATGCCATGTCAACTAGTGTTTTTAAATAAAAGAAAATTCTATTGAGTCTGATTATGACAATGATGCAGAAAACCAAAGTCGATTCCATGTATCTAACAAGAATCTTTAGCAGCTCCCATCCTTTCGAGGCCAAGGAATTAACAGTTGCAGATGTACACATGGAAGCAAGCCTGGATGAAACCCACAGAGCTGAAGTCAACAGACTGATATGTAACATAAGAGATGTCCTCACTGACCACTCCAACCACTCATTTCCATGCAGAGAGCAAAAGTAGCAAACGGTCGAATATTGCGATGGGCACTTTCTCTCCAGCCATTGAGGCCATTAAAGGTAGTATCATACTTTGGTTTTTATCAAAGAAATACAGATTCATTGACATTGACAAAAATATCAAGACAGATACAGTAACAGTCACCTGTGAAAATTTCAGTCCCATACGGTGTCCACTTTTTGAGAAAACAGTGAAAAACAGCCACAGCATGTCTTTTTTCTTTTATTTGTGATTTTTTAAAATATCAAAAAGATTTTCGGTAGTTTGTTCACTAATTTCTGGAAAAATGTCAACGGTATGTTTCTACCACCACCATCTTCATACACTGTGACTACTTGAGTCGGTCTTAAGTTTAATCACAAACAGAGCCTCCAGAAGGAATTTATAATACATTTTTCTTAAAGGGGAGAAAATGTCACAAGTGACCTATATCCGTGTTGTAAATAAAATTGATTTCTCTTTTTTCTTGCGTTTCGTGACCTATATCCGTGTTGTAAATAAAATTGATTTCTCTTTTTTCTTGCGTTTCTGCGCTTTACACAGAGTTGTATTGTGGCTCCTTTAAGTTCCCTAAATTCCATTGGCTGTAAGTCTTTTTAATAATGAATATCTAATTGAGAGGAATGTGTATTAGCGTGGTTGTGTGGGCATTGAGCACTGTGTGTGGAAGGTGTAGTGAGTCCTTTGTTATGTGCCATAGTTAGCAGTGTGTACATGTAGTGGGGATGACCACTGAAGGGTGAAATTAATGCCACATTCCTTGCTTGGGCGTTGTTGCTGCCTGCTGGCAGATGGCAGAGGCCATGTGGTCAGACACAGAGGTGGCTATGGTAATATCCATGAAGAACCATGATAAAATAATCTTTTGCCAACTTGATAAGCGGCGAGCTTCCTTCACCCTGGTGTCAAGACCAAAGACCAAAGAACACCAGACACCAGAAGAACTCATGCTATCAAACTGCTTTGATAATTTAAGCTGATTTACAGACCACCGTGAGTTGCAATTTTGTTTGAAAAATATGGATATTGTAAGAAAACAATTACAGTGTTCTAAATTATGACTTAATTGTGATGAGATTTAAAGGGGGGAATTGAGGATTGTATATTAATTTAATTGTAGATGGTACGGGGGCTGGATTTTTGATGTCATTATGATGACCGTGGCTGGCTTATAGCCATCGCCGTGGCAGATTGTGAACCCTACGGGGAGGATCGGGGAATAGCCTAGGGCAAATTTCATAGAGCTGCTTAGCACACAAAAAATTGCTTAGCACAAAAATAGCTTGCCCAATAAAACAAACCACCATTGAAAATTCCATTTCATATTCATTGTCAGCGAACAACAGCCCAAGACCAATTATTGCAAGTGATACACAACACACGGAAAGTTGGTTGTTAATCCTGTTTTTTTTTTTACCAAGACAGAAATGTCATGCTTAGCGAATTTGTGTGCTAAGCAGCTCTATGAAATTGGCCCCAGTGCGCCTAGCAGTCAAGATAGCCTCACTTGGGAGACTAGCACTAGCAAAACCATCAGCCGGAGGAATTACCCTATAGACACAATAGAACATTCCTCTTCTAGACAGGGCTGTGGGATGCCAGACTGTCCCTACAGTGCTAACCTCTGCACGGATAGAGAAACGGTGTTTTTTTGCAATCATATTTAAAGGTGAATACATGATTGGTAAAGGTCACAGGACTGCACCCATACTTTTTCTGATCAAGCATGTACATGAAATAATAAACCTGTAAAAATGTGAGCTCAAATAATTCCCCTTCATTAATAGAGAGAGGCGTGGCTATTATACTTCCCCGGGTCTCGTATAAATACCAACGACTGTTTCCACGGATTGTACCCAACCCCACAAATCAGTCGTCGATTATCTCATCATTATCCTCGCAAAACGCAAGGTGGCGCTCTTACAAAAACTCGCCGAGTGCACAAGACCAATGGATGTTCTCATATCCAGGGGCACTTAACTAGGCTCTGACGGCGCATGACCAATGGATGTTCTTATATCCAGGGGCTCTTAACTAGGCTCTGACGGCGCATGACCAATGGATGTTCTTATATCCAGGGGCACTTAACTAGGCTCTGACGGCGCATGACCAATGGATGTTCTTATATCCAGGGGCTCTTAACTAGGCTCTGACAGCGCATGACCAATGGATGTTCTTATATCCAGGGGCACTTAACTAGGCTCCAACGGTGCAAGACCAATGGATGTTCTTATATCCAGGGGCACTTAACTAGGCTCTGACTGCACAAGACCAATGAATGTTCTTATATCCAGGGGCACTTAACTAGGCTCTGACTGCACAAGACCAATGAATGTTCTTATATCCAGGGGCACTTAACTAGGCTCTGACTGCACAAGACCAATGAATGTTCTTATATCCAGGGGCACTTAACTAGGCTCAAACGGCGCATGACCAATGAATGTTCTTATATCCAGGGTCACTTAACTAGGCTCCAACGGTGCAAGACCAATGGATGTTCTTATATCCAGGGGCACTTAACTAGGCTCTGACGGCGCATGACCAATGGATGTTCTTATATCCAGGGGCACTTAACTAGGCTCTGACTGCACAAGACCTATGAATGTTCTTATATCCAGGGGCACTTAACTAGGCTCTGACTGCACAAGACCAATGAATGTTCTTATATCCAGGGGCACTTAACTAGGCTCAAACGGCGCATGACCAATGAATGTTCTTATATCCAGGGTCACTTAACTATAGGCTCCAACGGTGCAAGACCAATGGATGTTCTTATATCCAGGGGCACTTAACTAGGCTCTGACGGCGCATGACCAATGGATGTTCTTATATCCAGGGGCACTTAACTAGGCTCTGACGGCGCATGACCAATGGATGTTCTTATATGGCACTTAACTAGGCTTGGACGGCGCAAGACCAATGAATGTTATATCCAGGGGCACTTAACTAGGCTCTGACTGCGCATGACCAATGAATGTTCTTATATCCAGGGTCACTTAACTAGGCTCCAACGGTGCAAGACCAATGGATGTTCTTATATCCAGGGGCACTTAACGAGGCTCAAACGGCGCAAGACCAATGAATGTTCTTATATCCAGGGGCACTTAACTAGGCTCAAACGGCGCATGACCAATGGATGTTCTTATATCCAGGGGCACTTAACTAGGCTCAAACGGCTCATGACCAATGAATGTTCTTATATCCAGGGGCACTTAACTAGGCTCCGACTGCACAAGACCAATGGATGTTCTTATATCCAGGGGCTCTTAACGAGGCTCAAACGGCGCAAGACCAATGGATGTTCATATATCCAGAGGCACTTAACTAGGCTCCGACAGCGCATGACCAATGGATGTTCTTATATCCAGGGGCACTTAACTAGGCTCCGACTGCACAAGACCAATGGATGTTCTTATATCCAGGGGCACTTAACTAGGCTCTGACGCCACAAGACCAATGGATGTTCTTATATCCAGGGGCACTTAACTAGGCTCCGACGGCACAAGACCAATGGATGTTCTTATATCCAGGGGCACTTAACTAGGCTCCGACGGCACAAGACCAATGGATGTTCTTATATCCAGGGGCACTTAACTAGGCTCCGACTGCACAAGACCAATGGATGTTCTTATATCCAGGGGCACTTAACTAGGCTCCGACGGCACAAGACCAATGGATGTTCTTATATCCAGGGGCACTTAACGAGGCTCAAACGGCGCAAGACCAATGGATGTTCTTATATCCATGCAGGGGCACTTAACTAGGCTCAAACGGCGCATGATCAATGAATGTTCTTATATCCAGGGGCACTTTATAACTAGGCTCAAACGGCGCATGACCAATGAATGTTCTTATATCCAGGCTCACTTAACTAGGCTTGGACGGCGCAAGACCAATGGATGTTCTTATATCCAGGGGCTCTTAACGAGGCTCAAACGGCGCATGACCAATGGATGTTCTTATATCCAGGGGCACTTAACTAGGCTCCGACTGCACAAGACCAATGGATGTTCTTATATATCCAGGGGCTCTTAACGAGGCTCAAACGGCGCATGACCAATGGATGTTCTTATATCCAGGGGCACTTAACTAGGCTCCAACGGCGCAAGACCAATGGATGTTCTTATATCCAGGGGCACTTAACTAGGCTCAAACGGCTCATGACCAATGAATGTTCTTATATCCAGGGGCACTTAACTAGGCTCAAACGGCGCATGACCAATGAATGTTCTTATATCCAGGCTCACTTAACTAGGCTTGGACGGCGCAAGACCAATGGATGTTCTTATATCCAGGGGCTCTTAACTAGGCTCTGACGGCGCATGACCAATGGATGTTCTTATATCCCGGGGCACTTAACTAGGCTCTGACTGCACAAGACCAATGGATGTTCTTATATCCAGGGGCACTTAACTAGGCTCAAACGGCGCATGACCAATGAATGTTCTTATATCCAGGGTCACTTAACTATAGGCTCCAACGGTGCAAGACCAATGGATGTTCTTATATCCAGGGGCTCTTAACGAAGCTCAAACGGCGCATGACCAATGGATGTTCTTATATCCAGGGGCACTTAACTAGGCTCCGACTGCACAAGACCAATGGATGTTCTTATATCCAGGGGCACTTAAAGGCATTGCATACGTTTGGTAATGACTCTGAAAATTTATGGCAATAAAAACTTACTTCGTGAGAAGTACAGCTGCTTTGGATAGTATAATGCATATTGAGAAACGTTTAATTCGAAGTAACCGCGGTTATGGAAAAATATGTCACTTTTTATCTCCAAAAATTATGAATCTGAGAAGCGTTATGGCCGTAACGCTTCTCAGCCATTGACTTACTGTTCTCTGGCGTGAAATAACCGCTCTAGTTTTTCGCCAAAATCTCAAAAACGCTACCACCTTTTGAATTGAAACTTTCACAGGTTAGTTTTATGGTATATATATACAATCATATTGGTTTGAAACAAACAGTAGGCTCAAATTACCAAACGTATGCAATCCCTTTAACTAGGCTCCGACTGCACAAGACCAATGAATGTTCTTATACCCAGGGGCACTTAACTAGGCTCAAACGGCGCATGACCAATGAATGTTATATCCAGGGGCACTTAACTAGGCTCCGACTGCACAAGACCAATGGATGTTCTTATATCCAGGGGCTCTTAACGAGGCTCAAACGGCGCATGACCAATGGATGTTCTTATATCCAGGGGCACTTAACTAGGCTCCAACGGCGCAAGACCAATGGATGTTCTTATATCCAGGGGCACTTAACTAGGCTCAAACGGCTCATGACCAATGAATGTTCTTATATCCAGGGGCACTTAACTAGGCTCCCACTGCACAAGACCAATGGATGTTCTTATATCCAGGGGCACTTAACTAGGCTCAAACGGCGCATGACCAATGAATGTTCTTATATCCAGGGCACTTAACTAGGCACCGACTGCACAAGACCAATGGATGTTCTTATATCCCGGGGCACTTAACTAGGCTTAAACGGCGCATGACCAATGAATGTTCTTATATCCAGGGGCACTTAACTATAGGCTCCGACTGCCTGATCAGTTTATTCAAGCAAACAAATACGCCACCAAATAGTTGACAGTGTCATATTAAATATCAGTTCATTGAAGTGAGGTTGATAATACATACATTTAATTCCTATCTTTTCAAAAAAAATTCAGTCAGTAATTCTTTTTTATGAAGATTTGACGGGCTCCAACCACAAAATGATACGAAAATTGCTTATACGTCTCCTTGTCAGTCAAAGGCCAAAGGCCGCGGTTACAGCCCCGACACAGTCACCCTCGTATCCATTGAACCTCTGCTCCACAGAGAGGAGCAAATATTATACAATAATAATAACAATCGAAATTCTGCAGGTTTTTATTTTATCTGTTTTATCTTATCTTCCTGAATCTTATCAGAGAACCACCGTTATTCGTGAACAGCGCCCTCTAACGAACGACGTAGAAAACAAGTCGCAGGCGACGCAGGTTCATCATGGAAAGTTTGCTGGCACCGCCTGGGTTATATCCTCCTGTACTTCAAATAAATGTTTCAATGATTTCATCATAAACGATATAGATCCGATCGGCCATATCTATGGGCCCTCCGACCAGGGGCCAATTTCATAGAGCTGCTTAGCACCAACAATTGCTTAGCACAAAAAAGGCTTGCCCAATTGAAAATTCGATTTGATATTCTTGGTCAGCGAAAAACAGCCAAAGAACAATTGCAAGCGATACACAACAATTGAAATTTGTTAATCCTATTTTTATTAAAGGTAGGGCCTATCGTTCTTTGGTAAGAAACCAAAACAGAAATGTTTACAGATTTACTTATAACTTACAGGGTATGAAGATGGTGGTTGTAGAAACATACCGTTAAAATATTTCCGCCTGAAATGCTGTATTTGTCCAGAAATTAGTAAAACAACGACCGGAAATCTTTTTGATCTTTTAAAAGATCAAAAATAAAAGAGAAAAGACTTAAGAAATACTGTGGCTGTTTTCCACTGTTTTCTCAAAAAGTGGGCACCGTATGGGACTGAAATTTTCACAGATGACTGTTACTATATCTGTCTTGATATTTTTGCCCATGAATCTGTATTTCTTTGATAAAAACCAAAGTATGATACGATCTTTAAGATAGAAAATGTCATGCTTAGCATATATTTTGTGCTAATTAGCTGCAGATCTATGAAATTGGCCCCCTGAACACAATGATCATCCCCGTGCTTGATAATGTAGTGTTCCAAAACTATTTTATAAATATTCATGTTTGACCTCCACACAGTCATGGCTGACCTCGATGTGTGAACTTTACTTTGAAGGGGTGTACTGTGCATGTGGTGTACTTGACTATGCATATTGCACTGCATGCTGCGTGCTACATACAGCATTCATAACATTGCCAGCACTGTACACTCAGCGAGCCATCACTCGTAGTCGTACCGTCGTAGAGCTTCAGTGCCCCCGTGTTTAGCTCGCCTTTGGCCCCCTCAGAAACAACCATGCAACTGGACCGGGAATTTTAACTGTGTGACTTCCGTGGCGATCGGTGATGATCATCTGTGATTGCTAGGTAGCTAGCTCAGTGTGTGATCGGTCGGTACTCTACGGCTAGCTAGCCCGTGGCGTGGGTGATTATTTTGGTTAGATGACGACGATGAATGCCAGGAGATCGGACATTAAGGTCCCACCGTTGACAGGTAAGTACACTACAGTGGAGCTTTGGTGGAGACGGAGGTAGTACTTCCGTGTCGGTCCTTCATTCATGTTATGATCATCATGGCAGGTGCATAGTTATTTTAAAGGTGCAATTGGTGGTAACGGTGTACAAGCAGGTCCGATACATGTAAAGGGAATAAAAACAACTTGATAGTTTCAACTGTTCCAAAATGATATTTTTTACTTACAGCAAATGTTCCCGAGTCCTTAAATCCCCAGATAGATGAATATTGTGCAACATTTCAGAGTAAAAGTACAATTTTCTTACCTGTTTGTTGCAAACTTCAAAACAGACAGTTTTATTCCCTTTTTATATAGGCTAATACAATCGGACCTGCTTGTACACCGTTACCCAATAGCGCTCCGCACTAATGACGTCACAAAATCCCCGGATGTCAGACAAACATTGTCTCACACATGTAGTGTACATGCACGCGCACACCCACACACGTTTGCATGGTTGCAATGTTTGTCTGAGATCCGGTGCTATTTTTAGCATAAGTGCGGAGCGCTATTGGTTGCACTTGCACATCAGCCAAGACCATGTACTGCGATGAGCTTGTCTAGATCCCTGCACACAATTAGCTAGGGGCAGGGCAAAGCAGTTGCTGTGTGAACGTATGTGAAGTAACAGGAACTCACAGTTCCTTGAAGTTGTAGGCCTACTTGGCCATTAATATAGGCCTAGTTGTGGTAACTTTTTTTTTCAGCATAAATAAAGGGTGCTTTTATTTAGCTAACACAGGTCAGCCCTTACTGGGAATGGTCATGTTTTACTGCACAAAACAAGTGAGAGAATGGGGACGAAGTTGACTGGTGTCGACCCGGGGGAGCTAAACGAATACCAAAGAAAGAGTGCTACGATTGTGTTGATTAGTCCGCTGTGGTTAGTTTGGGTACGTAGTACCAAACCCAAGGCAATAGATAGTTAGTACTGTCACATTTTAGGTGAGTTACTTTACTGTAGAAGCTGGGGACCAGACTAACAAGAGGGGCAGGGTGGACTATAGCTTAGTGGCCGGCACTCCTGCAATGTTGAACTTGAAAATAAAAGCATCCCCCCAGACCACTGGTGTGGTGTACGTGGGGGGGGGGGGGTTTGAGCCCCCCATAAATTGTGTCTAGCCTTAGGAGAAGAAACCTTAGGGAAGTAGGATCAAGCCCCTCAAAATATTATCTTTTTTTTAATTTTTATTTTTTTAATATTTTTTTTTTCCTTCCTCCCAGCAATGAAAGTGACATGCTTTCTAAAATTTTGTTTAAGCTGGCACCGGTAGTGATACACGATAGCAAAAGAAAACAATCTAAGACCATGGAATACAACAATGGGAAACAATGGTTTCAGATGGTTTTTAATCATTAAATTTCTTCCCTTGAAAATAAAAGTCCAGGGTCAGCCGTATTTTTATGGTTGGCCGTATTTTTATGGTCGGTCGGGTTACGCATTTTTTTTTAGGCCTACCCCGGTAAGTAGGCCGTGAATTGCCACCACATGCATTGCAGTACATACTGAGTGGCTAGCCTCATTTGTTTCAGATGTTCAAATTTGTCAACAACGTAAGAATTATTCCAAGATTGGTTTGATAGGCCTAGTATCTAGTTTAGGACTTTGTTGGTTTATTTTATGATAGAAGCAAGTACATGTATACATGTATACCATTAAGTTTTTGACAAGGACAAAATGATAAAAAAATTCTAAATTTATACCCAACCGGACCAGATTTTTCTAAATGCTCAATCTACCATAAAAAAGTCCTTCAAAAGATGCAGGTTTCTGCCCAAATATAATTTAGGAACCAGACCCTATGTAAAACATTGTACATGCATATTTTATTGAGGTATTTTATTGTTTGGAAAGATCACATCAGTCATGTGTTATATTCATGGGTTCAAAATTTTGACATTTTATGAGTTGGAAGGTAATTTCATGCTTTGGTAGCATACCAAAAATAGACATCTTTACAGATAATACATAATTAGTTTTTACAGGATGTATTTATGGATTTTTTTGTGATCATATTTCGGTGTGTTCCATTGAATTTTTTTGGCCTGAAATGTGGTATTTTTGCAGGAAAGAGTACAACGAAAGACAATTACAGTTTTTAAAGACAATCATAGGGTGCATTCGTTTAGCTAACACAGGTCAGCCCTTACTGGGAATGGTCGTGCTATACTGCACAAAACTAGCGAGAGAATGGGGCCGAGGTTGACTGGTGTCGACCCGGGGGAGCTAAATGAATGCACCCATAGTTTTTATCTTGGAGTGAGATCGGAACTTTTGTGCATAGGGAATAGATGAATAAATAAATACATGTAGTTTTTTACTGTTTGGGAACTGTATTGGACTTATTACAGTGTTTATCATGTTTTTGTACCATCTTTATTTTTGCCCATAAATCTTCATTTCTTTAACAGGATCCAAAGTATGAAGTACCTGTACAAGTTTTAATTCATTTACTGACTTAAGATTCACACATTTGTACCACCATGAGCAGTAATGAGAGAGCGCAATATTTTTTGTTTTCTTCGAGGGAGGGTGGAGGGTGGTTACCCTGTTAGGGAGAGATGTTCCTACCTGAAATTGCTGTTTATGAACTTGAACAACGAACTTTGGCATTCGACTATTGCGAAGGATGTACATGTCATGAGCCATCGCTGCCATGCTTTAATCTTAATCATGTCATGAATCCAAATGTTGGCCACGAGTGCACATTTCAGCCTGTACCCACATGATAAGCAGGACGTATTAAGACTAGTCACATGTTTTCATGGTTTTGCCTGTTGTCGATGTTTTCGTGGGAATGTGTTCCTGCCTTTGGCCCTTGGAATCTCTCCATTTTCAGATGGACTTAATCTCTGCGACGGTCCGTGTGTGAGTTGTCGTTAATGTGCAGCACAATTAAAGAGACAGAAGGCACCTTCACATGCACCGAAAAACGTGACTATTTGTGTCGCGCTCCAAATCGCGACCCAAATTGTTGCGCTTTTTGTCACACACAGGCAAAAAAGTGTGACCTAAATCGCACCGGTATGATTTCTATCAAACTGGGCGTATGCAGTGAAGCGTGAAGTTGGCATGCATCCTGTGCTAAACTCGCGGGCCCGCCTTCCGCCTTGCATGATGTGATATAAAAAACCGGTATTTTTTGGTGCACCGTTCACACAGTAAATAATCGCGACTATTTTGCAAAAAGATGCACTATTAGCGCGATTTGAATCGCGCTCCAAATCTCGAATATTTGTGGCCACACACAAATAAGCGCAACTATTTGGGTCATGCTGCAAATCGCGACCCAAATAGTCGCGCTTTTTTGGTGTGTGTGTGAACGTGCCTACTCGTGCCTACTCTCTGTTTATTCATGATAACAAATGATATATGTTTTACATACATTGTTCAGACCCGCCCTTGCCCCTCCCCCATCAATGCAAACAACCCTTTCACTTCTGGCATGTCTGGATGGTCCCCTACTGACCCCCTATAAGGCCCATCCCACTATCACACCGGCACACCCACCCTCCAAAAAATTGACAATGCAACAGATTCACACATGTATTCAAACAACCACTCATTTCACTATAATGCACCATTATAATACCTGCCATGTTTAAATACAGAGCACTGTACATACATAAAAATTGCCCACTAACATGTCTGTGTATATATGTAGTCACGGGACTTGACGTGCTACTCAAAGTGTCACGCTGCATTCATGATATATTGTCAACACAGAGACAATGTAAGCAATGCACTTGGCACGTTTGCTCAATTTTGCAATCATCGGTGTTGGAATTAGGTCAGCCCACCCCTGGAGACGGTCTTGACAAGTAAGATTCCTCATAACATAATCGTGGCTGCAACGAATATATTAATTTAAGTGAAGCAATACTGGCTTTTTACACAATTTTGTTTAGATGTTTAATTGTATTGAATAGCACTGCGCACTTGCGCTAAAAATAGGACCGAACCTCAGACAAACATTGCAACCGGCCATGCAAACATGTGGTGAGTGGGGGTATGTGTGCGCGTGCATGCATGGTGTGACGTTATTAGTGCAGAACGCTATTGCAAATTTTCCCTGTTTTTGTTGTCCTAAGAATTGCATGCATTCATGATGATAATAATGATTTATAACTAGACATTTAAGTGATAGTGGACGAAAACGGAGCTGTTCCGACTTATTTTATCAGCTTTAATAGCTCTGATGATGTCATAATGACGTTACGATTAATTTCTTGGCAGCATACTCATTGTACATGATGTTGAAAAGCTTTTACCAATTAGCATTTGTTGATCTCGAGATATGTATTGCTACAAACAAAAAAATCAGCCTTTTTGATGACGTCATGTTCATTTTCAAAGCAGCATGCAATACATTAAAAAGATGTAAGCTTTAACAAAAAGCATAGCATTTGTCGTTCTCTTCTCGAGATACATGTATGCTGATAACAAAAAAATCAGCATGCACAACTATTTAGAGATGTAACCAAGCTTTTGCAAACAGAATCATTTCCCTAGCATTTGTGGTTCTCGAGATACGCTGGGAACAAAATTTAGTCATTAAATATTCAAATGACTGTCACGTGACAAATTAATTAAAAAAATGTACAACTTAGTGTCAGAAGTAGCTTATTTATAAGCTTTCTTGAGATACATGTTCCTCATCTAAGCTGATGAGAAGAAGCTAAGAAAAGATAATCAATAAACAAACTTACTGCACAAAGCTAATGGAGCAATTAAGGCCGATAAAGTACAATAATGAAAAATCTGAACCAAAACTAAACCTGTTCGGACATCGGAAATGTCGGAACAGCTAATAATTTTGTATCATTTGTGCTTTTTATAAATAAAGACAGTATCAGTACAGCATGGCAGTATCCACTTAAGACAGATTTGAAACATGCATGGAAACTGAAAAGATACACCTTGAAAAATATCTGTTTTATAATGAAATATCTCTTTTTATGCGGTACCATGTATTCATCTAGGCCACACCTGCATGTGGAGTGCTCAATAAAAGCCAATGGAATGATACATGAAGCCCCCTGTCATTGACTGTGTACACACACGATAGCAATTTGCCAGGATCGACACAGAACTCCTACAGCACTGTCCCGCCATCCACACACAGTGCAGTAACTCTTGCGCTATTAATTCCATGAATTCGGCTTTTTGCGTCTCGTCTATGTAGCGCACATTTTGCCGGGTGTGAGTAATCAAATTGAACACAACGTGTGCATGTATTCAGTCTGCGGGCAGTTGGAAAGAGGGGAGGGGGGGGGGGGGGGGTTGTATAGGGATGTTTCAACTGAATATTGACATGTACTGCTGTACTGTGTAGTTTTGGCCATACAACCGGTGGCTCACCATCGACAGTTTATAAGCTCGCGTGTTCGGGGGAGGAGGGGGAGGTATGTAGGGATGTTTCAATTGAATATCGACATTTTGTATGTTCACGGTACTGTGTAGTTTTGGCCACACAACCGGTGGCTCATGCACCATCGACAGATATACATGTATAAAGCTTATGTTGTAGGGGGGAGGGGCACCCTTTCAATGGGAGACTTTTGGAGAGTCGGTCTTGAGTCAACAGCACAGGCGCAAACCATGTTTGCGCAATTGTGAGCATGCGCGCATTGTATTGCGCGTGTGTGCACGCGTGTGTGCGCGTGCGCTGTTGACTCAAGACCGACTCTCCAAAAGTCTCCCATTAAGCAGCATGCTGAAATTGATGTCGATGACGTCAAATCATTGAATTTGTCAGGTGGACATTCTTGGTTTTATTTGGATGACAGATCTCACTTTGTGAGGAACGTATGAATTTGGAAGACTAGGTTGTGCAATTACACATCACATCATTTGTACACAGTGACTTTTAGCTGCACTTCAGTTAGTACAGTTTAGCTACATCTATGTACAGTACAGTGTAGTTGGTTAGGAAATTTAAAAAGTGGTACATTTTTATCGGTTAAAGTTAATATCATACTTTGGTTTTTGTCAAAGAAATGCAGATTTTTGGGCAAAAATATCAAAAAAGAAACAGTATTAGTAATCTGTGAAATTCCCAGTCCCATACATATTGTCGACTCATTGAGAAAACGGTGAAAAACGGCCACGGTATTAAAGAATTTTTTTCACTGTTATTTTTGTATCTTTAAAAGACCAAAATTGTTTTCGGTCATTGGTTTTACGCTTTTCTGGATAAATAAAGCATTTCAGGCAAATAATTTTTTAAGGTACATAAATATGTTTCTACCATCACTGGTCATCTTTATACCCTGTACGTTAGGCCTATAGGTAAATTTGTGGAGGTTTAACTGTTTTGTTAAATGCTACCGAAGTATGATAGTACCTTTCAACACAGTTCAAAAGGAACAGATTTTGCACCTTGGACAGACCCTCTAATGAATATTGAATTTAAGTTAGCTTGTTATGTACAAGTCAGTCCTACTAATTAATCAATTACATGTACTAATCACTGTGCATAAATTATACACCTGACTGTGAACAACTGTCGTCAGTTGGCTAACAGACATGACAGCAGGTGTACGTGCACGTACATGAACGACAGAATGACTTTACTTTTTCCTTGGTTTAAAATATGTGTACGTAAAATTGATTAACCCAAATTAAAACTAATATACTTTCCAACAGGGGAAAAAAACGGGTGACAACTACATGCATGATATGTACGTATACATGTATCTACATGTAGTTAGAATACAGCGTGTCATGCTAATTGAAAGACAAAATAAACATGCTAGCCCACATATGTGCGTCATTGTGCCAAGGTGTCCCTAATTTGCAAACTGGGGCCAGTTTCATGGAGCTGTTAAGCGCAACAAAAAATGCTTAGCACAAAGATGTCTTGTTCAATAAAACAAACCACAATTAAAATTTCTATTTGATACATGTATTCATGGTCAGTACAAATGATACCCAACACATGGAAATTTTGTTGTTAATCCTATTTTTATTGAGACAGAAATTTCATGGTTAGCAAATTTTTGTGCTAAGCAGGACTGTGAAATTGGCCCCTGTTGATGTTCACTTTAGAGACATCATACATACATGTACCACATGTTCTTTACGATGAATGCACTGTTGTGTATATATACTGGATCGGACCTTAGGGAGACAAGGTTTGCTATAAATTCGACCTTAGGGAGACACTGAACATTAAGGAGACATTTTGATGTCTCCCTAATGTTTTTGGTACCTTTTATAGACACATTTTTAATGTTCAAATTTTTATAGAAAATAGAGAATGCTCTCAACAGGAACATAATGTCAATGTCAAGTTCGTTGGTTTGGAGGATGTTTAGAAATATGTAAGTAAAGTTCAGTGCATGACCCTATGGGAATGTCTCCCTAAGGTCCCATTTAGGATAATTATATATTTCCATATTATATAAAAATATAAATATACATGTATGACAATGAAATTGTCAAGCTCATTTAGGAAATAGCAGTGAAGTCGATGAGGATTCACGAAAGATGATGGATGCCACATGTAGACTTCAATGTATGAAGGGAGGCCTTGAATTTGGTTCTGAATGGGGCAAGGCCAATTTTCCATTGCAAAGGGCACTTCCATTGGAAAATCATAAATGAAACATTTGAAGGGGCACCAAGGCCAAGAACAAGGGCAACGAAGGCCATGGTCTCCTTGGCCTCTGTTTAATTCCAGGCTTGTGAAGGCCTAATATAATATTCAAGTGCATGTTAAGGCCATGCCTAGAACCAACCTTGGATTTGCCATTATAAAGATACCTGGTAATTAAAAATAAACTGCTAAGTAAAAAGCATGTGACTACCAAAACAAAGATATTATACATAATTGACTAATTAGGGACACCACCAATATACGGGCTGGAAAGCTCCATTTGTAAGAGTGCCGGTACGGTATTCCGGAGGTCGCTGGTCGAATCCCGCTTCAGTCAATTTTTCTTTGTTCACTTTTTAATGACTTAAAATTCAGTCAGTTTCCCAAGGTTGTGGCTATTTGATGATTAAAAACAAGCTTGTGTGATTTGGGAAATTTATAAGCTTATAATCAAAGAATGCTAGTGTGTCCATTTGCATTCAACTGAGAGTATTTACAGTTGATTTTACACGATTTAAGACAAGAGCCTAAGAGGCCCATTCAGTTTTCTGCCAGAAGAAATTATAATAAATTTAGAATGTTTCTGAATTTTAAAAAAGAGAGAAAAAGTACAAAAACAAATAGAAAACAAAATCCTTTTTAAAGCATTTCAGGCCTGTCAAAAAAAAGAAGTAATGTGAACGAATGTCTACACCCACACGATTAAATTGTGTGCTACCTACATGAATAAGCGTACGTGACTTTCTCTTGGTGATGCAAATTCTTTTTCCGTTAAATTTACGAGCTGATTTCTCTAGAAATGTTTGAGAATCCTATAGACGAAAACGTTACCTGATACAGCTGAATGTGCCAGTGCCTATTACACTGAAATGAGAAAATTTTGATTTCTTTTTTTTAGGGCGGAGGGGATTTAATGTTCATGTTTACAGATTTAAATTTGGCTCCAACCCAATTTCTGTTCCTGTGATTTGAATAAAAATACCAAAATTCCTGAATATAGGCCTAAAGATCAGAGCAATTTTTTTTTTTGGGGGGGGAACCAGGGAATAACTATAAAGTTACATTTATCAAATTTTCTTTTGATGAAAAAGGTCTTTATATTCAAAAATTGATTGATCCAAGTTGAAAACCAGACCAGGTTTCGCCGCACATTTTTATAGCGAACCTTAATCAGCTCAAATCAGCATTTGAATTACATTTTTAGGGGGTAAAATTTACAAAGCTAAATTGAATTAACAAAGGTCAGCATACGATGCAATGTATACATTCTATCTTTGACTCCTGCGCGACATGTTTGGTCACATAATGTGTGCGTGCACATGTATGAATTATATGATCTGGTTATATTTTTACTGGTGAGATTTAGGCCTATCAGTTCTTTTTTATCATCCATATATAGCTCTGGCTGAAGATTGAATTAAACAAAAGCCCCAGGCCACTGCGATACAATTTTTTTTTATATTTCGTGTGGAATGAATTGTTGACAGCGACCAGAAGTGAGCTGCAGTTAAAAGGATTGGGACACATCTCCGGGAACCAATTTCATGCACCACTCACTTTAATAGCAGAAACTGATCCTCGATCAGCAAAAATAAAGTCGGCCGAGTACCAGCTACGTGCAATGTGAATCATATGAGAGCTTGATAGGTAGCTGGATGGTCCATGTATTTATTTTAGCAAAACTGTACTGGTATATACATGTATGCTTATTGCTAAGCAAAATATTCTTTGTCCTAAGTTGTAATTTTACGAAAATGCTTGGACTGTTGGACTTGCCATAAGTCTAAACGTGAATCTAATTCGCTGAGCAAAATGGTGTAATTTGTCTTAAGTTTTATAGTTTTATGAAATCGCTCCCAATACCCAATTTTGTGGATAGTAGAAAATGGAACATGGATTTGACAAGTCTAAACTTGAGTCTTAGTCCTGATCTGAATCTAAGGCTATGGCTATGGTTGTGGCTACTGCTTTATTTAGTGCTTGTTGCTAATAATTTTTTTAAAACATGTTTCAAAGTGACTCTTGTGGTTTAGTGTAAACTGCACTACAGTGTTTGTAGACAAGTAAATAGCATGCACATGTCTGATAAAGCTTATGACAGTTAAATTGAATCTGAACTCAAGCCCAGATAGAGCAGAGTCAAGCCTGAACTTGAGTGCTTTTTTTCAGGCTTGGATTCATGCGGATTTTCAGGGCACTGTTATGGCTGTGTCCAAATTACATACCGGGATAGCCTGTGAATTGTATGGCACTGTATAGTATGTGGGAAAAAGCCGCAGCCATAGACATAGCCAAATGATTTGAACAATTGCCTAAGTTGTGTAATTGGCTTTGGCCCTTGTCTTGGACCTGGGCTTGATTCTTGTGTAAAATGATATTTAAAAAATGGTGCTGTGACTGACTATTTAAGCTTTAAATAGACATATCACATTATGCACATTTGATTGAATTTCATTTAATTTGATTTGATTATTTTTCTTAGATATATTATCGGCATTTTTTATGGGGATTTTTTTTTACGAAAAATTATATTCTAGTATGAAATTCATCACGTGTAGTCAGCTTTTCCAAACCGAAAATGAAACTCTCTTTTATCATTTGATTCTGCACACTATATATATCCTTAGAAAATAATGTGCGCGGGCATCGGGTGATTATATCCTTGATATTCTGACCCAGTTGTTAAAAAAGAAATGAATGCACGCCTTTTTTCGTAGTTTCCTGATGTTCAGGAGAATAGGAGCCAAGGACAAGCTAGCTAGCATTATAGGCCAGGTAACAAATTAAAATATTGCAGAGCTAATCTACGGTGAAGGTCTAACCTCATGAAATGTATATATATAATGCTACATGTGAAGAGAAAAATGTTAATTACTCTGACAGAGACGGAGTCGGATTGATTCTCTCGTTATAAGTATCGAATGGGAATTTAACAAGAATGATTATATTGTACACCGTGTGTATAAATAATATGCCATTCTGTTGTTGAGTATACACGTATGACATACTTGTACAGTACGTGGGCGTGAGCCGTCGGTGCAGATTATGTTCTCCCATACGTGTTTCCTGATCATGAATTATTGGTTCAATTTTATAGCAATGGCTATGGAAGGTAAACACAACGACGAGCCTGTATGGCCTCAATGATGTCATGGCCTGCCAATTATACCAGCAGTAACCTATAAATCCAGTTCCATGACAACGAGAGAAGAATGTGGCCCATTATGTCCTTAATTACACATATTGATCAAGGCCTCGTTTCAGAGGTACCATGTCACGTTGGCGGCAGCGGCCCCTGGGATTTTGGCCCTTTTTTGTTTGCTTGTTTGTTTGTTTGTTGTCCTGGCAATAAGGCAAAAAACAAAATTGTTGTGTTGCCCTCAAGTGGAAAAATTACAATTTTGGGTCGGTTGGTCGATTTTTTTTTTTTTTGCCGACTTTCAAACATTTAAGAATAAATACAGGATGTATGGTCACCAGGGCTTATAAATCAACGGTCTTGGGTCGTTTTGAGGAGACACACACTTTTACCGCTAAATCTTACATTTTCTGTCAAAAATGGTGAGTTTTTATACTTTAGGACTCGGAGAAAAAAAAATTAAAAATCCCGACCCAAAGTTTTGGCATTTTACGGTTTGTCGCTGAGGGTAACACAACAATTTTTTTTTTTTTCGGCCTAATGCTGATACCATGAAAGCCCATAGCAAGGTCAGATAGGCTTAATTTGTGCCAGTATTCATTATACAGGTATTCATGCAACTTGCAAATGTCACAGAGATATTGTTTTGCATTTAAAAATAATTCTCTCCTCAGAAAGTCATTGAAGTGGCGACATGAAGTTTCCATCAGCATCGGCAATAAGTCTAAGCCATAGCGCTGCGCACTTGCGCTAAAAATAGCATCGAACCTCAGACAAACATTGCAACGTGGCCATGCAAACGTGTGGTGAGTGGAAGTATGTGTGCATGTCGCGCGTGATGTGACGTCATTAGTGCGGAACGCTATTGAAGACCGCGTAGACAGTTCAAAATTAATGCAAAATTACAAGCCAGAGAAATATGTTTCTAAGTGTATCCAAAAAAAATTCCCCCCCCCAAAAAAAAAAAAAAATCATAATCATTGGAAATTAATTCAATTGATCACTTTCAGCCGAAGATGGCCCGAGCATGTATATTGCCGGGAAAATTGAGTTAAAAACCTCAGATTCCTTTCACGGATCTTTATTTTTTGACAAAAGAGATGCATATTGAATGTTGCACTGCAACCAAGTTGAATGCTTTTTCATATTGTATACATGTCTTATTTTGTAATTTTTTGTCTACAGTCGAAAGAGCGATACTCTTTTTATATCTTGTGGGGAGGAGGGGGGGGGGGCACAATTGAAAATGTTGTATTTCGCCAGTAAACAGGGGCGTGGGGGGCACACGACTGTCCCCCTTTTTCGTCAAGCAAAAAAAAGAAAGAAGAAAGAGAGAATTTAGGAAAAAAGAAAGAAACAGGGAAAAAAATAATATATAGGCAGGGAGACAGACTCAAAAATAGAAGAAAAAGAGGGGTGATAGAGGGACAAAATTAGCTAGCTTTGATCGCCCCGAAATGCATCCGTCACTATTGAATTGGCGCATTTTTTTTCCACGCACCCCCCTTTGGAAAATCCTGGATCCGCTCCTGGTAAACATGGTAAAGGCACTTGTAAATGTGCGTAGATGCACAATCTACAATATTGTCATTACCTATTACCTCATGAATATTCATTAGCCAGTCATGACATTTCATTGGTCCAGTGTACATAGGAAATCTAGCCTGTGGTTTTATTGACTATTTCTCTGCATCTTCTTGACTGATATGGACCAATGAAATAACCGCAGGTATCCGATGAATATTTATAAGCTTTTAAAGTGGTACGCCCGCTCTTGTGCTGGCTAAACTATGCGCGCGCCATTTTTTCTTTTTATGAAGTGGCACTTTGTCCGTGTTTGAAAAGGGAGATTTTTCATTTTCACGAAAAGACAAAATTAATGCAATCGGCCCTTTAAAATTAATCGCTTTTGGAGTTTTGTGTTTTCACGAAGAGACAAATATCCATAGATGTTAATTACTCCATAAATAAGGGGTCTATTTACTTTTAATTAGCACCTCGTATCAGTGTGAGTTTCAAGCTTCAAATTGGTATGAAAGTATCATAAACATGCCCTCTAAAAGTAGGCGAAACCTTCAATTTAAAAAGGGTTAAACTTTAAAGTCAATTTTCTCAAAATTATAGTTTCCACGCCCCGTGGCCACTTCGTGAAAACAGTGACGATATGAATGTGTCAAATATTATGACCTCCTTGATGATAGTGGGACTAGCTCCCTCGACTTCTGAGAAGGGAAGGTAATCCCTTGATCCTCCCAACACCTCACAGTAATTGGTCTCGGCAACCGTCTCCCACAAACCATGCTGTATTGTATTACCACTGGTCCCTACATTCATGTACAGATTGCAATTTGTCTTTTAAAGGTAATATCATACTTTGGTTTTTATCAAAGAAATACAGATTCATGGGCAAAAATACCAAGACAGATACACTCACAGTCATATCTGTGAAAATTTCAGTCCCATACGGTGCCCACTTTTTGAGAAAACAGTGAAAAACAGCCACAGTATTTCTTAAGTCTTTTCTCTTTTATTTTTGATCTTTTAAAAGATCAAAACTATTTCTGTTCGTTTTTTACTAATTTTTCGATAAATACACCGGTTCAGGCAGAACAATTTTAACGGTATGTTTTTACCACCATCATCTTCTTACCCTGTAAGTTATACGTAAATCTGTGAACATTTCTGTTTTGGTGTCTTACCAAAGTATGATACTACCTTTAAAATCAAAATCAAATTACCAGTTCTTAGCTTTGTGTTGTAATGTGTATGACATTATACAAATCACGTCTTTGTCCTGTGAAATGCATGAGAGGACACTGTGGTTTTTTTTGTCCGAGGTTGTATATTAATAAATACATTATGCATATGACCTGAACAATGGACGCAAATGCATAAAGCCCATGTCCATTGTGAGATCAATGGTACAATGCTAATTAATTAAACAGTCATGGTGGATTGTAGATTTGTAAAGGATATACCTTACTCACTTAGGGGCCACTCAAAATTTTTCAATGTTTTTAAATTTCGACTTTTTTTCCAAATTTGTTGTGATCCACGTGAATGCACACACCCCAAATTTCGATTTGAAAAATATATTTTTCATCGAGTACATTGTACATATGCGTTTTGAGTAAAATACATATTTTTTTACATATGCAAAAATCTATAATTGCAACACAATTATGTTGAAATGATGGCTGGAATGTGCACAGGTGACCTGAACATTTTCTTGTGCTTCATTAGGTAACTATATAGTAAAATGTAACAAATGTCAAGTTATGTCCGGGAACCCACAAATATGACTCTGATTTGGAAACAAAGTTGACTAAAGATTGCATTTTCGGAATGCTGGTGCGGCGCGTGTGCTGCAGTACATGTGTATTTCAGGCAATTAGTCAGAATAAAAGCAAAAACTGGATTTTAATGTAAAAAGTGAATTTCTATTAACAGTTTACTTCAATTTATGTCCTTGACCCACCCACTATTTCGAAATAAAAAGTAGAAGTAGAAAACACATTAAAAATGTTGAGTGGCCCCTCAGAGCATGGAAGGCTAGGGGAGCCTCCTCCATGCTCAGAGAGTTTTGGAGAGCCTGATGTTTCAAGCCCAGCAGGAGTATCTCAAAGGGTATAAAAGGAGACAGACATTTATTTATTGATTGACATTGGTTTTAGCCCACTATTGTTAACAAAAATCACTGTGAGTTCCTTTTATCTTTCATCTTTAATACATCAAACCAGCAGGCCACGCCCCTTGACAAATTGACCAATCACAACGCGCGTTATTCAAATTGCCGCCATTTTGTCTGACAAAATGTTTTGAATTTTGTATTCTTTACTAGACACTTTTCGTTGAGTTTACTTTTGTTTTTTTAAGTACAAGGCAATTCTTATACAATAACAAATCTGAGTTTAATTCTTGACCATGGTCAAGTAGTGTTTGTATTTTCATTTAAATTCTGACTCTCGATGCCCTGGCTGAGAGGAAATGTATATTTTTGGCCTTTTGCAAGACCAAAGTCCAACAGACAGAGGCCGCTTTTGGTGGTTGTGAGTTTTCAATGCATCGCGTGTGGGCGATCGTGACACGTTGTGTGCGGCGCATGTACGTTGTTGCTTGGACGTTGCTATGGTGGGCGTGGCCTACTGGATCGGTGTATTGTAAAATAAATCTCATTTTATAAGTGCATACATTGAGAGAACCTCCACTGCATGGAGTTTGATACTCCACAAAACATTCAGATCTAGTAATAACCCCCCCCCCCCCCCCAGTAAAACTATATTTTAGACCACTGGGTCTTTCGGTACCACAGATCATTTGATAGATAAGTGGGCTCCAGACCCCATGCACAGTACAAGCCTTCTCAGTGTGTACTCAGTTGCCCAAAGTTTATTTACGATTCAAGTTGAAAAAAAGGGTCTTTCACAGTAATTCACTTCATAATGTTGGCGGGCCAAAACTTATGACATTCAAAGAATGGTAAATAATTTCTCCTTTTCAAAGAAAACTATGAAACAAAAATGAAACATCAAAAAGAGGTACCAAAAATAAAGCAGTTACAATGTATTTGTTTAAATTCTTGTATCATTGCAATTAAATATTCAAGTTCTGCTCATCAGTTATTAAGAGCATGACATGTACAAGCTTGCTGCCTTGAGTAATCAGCACACTGTACATGTACATGTAGCCAGACTGTTCCCCTTTCTTTCGTTTTTAATTTGATTGTAAGTCATGTATGAATTGCCCCCTTCCGGTCTCATCAAAAGAGGATGCTAGGCACAAAAGATTGCCATATGCTCAGCTCAAGGTCCCGTCTTCAAAGAGTTATCTACCAGCAAGAAATATCGAGAGGTGGGCGGGAGGCCGGGGGGGCAGGGAGGGATTGAGGAAAGATGCAGAGACTTTAAAGGAGCAACCTCTAATAAGAATGATGTTTTACTCCGCTGAACGTGAGAACTTGAGAACCTTGAAATATCTCCTGAAAGATTTATGACCTGTCAGTACTGGACCTTTTGGGGGCAACATTTTTACCGAGATGCCCAGGAAGTCTTCCTCTCAGTTATATTTCCTGATCTGCACCCGTGAGCATTTCTACTGGCCAACTTCTGCCCAGGAAGAATTCCTGAGACACTTTACCCGAGATGAAAAGTCCAGTGCGGACAGTGCAAGTCAGGTACCCTCATGAGCCTAGTATTGACAGCTCTTGGTAATTCTTCTGCATGTGCATGGTTCTTGCAGTTACCAGAGTCGAAAAGTCCAGGTTCGGACACCGGTCATATTTGCCCATTTTTCATTGACCATCGGCTTGATGAAACCCCCGGAAAAAAAAATTCAGTGCGGACAGGGATTTAGAAGGAGCAGTCAGAGGGCAATGGCCGCAAAGGTTTCCTGCGTGAGGATCAAGCCTCGGTGATAAGAATCGCTTGCTAAGACTATATAAAGGGCCCTTAAACATCACCCGTGCACGTTCCCGCAGAAGACAAACAAAAGCTTAGACTGTGGACAGTCAAATACCTTAGAGCATCCATTGCCTCACAGATAAAACTCTTCTTTCTTTTTTTGTCAATATGTCTAGCACCGGAAAAAGTCATTGTTCTTCTATCATGCCCTTCATTCTTTTCTTTGACGTTTATTTTTTTCTTTGCACATACAGTGTGCATATGCTTAAAGATAGATACTGTAAAAATGTGAATATATTTCTGATATGTACATGTACAGTACATGTTCATGTAGGAATTGTCATGGCTGTGTATAGTAGGTATTATCTACTGAACTAGGTTTTTTTTACAGTTTCTTTTCAAAACCTCCGGCATTGTCTCTGTAATACTTAAAATATAGGCCTAGGTTGTGGATTTTCATTGAAAATGCTCTCTATTTTCCTTTTCAAACCATCAGCCAAAACCCACAATTTTAAGACGGATTCACGAAATGGAGCCGGAGTCGAAGCCTGAGCTGGAGCCGAGCTTTGAGAAAGGCCCCTTGTTTTTGTCATTGGGCGACGGAAAATTGAATTTATGTTCTTATTTTAACCATTGGCCTTGTAACGTTTTGACTTAAATTTGTAGCCATTAGCCTAGATGTCTGTTCGATTTTTACCTGAATCATGTGCAGTTTACAGTATATGGGTACTACTTGCCATAACGTACAGTATTTGATCAGCAGTCCTGAGTACAGGTAGATTTTTTTTTTAGTATTCTCTGAGGATGTAAGCCAGACTATATATGCCCATAAAAGTAGTTCAAATGGCAATAGTCGGGTGCCGTCACAATTATGGTACCCGCCATGCATTTGAATAGGGTGCTGTCGGTCTATGGGTTATTTATGTCTGTGGTACAGCGCATCTGAAGCTGTCAAATTCTTGGCGCCCTCTTGCGGTGAGACACATAGCTATTAAAAGTGAATTACACTTATTTGAACCATCTGAGTGTGTTCCCCTTCCGTCTCTCGCTTTCCTCTCACCTTCTTGAATAGTTTATTCAGCCAGATTTGAGTGTCCGTGCATCTTTTCTGGACTTTTGTCAGCAGCGTGTGCTTAGGCCTACTCGTCCAAGTCCGTATACCTACAGTAGAGCTTTTAAATTGAACGAGTCTACATTACACACCAGATTACCTCCCAACACGTCCACTAATTGCCTTCACCACGGAGTAGCACATACATCTATCTCTTCGGCTCATATCTTTCGCACACTGCGAAGAATAGATATTAGGCCTAGAAATAAAAGGATACTAACGGATGGTTTTTGTAAGCATACTGAGGGCACTGGCCTTGAATGTGTTTGTTTTTTGCTCACTAGATTATTTCACAATTTTGTCTGTACAAGTTAAAGTTTGGCTGCATAGTTGAATTATTATCATACATGTATTATCCATTCCATGTTTGGTACGCTGGTGTGATCGATTTACACTCTCAATTAATTGTTAATTTTTTGTTTTGTTTTCTCTTTTTAGAGATTTTTGGCCAAGGGGACCATGGCTACAACACGTTTAGGTAAGTATAATTATTGCGTTATTTCGCTTCCTAAGTTCCTAGTTATAAAGCATTATTGTGTATAAATCATTCCTTACATTTCTAGGTAAAAGGGACATCTTTATAATTGTTCAGTCTTACAGTTTTCTATTGTTACTTCCTTTATTTTGATTCCCCTTTGTTTTGTTTTGTTCAGTGTTTGTATCATTTCTTTTGTTCTTTCCTTATTTTGGTTGTTTCTCTTGTTTTTCCTCTTTCCCTTTCCTTTTATTCTTTCACCATTATTTTCTTTTGGTATTGTTTGGTTTGTACCAAAGATAGTATAGCGCCGCTTGTGAGGCAAGATTGCTTTCTCAGCCCAAAAAGTGAGGTATACCATTTGGCCGCCATTTTAGTAAGCAACAGAGCTATTTCTGATGTTATTAACGTCAAATTCAACTGTTGTAAGACGAAACTTTCACCCGAATAATCTTTATAATTTTTATTATTAAAGGCCTAATATTCTTTTTTATCACACGCCAAATGAAAACAGTAAATTTGGCTTGCTAAAATGGCCGCCTGAGCATACATTTGGTTGTGCGGGATTTTAAAAGAGTAGGCTATCTTGCGCAGCGCAGCTATAGGATCTTTGGTTTGTTCGTTCACTTTCTAGCCACTTTTACATCTTCGGTTCTTTTTTTTTAATATGCAAGCCGACATAAAAATGGTATTCTTGTGTAATTTCACAGAATCCCAGCGATTGTGTACAACAGACGGACATTTCTGGCCTTCTGCGAAGCCAGGAAAAACTCATTTCGGGACTGGGGGAGCATGGATCTGGTCCTGCGGAGGGGCATATTGAAAGAGGGAGAAGTTGTCTGGGGCGACATTCAGGTTGTAACATCAATGCCAGAATATAGGTAAGTAACGTATCGCAATAGAGATCCGCGCTTGTGACGTCACATTCAGATGTTTGGACAAACAAGTCGCACGTTGCCCAATTAACTTACATGTAAACGTTATGCAATTTGTCCGAACATCCGGGTAATGATAGCTGGCAATATAAGGGCGTATTCTATAAATAGATCGAGCGCGGAGCCCTATTGATATATTGTTTTTTGTTTTTTTTCGTTTGTTCTTCCAGAACGATGAATCCAGTACCCATCGTCAACAAAAGGAACAACACCATTGTTCTCGTCTTCGTCGCCTTTCCCCAGGACCTGTCCGAGGCTGACCTCATCAAGTCCGAGGAGTACCAGCAGAAAGTGCTGGTAACCAAGTCCAGAGACAATGGCTTGACATGGAGCGAGCCGAAGGACATCACGGAAACCACGTTGGGCATGATGGACCCCCGGCCCCATCTATATGCATCAGGTGTGTGTGAACATGTACATGTACATGTAATAGACGTTATCGGGGATAGCCTGTTTTTAAGCACTACGCATGCGTGAGCAAAGGACAGTGGATGTTGGGAGACTTTAATTTGGAGAGGGCTGTCGATAGAGAGCAGCAAACTGCCGGTCCCCTGAAAACTTTTGTACATGCTTTATGTACAGCGGTTGTCCAAAAATTCTCCAAAAGACGCAGGAAAACACTTTGAATATTAATTTCAGGTCATTTACTATTATATTCACGTTGCTGCCCACCCTGATTGTAATGCCCCCCAAAAACACAAAGTGAGGTGAAATTCTGAAATGTTTGGCGAGGAATAATGTGGTAGGCCTCGCTTGCCAAAGTAAAAACAAGTTTTACCACACACGTTGACACGCGTATCATTATTTGTGTACAGTACATGTAGCTGCCGGCCTGCGAAGTTTAAAGTTGCTTTATTTTCTTGAAGAAAGCCTTACTTTGAGTTGAAGTTGTCCTAAGATGAACAAATGTGTGTTTATTCTATGGGAGCGTATTAAAGTATAGGCAAAATAGAAAAGACTATGCCTTGTCCTCGAACTGTATGCAAAACAAAAATTGTTGAACGCATAGGCCCCTATCTGATGCCTTGTGGAGATCTAGTACAATACATGTAGGTTGAAGTACATGCAATGCTTTTTTAGATCCAGTATGTGAAAAACGTGTTTCTACTTGGCAAAATGGACAAAATAACTAACTGAAATTCTACATTGTCCTGATCCCTTCATCAGTCCATTCATGTTTTTATTCACTTGCATGTTCCTGTCCTTCGTTGTATTGCCTTTGAGAAAGATCCTGCTAGGATCAAAACGCGTCATCAGGCCCTCCTAACTCTAAACATTTGAAATTCTACAGTTTACACATTTTGGGTTATTGAGCATGAGCCAAATGTTCGTCCCTTTTTTTCCCTTTCATTTCTGGCTAACAGTTAATAGTCAGTTAGTGAAAATTTGTAATTGGATTATTAAATCTGAGTCGGTTAACCTACAATATAACTGGATGAAAATCCCAGCACTAGAAAAGTAACAAGGAAAAAACAACAAACGATTGTGCTTTAGACATTTATAACCTAATTATGGTCATGCAAGTTCACTTCAAATTCGATGCAAATTTAGTGCAAATTTGATGCAAATACAGTGCAAATTCAATGCAAATTAAGTGCAGATTTAGGACAGATACAATGCAAAGCCAGTTTAGATTTAATTTGAGTATACATGCACGTATACAAGATGTCCATGTAGGTCTTTTGTGTTTAAATGCAACAAAATAGTGGTTATGAATTGGAATGTTCTGCAGTGTGCATCTATTTTTCTGACGTAAAATAGCTTCAGAATTTTTGCCAGACACTCGACCGAATTCCTCTTGGCCCGTCTAGGGTTGAACAGCCGTTTAAAATAAAGTTGCTGGTATATTGTTGCTTGATTCAAACTCCTGCAAACAGATCTAAAAAATAATTGCAAATGAATTTTTTTTCCTTATTTCCATTAAGCATTTTATACTCGGTACTTTGGAGTACGCGCTGGAACTGGGAGTCTAAAGAGTAAGCCGTCTGCTTTTTGTCGGCCAAAAAAAAAATCCTTGATCACAAATTAATGTCGGCATAGAAATTGCGATTTTCTAATGGAAGTGCCCTTTTTGCAAAATGAGATCCGGGTCCTCATGTATCATGTTCAATGAAATTCCAACTTGAAGTGACAAAATTGATTTCATTTCTGTGCGGGGACGGGCGATATTAAAATCGTGTCGGCTGCAAGGGGAAAGGGGATCAAGAGCTCAGGGCAGGGGATGTAGGCGCTGATTGAGTCGGTAGGATTACTGTGCCTGAGACAGAGAGGGTTCGGGTCAGAATCCCCACCCACGCAGACATGCCAAATGACTTTGGCACAGTTTTACCAGCCCTCAGAGATACGCTTTGCGAGTGGAGCACAGGGAACATTAATAAAACATTCTGCACATCCATTTCATTAGGACATGTTACATGTATGTATTTATGGATTTGAACCATATGGTTTAAACCGTTTTCAATGAATGGTTTCTTTTAAGGTGTAAACATGTGCTATAGAATTAGTTACATGTATAACCAAAGGACAAATCAGTGTATGTGCGTAAAGCCTACTGTTGGTAACTTTGTCGATAATGCCAAGCTTCCCGTGAAATATGGGTCGCCTTCCGAAATGTTGTCACCATCGAGAAAACTGCATTAGAATACATCCCAAAATACATCTGCTGATTTCGAGTAAAACTCAAACAGGCTATGACAAATACACGACAGTAATTTGTTTGAAAAGTGGAAACAATCATTCATAATTGTCTCGAATATGACTTGTTGAAATTGTCACAAACTTGTGACCATCGATGTAAATTACCTGTAAGATCCTTGTGATTTGATTGGTCCAATAAACCCCATGGATATGCCCAAAGCACTCTGGGTATAATTGTTGCTAGGGTTGGCACTTTAGTAATGAAAATGTATACGTTTATACCTGTACGTACTATGTACAAACATTAGTACCCAACTGCACACTGCCGGAACAAGTGACTCGACAGTGACATTCCATAGGCCGTTGTACAGCAGTGTCATGTAGAAGCAACCTCAAAATAAGGATTTCTTCTAGAAATAACAATTAAAAATTGGGTATTTGGGAGACATGTTAGCATCTAAAAGTGAACATTAGGGAGACATCAGGACTTAGGGAGACTTTTTGATGTCTCCCTAAGGTACCAGCTACCTTTTGAAGACATATTTTTAATGTCCATATTTTAATAGAAGACAGAGAATGCTCTCAATATGAACATAATGTCAATTTCAAGTTCATTGGTTTGGAGAATGTTTAGAAATAGGTAAGTTAAGTTTGTGCACGACCCTATGGAAAAGTTTCCTCTGTTATAATAATACCTTTAAATTTCATACAGTAGGCCGGCAACTGTACACGTATACTCGTGTCATGGAGAACAATGTGTGTTTATCCACTGTCCTTTGCTTGCACATGGGTATTGCTGAAGACAGGCTTTATCATAAATAGGGTCAACTACATAGGCCTGTGGGCATTTCCACGGTTTTGGGACATTTTGTAACGTATTAAAGTTACCTCTCTTTTTTTTCTCATTTTTGCATACATTTCAGGGAGCTATAAGTTGTATACTTGTTGATTCCAATAAGACATTTTTAAATTGGAGTCTTTCAAGAATGATTGATCAAGGAATAGGTCAAAGTCACTTAAAAGGTAACTTACGTTACCATGGAATTGCCCCTATACACTATAGGCCCCCTATGCGCTATCAAGCAACCTGAATTGTGTTTTGAAATGCTTCTTCAAGACAAACCGTTTGGGACAAGTTTTTGTCAGTTTTTGATCCTAATTCTCAGTTTTGATTTGCATTGAAGGTCCGGGGCATGGAGTGCAGCTAAGTTCCGGTAGACTGATCGTTCCTGGCAATGTTTTCTGGAAACCGCCACCAGAGCAAGGTATAGTGACCATTTTGATCTGTTTGTTGTTTTTGTTTATCCATTGAGGCTCTTGTTGTTTGTTATATAGGTTTTCCCGGTCATTTCCGGCAAATGAGCGGACACTTTAAACACTGCGTCATTCCACTTCGCGTGAAACTGCAAGGCACCTCAGAATAGTCATTTGATTTCACTTCATGTGCAAGCAAAATGTTCACAAGCATCAGGCGATTAGTAAGTAGAATCGCCTTTCAATTTAAAATTCCATGTGAACGGCATTCAAATTCGTAACGGCTTTTGGCAGCGTGCTAAATTGAACTTGAATGCCGATTTTGTATGGCTAAACTGAACGACTGTTGAATTGAATTGAATGCAATGCTATGTAATTACGGATGCATCAAAGTGAAATCGAGTGACGGTTTCAACCGAGGAGGCAAAATCACGTCAGCACAAATGCTTGAAAATGAAATTGGCCGCTCATATGCCGAAAATGACCGGGAAAACCTATATATCGTATTTTGAAGAAATAATGAGAAATATTTATGTCTTGTGGGATGTGCATATTGTACATTTGTATGTGTATAATTGCACAGTTTGAAATGCTTGCTGGTTGCTTCAACTTTCCTTGATTAAGCCCAGAGCTAATGGGGCTAATTAGTGAGGCAAAACCAGTCCCTCACACTGAACTAAGTCTAATGGCCTATTTGCAGTACAAATAAGACTAGAATTAGTGGTACCTAGTCCACAAGCAAAGCAGCATTAATGCCTCCACATTACACAGGGTGTGAAGAAACCTGTCCCTCAGACTGAAACAAGCCTGGCGGTCTTCAGACAGTAATAATAATAATAATAATAAACCACTTTTATATAGCGCAAATCACAATCAAACATGTCTCTAAGCGCTTGTAAGAAAGAGAAGAAAGAAATAAATAAACATGGACATCTAGAAGATTCACATAAACACAGTCAAAAATATCAGAATAAACCAAAACAATCAATTTAAGAATAGATGTGTTTTAAGGAGCGCCTTAAACTGTTCAATAGTACCAGCTTGCTTGATGTTCTCTGGAATAGTGTTCCAGAGTTGTGCTGCTGCTGCTGAAAAAGCTCTACACCCATATGATTTTGTTGAAGTTTGAGGGCAAACCAATTGACAGTACAAATAAGACTGGAAGGGGGATACCAATTAGAGGTTTACGAAACGTAGGCTCCGGCTCCGGCTCTGTCATCCATATGCTAAAAATGCAGATTGTGGTTTTTCATTTGAAGCTGAAGATCTGTTTCCCTTTTCAAACCAGAGATTCTGTTTCCGAATCGCAGCCAAAAGCCTCTATTTTGAATACCTGTCATTTTAGGATGGATTCACAAAATGCAGCCGGAGCCTGAGCCGGAGCTTGAGCCTGAGCCTCCATTTTGTAAATGTCCCTAGTCCACAACAATTAGGCAGCAATTGATGCCTCCACCCCTAGAAAGTGGAGAAACCAGTCCCTGGCTCAGAAATAAGATCGATGGCCTCTTCACAGTACAAATAAGACTGGAAGTAGAAGGAGTAGCTAATCCACACACAGCAAGGCAGCAATGCTGTGCCTCTGTGTTAGAGAAATGAAACCAGAAACTAAGACTGAGTGACCTCTTAAAATTTCAAATGCGACCGTATAAAAACATCTCATCATATCTCTGTCATGGAAAAGGAAAATGAGGACACAACTCGATATATGTTGCTAGTCCCCCCCCCCCAGGTTTAATTCTTGAATTCATAAAAAACACAACGGTATAATATATGCTCATAACCTTTGAATTTCATCTAATGCAACGTGTAGACTGTGCCCTGTTCAAGTAGTTGCATTTCAGTCGTTTTCCACAAGAAATTACAGTAGACACACATCTAGACAGAAGCTATGGCTGGTGTGAAATTCTATCCCAAACACAGCGATGATGTGGCCACTTCACTTGTACTATTCTGTCTCAGTTCTCCTCCCTTCAATTCATCACCTTGTATACAGTCCCCGGGTAAACGTTGTGGGAGTTCGTTCAACTCCTCATGGGTGCCATCGACCATCCCGTAGGTAATGCCCTTATCAACAAGTCTCGCTCGCTCGCTGCGGACTGCAGCCTCCTTCAATATATATATTTATATATACATCTCACACTTCCTGTTCATAAATCCTCTACACACGTGTATATATTATGTGTATATATCTCTGGCTTTTTGCAGTTAATCAAATTAGATGTCAAAAAGCCGTCTTCTCGCTTTCAAGGGGACGTACACCACGAGGCTGCACTTTTTTGTTTCTCACAAGTATTTGTGGTTTTTTGCCACTGGAGGACATTTGGTGACTGTTTTGGCCATTAAGACCATCAATGCGAAAGAACAACCCTCTGCGCTTTCTAGTTGGGTATCTTGGGGCTTCTGTGATGCGCAGCCAGCCGAGATAGAGAGGGACTCCGCGGCCCCTTGCCTTCACCAACCCTTAGGATGCCGGCATTCCGTGTCAGGGAGGAGATCCCGGAGACAAACATGACATCCCACTCCATCCTTCAACTGCAGCTTAAAAAATAGATGACTCGTTGGCTCGATTGAGACACTTCTGGGCAAGAAGACGAAATTGACTCCGCCTTGCCTGCGTGCTTGTGTTTAAATTTAAACGATGCAGCAGTTTTAAAGGCTAACATGTTGAACTGGTGGACCAAACATTTAAGTAAATACAATATGCACACATATATCATTTCAGGCCTTCATTTTAATAAAAATGAGGAGAGCTGCAAATCACTCTCCTTAAATCAACGTAGAGAATTTAGGAGAGTGATTTGCTCTCACTCACAAAAATCAAGTTTGAGAGCTAATTCAACTCCTTAAATCAACATAGGGCCTACTCATACTAGTGAATAAAGAGATCAGTTTGCTCTTGCGTAAACTAAGTTTTCCCATGTGTCCGGTGTCGGAAAGAGAGAACATGCAAAATTTTGCTCAAGTCCTGTTGATAAAGATATAAATTACTATTTTTCCTGTAAAGGGTAAATGTCAGCTCATTTCCAGAGCCACAACACATCAGGTTAACCAGCTCTTGTCAGAGCCACACAACCCAAATATGAGTATACATCACAATTATCAAATGCGATGAATTTGTATCCGGGTCTTTTGATGACAGTTGCTCATCTTGTGATCTAGGAGTAAAGGTGCACCATGTAGGATGTCTGTGGCAGTGGCGGTTCTACTGGGGGGGGCTAGGGGAGGTTTGAGCCTCCCTCAAATTGTGTCTAGCCCCGCCCCCCCCCCAAAAATGCAACTCAAAAAAAAATTGCTGAATAATACATATCTTTTCAGTTATTTCGCGCCGATTACATGAACAACGTGTTGTGTAGGTTACAAATTATGCATGCTTTTCTACTCCTACAGAAGCGAATGTTAGACGAAGGGTCTAGTCTAGCCCACCATGGTGGCTCTTCTAGCCCCCTCCCAAAAATTCATGGCTCTTCTAGCCCCCCAAAAATGTTGGCTCTAGAACTGCGCCTGGTCTGTTGTGAAGAAGTTGTTGTTGTGTTTGAAGCAGCCCTTTAGCATCGGATAGCAGTACTTGGGTTGTCTCTTCCTTAAGCTTAGATGGTCTTATAGATGCCTTGGGAGCAAGCATGGGTGGGAATGATGATAATGTAGAGAGACTGGAGCATCATGTTGGTGGATACTTAATGTGTGCATTATAAATCTATGGCTAGATTAGAGGTACCGGTAATTAACGACTACTGCTTTGACTATGGCTGTGGCTAAGGGCGTCCCTATGCATGCATAACCCACTTGTGCAGAAACATGTGTTGTTGTCCTTAGGAGCAGCCATAGCCATATAGATGCTATATATTAGCATGTGGCCTATCATGCAATGAATAATCCAAAATCATTGTTTTAGCCTCAATTTGATATTCATGACTTGCAAATTTGGCTTCAAAAAGTTACTTGTACACATGTAAGTCACAGACAAAACAGGGTACCCATATAAAATTTAATCTGCAATACTTTTTACGACTGCTGATGATCATTATGTACAGTATGTACATGTATTATCATTATTTTGACAAATAGGGTATAGGGATCGGAGACAGGTAAGCATCTGAAAGTGAACATTTTGGAGACATCGGGAATCAGGGAGACAGTTTGATGTCACCCAAAGGTACCAGCTACCTTTTAAAGACATATTTTTATTGTCCACATTTAAATTGAAGACAGAGAATGCTTTCAATATGAACAATATGTCAATTTCAAGTTCATTGGTTTGGAGGATGTTTCAGAAATAGGTAAGTAAAGTTTGTGCACAACCCTATGAGAATGTCTCCCTATATAACCTATCCTGGGTTATTAAATACATTGTAGTAATGTATTATTATTTTCATGAAATTTCTTTTACAAATATTAGGTTTTCTGGCCGAAATCAAGCACAAGATTCTGGAGTTCTTTGACTGCTTCTACAGCGCTCAGAGCCGCTCAGTGGTAATCTACAGCGACGATGGCGGAGACACGTGGGAGAAGGGTGGCCAAGTACCAGCCGCTTTCGACCAGGAAGGACAGCTTGTCAATGCCAATGAATGCCAAGTGAGTATACATACATTTTAGTAGATTCCATTTGCCACATTCTGGTGCATGTATGTGTTTTTTGTTTTCGTGCATATAATTCAAGAATGTGAGACTTCAGATTTAAAGGTAGTATCATACTTTGTTAAGAAACCAAAACAGAAATGTTCACAGATTTACGTATAACTTACAGAGTTGGTGGTGGTAGAAACATACCGTTAACATTTTTTCCGCCTGAAATGGTGTATTTATCCAGAAATTAGTAAAAGAACCACCGAAAATCTTTTTGGTCTTTTAAAAGATCAAAAATAAAAGAGAAAAGACTTAAGAAATAATGTAGGCGTTTTTCACTGTTTTCTCAAAAAGCGGGCACCGTATTGGACTGAAATTTTCACAGACGACTTTTACTGTATCTTCCTCGATATTTTTGCCCATGAATCCGCATTTCTTTGACAAAAACTAAAGTATGATACTACCTTTAAATCTGAATTCCGAATTTTTTTTAAAATTTTTTTACTTTTAACTCAGAATTTCAGCTTTTTTGTATACCTACCTGGCTACTCATCACATCCCTGACAATTATTCAACCTGAAAATATTCTGCATGGTACAAATTTTGAGCAAAATTGAGCTAATATTTTTTGGTAAACCAAAAAGGGCATTTCCACAGTTTTTGACATTTTTTTACGTAAATGACCTCTTGTGCATATTTGCATGCATTTCAAGGAAGTGTACATTGATGCTGATTCCAATAAAACATTTCAGTTGAAATTGGAGTCTTTCAAGAATGATTGATAAAGGAATAGGTCAAATTAAGTTACTTAAACTCGTAAACTTTCGTTTCCATAGAATCACCCAAAAGAACATTTCGAAATTCACAAATGTTTGATACAGATTGTTAGGAGCAAGGTTCTGCCGTACAAAACTGGTACCGGCGTAGTAACGAAATAGAAGTTATGGTAATAATATAGATCTACTTTCATGCACAGCTGCACATTTACATGTAAATGTATGCTGACGGCCTGACGCTTGGTACATGTATGTCAAGAACTGTTATCTTGTGCAGTAGGGAACTGGTATGAAGAATTTATGTGCAGCGAATACGGAAGTACACGTACGTACATAGCCAACATATGAATGATGAATGTGTTCATGTACGTACTGTAGTGAATTGCATTGCTGAATGTGAAAGTATAGGAACTAATACATGTACATGTAGGCCCACAAAACATGAAGGATAGCATAAAGGCTAGCAGTTCCAGCAGCTGAATTGTCGCTACCAGCAACACGACATCCCGTGACATCGATCACCTCATCCTTACCTGTATTTACCACGATGAATCCTTTCCTTTCTGTTGAATAGGCCTATTATTACATCTAGGATGAATTAACATTATAATAGCATAGCAGGATGTACTTCTTATAAATATTATATTAGGAACTAAAGGACCATAGTGAGAACTTAATTGTACAGTTTGTGTACAGCGTGTTCCAAAAAACACGCAACACTTTGTCGGGAACCATTATGTTAAAATTAAACTGTTTATTACTTCAAGATGTACAGATATGTGATACAGCCATGTCTCGGCTATCACCATGTTGAATTTAAGCAAATCGGGCTCCAATTGGTGAAAATATGACCAATTGAAAGAGTACTCTTTCAAACAAATTTGCAGTATTCGAGAATAAGTGGTCAATACGCACATAATGTGTATTGAAGAAAAGATGAAAATCAGATTTTCAGGTTGGGTAATTCAGTCTTAGTTTGTTCCCTCAATTTCAGTTCAATTTTGCTGAAATTCTATATGGTAATAGACAAGACATGGTTGTATCACATATCTGAATCTTGAAGTGATATACAGTTTAAATTTTATATAACAGTTCTCGACACAAAGTGTTGTGAGGGTTTTTTGGGGGACACCCTGTGCAAATGTAGGCCCCTGTAGCTTTTTTTTTTTTAAACAGAAACCTACATGAATGTGTACCTGTAGTAGGAACTGCATGTACTATCCATTTTAATAATTACGAGTTAATATCTGGTATAATGCATATAATTATGGGAGCCGAGAGATCTTTTAAAGAAGGTACACATGCATGCTAAGCATTCTAGGAACCGATCTACGTGGACATGAACCTATAACATTGCCCTACATGTATGTGAACGAGGAGCATTATTGTTCAATAAAACCACTCTGCCCTTTTGACATTCATATGGGGAACTTGTACTTGGTTATTAAAGGTTTACTGTTATCAAATTTGGGAAAGGGATGGAAGAGCTTTAAAATTATTGCTTAATGCACAATTCATGATTTTATAACTTATTTTTTTATATGAGTGCCTAATTTTGACCCAAAAGTTAATAAATCAGTACATCCCCCCAACAACCGATCCACGCAACAATGCGCGTGACGTCACTTAGAGAACAAGTAGGCTTGTGCCACAGTACAATGTAGCTCATGCTCAGTTCGCGCACACTGTATGTAGGATTTTGCTCTTCGATTTGAACAAAAACACGGAGTTGGCAGGTTTGCGACTTATATACACTGCGTGGTGTTCTTCGTGTGACGTAGCAAGGTTTTGTGTCGCGAAAAGCGGAATGTTAAATTATTGGTCTAAAAAGCTCCTTTTTTGTATTTATACCAGGGCTCGAATTTAGTGAAAAAAGCTCTGGACAGCAGGTCTAGTAACTGAAGCATTTTACTAGACCTGAACTTTTTCACTAGACCTGTGGCATGCATACAGAGGAAAACTGTAATAGCGCTCCGCACTTGTGCTAAAAATAGCACCGGATCTCAGACAAACATTGCAACCATGCAAACGTGTGTGAGTCAATGTTTGTCTGACCGTCATCCGGGGATTTTGTGACGAGTGTACATGTGTACAAGTAACTGACACATTAGTGCAGAGCGCTATTGTACATGTATGCTATATTGTGTCATATCATCAATTTAGGCACCATTTTAATTGTGCAAGGAAAACAAAATCACTAGACAGCCGGACTAGTGCAGTACACACTTCACTAGACTGACACTGAAATCACTAGACTCGGTCCACGGTCTAGTGGATATTTCGAGCCCTACATTATAAAATACAGTATCTTTTTTTAGCACAAAAACATTATATAGACATGTTGAGTTTTAAACCAATAAACTTCATATAAGTTAAAGGTAGTATCATATACTGGTGGTGGTAGAAACATACCGTTAAATGGTGTATTTATCCAGAAATTAGTAAAACAATGACCGAAAATCTTTTTGATCTTTTAAAAGATCAAAAATAAAAGAGAAAAGACTTTAGAAATATTGTGGCTGTTTTTCACAGTTTTCTCAAAAAGTGGGCACCGTATGGGGATGAAATTTTCACAGATGTCTGTTACTGTATCTGTCTTGATATATTTGCCCATGAAACTGTATTTCTTTGACAAAAACCAAAGTATGATATTACCTTTAAAGTAAACCTGACAAAAATTGAATTAAAAAAACACACATGTTGCATACACAAAGTTCATCAGACTGGGTTGTCGTATTTCACTGCGAGCTTTGTAGATTTCATGCTGCTATAATTCAATGATGTGTGATATTTATCATTCCACACCTGTTATTTATAATAATACATTTTTCAAAAATATTTGCATATTTTTTTCACATCTCCTCATATTGCTTCAATCAGTGGAAACATTATATCAACCCAAATCATTTTTTTTCTTTTCTATTTTTAAAGTGTTTAAGGCCGAGTATTTTTTTTTTTAATCTAAAAATGTCGACAAGGCTCATTAGGCATATTGTATTCCAGAAATGTGATATAGGCCTTGAATTTGGTTCTGAAAAGGGCAAGGCCACTTTTCCATTGCAAGGGGCACTTCCATTGGAAAATCATAATGTTTATTGGAAACATTTGAAGGGGGCACCATGGCCTCCGTGGCCTCCGTTAAATTCAATGCTTGATATCAAATAAAAAGCACATAAAATGACTAATATTGACTTTAATCAAGATGTATGGAATGTACATGTACGTACATTTGTAACAGCTTATCAATTGTGTTTTTTTATTCAATCATCTGTCACAGCTGTTCGTCGATTGAATTCAATGAAAATTTGCGATTGTATGCAAATCAGAATGACTGTATTTATGATAAATTTGATGCTTTCCAGGTAACAAACCGAAAAAGTTGTCGGATTCATTTGATCAACGTGTATGCACACGTCCGAAGATAATTTCATTGGTTTTTCAGAAAGATGTGTCTGCCAAATGTTTTTTTTTTTTTAATGCATAATGCATGGTGTTTTTCCAGTAACCGTGTGGATTTTGTTTTTATTTGCTGAAGAAACCTTTACCATGTGTCAGTATTTAGGAGTCAGGTTGGCATAGCGGTTCTTACAGTACCTCGCCTTTTACATGTACCTCTGTGGACCGGGTTCGAGTTCGGCTCGGTTCACAAGTGGATTGGGTTTTCAGTCCCTGCCTGTTTCTGTGGGTTTTACCCAGAATATTACTCTGGGGTTTTCCTCCCAGCTCTAAAACTGTATCTTCTTCTCATCATCTTTCCATAAAAGTTTCATCAGGCTTTCAAGCTACTGTGCCTAGGGTGCTTTTGAGGAATCCTTGGTGTCATTACCAGAAATGAATAATGATGATAATGATAATTTCATTATCAGTTTTAATTTTCCTGCTTCTGTTTTTTATGTCGGTTGAACGTGTTATATTTACAGAAATACCTTCATTTTCAAAGACATTGTAGTTGTTCATTCTTTATAATTGTGTAGATTAAAAAAAAAAAAACGATGTTTGCTTTGTTGTGTAATGTTGAGAGATATTTGGAAACCAAACTTGCATGAAAAATGTGCCACGAGAATTCTAAGTAAGATATCGGTTGAATCTGCGATGAACTGTTATGATCTGATAAAATGGACATGATGTATATTACCGATACTTGAATAATGCCTACATATGTATAGTACATAACTTGAGCAGTTACAAATGTACATGTAGTACTGAAGCACATAATATGATTTCTGGGACCTTTTCCCGAAACGTTGGCTTCCGCGGCTCCGGCTCTAGCGCATGCTACAGATACATTGTAGATAGATTGATTTTGGTTTATTTTTTAACTCTAGTGGCCGAGGGCCAAATTGCGGTAGAAATTGCAATTATAAAAAGTGTAGAAATTTAAGATTACAAAAGGAATATGACTTAAAATAAATAGCAGCAACAATTTACTAATGTAACAAATGATGAATAAGAACAATTGCACTAGGGACAAAAGGCTAAAACAACACCTGGTAAGAGCTGATACAAAATACAATAAACTACACATGTAAAACGCTATAAAATACAATTAAACAGAAAAACACTGTACAGACACATTAAAACACAGTGGAGTGAAAATGAAATTAAATGAAAATACGTATGCAGATGAGATACTGATGATGTTGATGGCCATGCTATGACTGAAACTGACTATTTAATAAGTTAATGAAATATGGGATAGGACTGTTTTTGAAACGAGAAGTCCTGATATATACACAGCTGGGAAATATTACGGGCATTACGCAGATTACGAGAGCGTTTCTTGTATCTTGTTGGGGATAGAAGATCCACCGTGCATGCAGATTTAGAGAGCATTTTGGCAAACAACTGGCAGTGGTCTTCTCTTCTACCAGACAAGATTACAATTCGTTTAAGACTCTATGACTCTGTCATCACACGCTGAAAATATAGACTTTTTTGTAGAAGCCAAAGCTCCATTTTCTTGTTCAAAACAAGAGTACATGTATCTACTTCCAAGCCACAGCCATAAGCCTCTATTTTAATGCCGGTTACTTTAACATGGAAGCATGAAATGGAGCCAGAGCCGAAGCTGGAGCCAAGGTTTGAAAAGGTCCCCTTGCATTAAGGCAGGTAGGCATATATTAGCCGTTAAGCCTTAATTATGAGTTGACTCAGAATGAAATAATCTGTGCTGTGATAAGAAGATACAGTCATCGTCAATTACATGTAGGACTAATAATGAAAATATTTATACACACACTTACAACAGTGTACAATGAAAATGATAATAGATTATACATACACCTAAGTTTCAAAGGGGTGTCATGTACAAATCTTGTCCTAACATAATTGAATAACCTTCCGTGCTTCCTTCGCGAAAGTTACATATTTGTTAGTCAATTTTGTTTTAAATAGATTTATTTAGCCCCTGCAACATATTTCCTTTTAAAATGTCAGGCTGCTGTTATGTGGTGTGTGTTTTTTTTTTGTCAATAGCATTCCTGTAGCCGAATTATGATTTTTTTTTTCTTCCTTCCTTATTTTATTTTGGATAACATAATAACTCGCGGAGACAGTCGATGCTGCATTCACCCCTAACTATCAATTGAGGAAAAGTCTTAAGCCGTTAAGCCTCGGGGGGACATGAAACTCAAGCAGAAATAACATCAATGATAAAATGCTAAGACGATTAGGGCACTTAGCGTAAATTTGGGTAAGCTTGCCAAGAGTAAAAGACCGGCGATGGTGGGGAGGCTAGGCTTGGGAAGGCAAGGCAAGGCATGGCTGGCTGGCTGGTTGGGCCGCCCTGAGGTCTGATGGAGCGGATTTTTTGTCTCTCTCCCCCCTCCCCCCTCTGTCTCTCACTCCCCCTCTTGTGCTTCTCTTACAATCCCCTCCATTCCTCAATACTTGAGCTATTAACTGCATGGCATGGCATGTCCTTGGGGGGTGGGGGGATGAGGTGGGGAGGGGGGATCTACCGCCCCCCTCCCCCTCTTCTTCTTAATGTGACTGTGTCAATGTGGCAAACCCTCACTCGGGCTATTAGAATCCAGGATGTCGCGGCAGATAGTGGGGGGTATGGGAGGGGGAGGGATTGTCTTTCATTGATTTTTCAGTCGGAAGAGGGAAGAGCGATCATAACATTGTCTTTTTTGTATCATTTTCCTAATTGGCAGTTTTTGTTGCAGAGGTTGTTTTTTTTACTTGATGAGGCAAAACAAATACTTCCTCCAAAGATTAAAACTAAAAACCTCTCGTTATATATTCGTTGCCCATTCATTCAAGTTATTTATGACTTGTCTGGATGTCTTGACTTTCTTAAGGGGGGAGACATAATGTTCTTTGACACTGTAGATTCTGTGTGTTTTTCATCGCAAATTGTTTGTGGAAAAGGTTTTTATTTGATAGATAAAAATGAAGTTTTCTAGTGGTGATTTTGATTGGTTTTATAGTTGTTCTACATTCAGGACACTATATTTGTGGTTTGTTGGCTTTTTTAGTTTCTTATTTATTTTAGGTCAGTTTGCTCATTTATTCACAAAAGTCAAAATGAAGACTACTTGTGAGTGAAGTCAGCTCACCTGAAGTGAAAGTAAAGTGCTATTTCAAGAACTTAAATTAGTTGAATTTGAGAAGGTAAATTAGTTGAATTTTAGAAGTTAAATTAGTTGAATTTGAGAAGTTAAATTAGTTTAATTCAATAAGTTAAATTAGTTGAATTCAAGAAGTTAAATTGGTTGAATTCAAGAAGTTCAATTAGTTGAATTCAAGAAGTTAGATTAGTTGAATTCAAGAAGTTAGATTAGTTGAATTCAAGAAGTTGAATTAGTTGAATTCAAGAAGTTGAATTAGTTGAATTCAAGAAGTTAAATCAGTTGAATTCAAGAGGTTAAATTAGTTGAATTCAAGAAGTAAAATTAGTTGAATTTGTTGTTGCGTTGATATGTCAAAATTTGATTATATCAGTTGAATGGTACACTTCTTTGTAAGTTGTGATTAGATTGCATATTTCTTTTCCCCTGGGTGGGGCATCCATGCTGCACTGAGGTTGAAAGACAGGAGATATTCACCAAGAGGTTAAATTTCCCGCTTTATAAACAGAGACCATTCTGTCAGGTTAAGGCGCTAGTTTGTGTTAAAGCAGCCATTTCATACCATTACCTTGTTTTCCTATTAAACTGTGCATGTTTTTTTGTTTTCATGGTAATGTTATAATTATTCCAATTTGAAGGACAACTGTATTAAGTTGGAACTCATAAAAATAGAAGGTCGCTGATGATTGTGCGTGAACACCATGCAAATTTTCAAGACCCAACCTGGGGCCAATTTCACGGCGCTGCTAAGCACAAAAATTTGCTAAGCATGACATTTCAGTCTTCATAAAAACAGGGTTAACAACCAAATATCCATGTGTTGTGTATCACTTGTGATTGTTCTTTGGCTGTTGTTTACTGACCATGAATATCAAATGGAATTTTTAACTGTGGCTTGTTTTATTGGGCAAGACATTTTTGTGCTAAGCAAATTTTTGTGCTTAGCAGCGCCGTGAAATTGGCCCCTGGTGGAATGACCCATAATAGAATATGGTACAAGTCTGCTAATGCTACATGGACACCATACAAATTTTGCTCCAACCTATGTAGCCATGTTTTAATTATGTACATACCACTAAAAAGATCAAAGGTATCACGGTGAGATTTTTCTTTCTAGTCGAAAATCCCAACCTCGAGTCTCGAACCTAATCAGAATTCCGGTGCTTAATCCTCCGGATTAGATTTCCATGAATGCCAAATACAAAAAAAACTAACCGTCCCCGGAAAAAAAAAAGACACACAAGGTTTGACCATTAAGATGTAAATTGATTGTGGTCTACTCTAGACACACAGGTATATACTGTGCCGTGTTTGTAATTTGATTTGTTGGATCAATCTAATTTGCCTTTCAAATGAGGATTGTCTCCAACTTATGTGCATCCTACTCAATCTAACCCCGGCAGCCATGCTGTAATAAATGCTGCTCTGTTTAATAGTCAAACTGCTGTTTACACACCCGGTTCAAAACTACTTGAATATGCATTTTTTTTCGGAGGGTAAAGATTCGGTAGTGCGAGTTTGGAGGGAGGGAGGGAGGGGGGTGGGGTGGTTATGTCACAATCAGGCTGTCTGGAAAACGCTGACACCCAGCCGGGGAGTTGGTTTTTTTCTTCTTTCAGTATCACAGTTCTCTAATTCCGTTATCAAATGGCAGTATGGTGTGGTCTGATCGCGACACACACAGATACACACACCGGCGGAAACGCGGCTTGTGTCTCATTACCGTGCACTACCGTGTGGCGGGAAGGGAATATCGGGATGCACAATGTATCTAGGCTTTTGTCAGAACCTGAAGCAGGCCAAGCTTGGTAAATCAAGCTTCACATGACTAGATAATTGGCACAGCTAATGAAATTTAAACCCTTTTATCCTCTCAGATTCCACCGGATAAAGTCAGATACTCATCAAACCAGCCTTTTAACGTATAATCCCGTACGGGCCGCGTCTTAAAAAAAGAAAAAAAAAAGGGAGGGAAGCGGAGAAGACTAAAAAAAAAAGGTTTAAAGTAAGTGTTATATAGCAGTTTATCGTAACACTAATTAATATTGCTTGTCATTTTACCCGGAAGGCCAGTTGCTGCATAAACAAGCCATAGATAGATTGGACGGTACCCGGCCTCCTCCCGTCCCCTTCATCCCTCTCAAACATTGAAAGAGACTAGTGAATCTGTCTGGTGAACTGCAAGTAATGGGCTTACTGCTACGAACAGAGAGAAAGACAGAACCCCTCCCTTTAGTTCTGCCTGGGCACCCCCACAAGTACAGCGTCACTGTCGTTTTTCACACAGACGTGAAAGAAAATTCCCCGGTGGTGGTGAGGGCCGCTGGTGCAAATTCTTTTCTTTTTTTCTTTTTTTTTTTTGGTGGCGTCCGATTTGATACGAGGTGTGCAAGTGTTGTATACACACGAGAATGTACTGTATGCATTATCATATGCCGCGCCGATAGAGGGAAATTGTGAGCTTGTTAAAGCTTTGCGGACCGGCCCATGCAATGTTCTCGGACTTGATAGTTGATTATCCGGTAGTCAGGAGATTTTTTGCCGGTCGGAACCTAGTCTTCTAGCAATCTAATTCTCTCCATCCCCTCACCTCTCCTCTCCTCCATACACGCACCCATCATAAAGCCAGCAGTCAAGAGATTACTAGCGGTGGTCTGTAATTGTTTAATGGCATTCTGTCTGATGCTACCACAAATATGTCAGACATCAGAACATTAATGTATTATTGCCTCAACTACCTTGGGTAAATTTTAAATAAAGATTATCGTCTTTAGAAAGGTTTTTTTTTAATAGTGGAAGTTGCCCAACACAAGGCTCAAGAAGGCCACTCAAGGTCAGGGCTAAAAAGTACTTAAAGAGAACTAACTATAAAGAGCATATACTGTATTAAAGATGCTTGGTGTTTATAGGAGGGCCTGACACGTTTCGATTCTAGCAGGATCCTCCTACATGTCCTAGCAGGATCTTTGGGCCTGTTTGTTTAATGCAAAGGATCCCATATTTAGGGATCCACATCCTATGCAGGGTACGCTAAAATGGGATCCGGATCCGCAGAATCAGTGATCTTTTGCATTAAACAAACAGGCCCTTTATCTAAGCCTTCGATAAAGATCTTGCGAGGATCGAAATGCACTTTGATAAAGATCCTGCTAGGATAAAAACGTCTCAGGCCCTCCTAACTCCAAGCATTTTATAAATTTCAGGTCATTATTTTGGCTAAAGAGCAGTTTGAAGCAGTTTATTCCTTGTATTGAGGATATGAAAGATATTAGACGGAAGATTTTTAGATGAGTTTATTTTTTCAGACAAGCTATTAAACTATGTTTAACACGTTATGTTTTTTAAGGAACAACTCCAGACCCAGACCCATCTCTCTTCAGGGGCCGATTTCACGAAACACTAAAACCAATCTTAACTTTGACTTGTCAACAACACCATAGTGATTTGTATTGTGACATCACTCTTTGCATAACAATTAAGATTGATTCATGATTTAAGATAAATCTACATCACTCTTTGCATAACAATTAAGATTGATTCATAATTTAAGATAAATCTCAGTGCTTTGCGAAATCGACCACCGGACTGCATTTCATGAGACATTCTGATTAAACGTTTAATAGATGACAGTTGTCAATCATCACCATAGTGATTTGTATTGTGACATCACACTTTGGTCATCATAGCAATTGAGGTTGATTCACATTTAAGCCGGGTCCCAATTTCACGGAATCTGTTACGGCCCATAATTTTTGCTTACGGGCACAGCTACACGTGAAATCCATTTCGTAGAATCCGTAAGCAATATTTCCGGTGCTTAATCGGTTTATAGCGAAAAACTTCTAGGCTAATCTTGAGATACAATTTCTCAACGGTTCTTTTCAGAACCGCACATCCATAAAAAAAACAGAGTTTACAGATGGTGTCTCCGCAAACCTTTCCTTATTACTAGCCTAATCTTGATTTTTTTTCTGCTAATGCGCCACCATATGCATTCTGCAGAAAGTCCTTGCTTAATAGCATAGCGAGAAAGAAACTCTCTCATGAAATACGCTTTGCATAAGCAAAAAAAGTCCAAGCCTTGAATTTAACGGAGGCCACGGAGGCCAAGGCCTTTGTTGCCCTGGTTCTTGGCCTTGGTGCCCCTTCTAATGTTTCCATAGACATTATGATTTTCCAATGGAAGTGCCCCTTGCAATGGAAAAGTGGCCTTGCCCCTTTCAGAACCAAATTCAACTTAACGCCTGAAAGTTTGCTACCATAAGCGAAGAATGTTTGCTTACGGTAATGGACTCCATGAAAATGGGCCCTGATCTGAGTGCATGCGTTGAGTGTGTTATTTGTACACATATTTATCATCGTTTAAAACGTCATTGGGACTACACATTCTCTATGAAGCGAGAGATAAAACCCCGCAAGAACTCAGCAGCTGATGAATGGAAACCTGTAATATACGATATGACTCATATCCCAGGAAAATGAACAATTAGCCGAACATTTCTTTGAACCTGGCAGTTTTAGACAGGTATTCAATCTCTGTTAAAATCAGGAAATTCATTAATCAGCGGGATCTTATTCAAATAATCTCATTTGGTATTTCCTGAATCCGGTTTTATGACACAAATAGTGGTTTGGGTTAAGAGAATGCATTAATGATTGATGATAATGATGAATGTAATTGATATTGATGTTGTCTTCCATTGATATGGAAAGAGAAAGAAAAGTGCATACATGTACCTTCGTTAAAATATGCATAATTATTTACAGGGTAAAGATACTGTAAAAAAAAAGGTGGACTTTGCAGTTTGCGCATGTAATGAAATATACATGTACCACAGTATGTGCTTAAAGGGAAGACAACCACTGGCCTTTTTTTCAACATGTATATTAACATATTAAGAAGGAGGTCGCCGGTTCGAATCCCGCTCCAGTCAATTTTTCTTTGTTCACTTTTCAATGATATTAAGAACAACTTAAAAATGATTTCTGCCTCATTTTAACCCATATGATCACTTAAAACATCATAAAATTCATGTGTGGAAGAGTCCCATGTTATCTGCTCGGTCTTTCCATGGGGCCACCATATTGTGCTGGTTCACCACCCTTCTGCTAAAACTGTGACTTTACAGCGGACTAGCGGTCCTACAATACCCATAGGGGGCATAGGTGGCAAGTGCGTTAGGCACTCGCCTCTCATCAATGTGGCCCTGGTTCGATCCCGGCTTGGGTCATATGTGAGTAGAGTTGTGCGTTGGTTCTCTCCTATGCTACGAGGGTTTTTCTCCAGGTTCTCCGGTTTTCCTCCCACAAAAATCAAGCACTTTCAATAGCACTCCGCACTTGCGCTGAAAATAGCACAAACCGGATCTCAGACAAACATTGCAACTATGCAAACGTGTGGTGGGTGTGCTTGTGTGTAATTTGAAGGTGCTCACTATGTGTGTGTCAGTGTTGTCTGACATCCGGGGACTTTGTACATATGCGCACGCTTGCCAAATCACTCTTGTGACGTCATTAGTGCGGAGCCCTATTCGCACTTTGATGTGGCTGGCAGCTGTCTTCTCTTTAATGTTCCATATGAAATCATTCAAACATGCCATACCTTGATATTTTATCGCGCTTTGCCACAAACATACATGTAGCCACACATGCCAGTCAAATTTTATGACATTCATGATAAAAATAGTATCAATCAAACAATTGGTATGTCATTAGCGGGGACCAGCAAAAAAAAATTCATTACTTTTATTTTCATCTTAGATACTTATGAAATTTGTAATAAGGCAAGAGTAAAAATTGTTGTTGTTTTTACAAAAAAACAGACAAACAAAACAATCAATTGATCTGCGCAATATTTTATTTTATTTTGTATTATTCACTTCTTAAACAAATTATATTTGAATCGTGATACTTTGCTTTAATTATTTATTGTCACCAGCTGAAATTTTTGACCACGGATGTTTGTTAAATACATGTTGTACAATTTTCAAAACAAAAATTGGTTTTAACTCCAAAATGTCACAACTTAAGCATTTCGGATAATTGAAAATAACCCCTTTATTCAACTTTCAGGGTTTGGGGACAGTACACCGGTAGTCATTGTTCAAGCCTCGGATAAAATTGGAAGCTTTGACTCAGGCTTAAATTGTCTCAAAAATTGAAAATGCACAATTTGCGGGCTTTCCGTTAAAGGTAGTATCATACTTTGGTTTTTGTCAAAGAAATACAGATCTATGGGCAAAAATATCAAGGATGATACAGTAACAGTCATCTGTAAAAATTTCAGTCCCATACGTTGCCCACTTTTTGAGAAAATTGTGAAAAACGACCACAGTATTTCTTAAGTCTTTTCTCTTTTATTTTTGGTCGTTGTTTTACTAATTTGTGGAGAAATACACCACTTCAGGCGGAAAAATTTTAACGGTTTGTTTCTACCACCCCCATCTTCATACCCTGAAAGTTATACGTAAATCTGTGAACATTTCTGTTTTGGTCTCTTACCAAAGTATGATACTACATGTACCTTTAACAGAAGTTTGAGCTCAATTTTCCTCGTCTGAAACAGCACAGAGTTCTCTGTAACATTAAACCCTGAACTAAGATGCCTCTATTTTGATGCCCGTTAGTTCATTAAAAATGGATGTTTAGGGGATAGAACCGAAGCTTCAGCGTATAAGCCCCAGAGGAGAATAGGAGAATGGCCCTGTATTCAAATAAAACACACATGCTGATCCTGACCCATTTCCCCATGCAGGTTGAGATCCTCACTGAAATTCTGCTGCCGTAAAATTGCGACATCCATATTGAAGTCAGCCAGTCGTCCTCCGCATTATACCAGCGACATACATACATACCAACATCCCGTCCTTGTCTCTTAATAATTACCGGCAACAAAAAAAGCGCTCTGACATCAATATGGCGTTATTGATTCAACATAAATTAGGAGGCTGTTTGACGAGGGCTAATTTCTATCATGTGTGTGTATGTAAATTCACAGGTAGTGGTGTCTTTCTATATTCTAAAAGCTATACACTGCAGCATACATAATGAAGGATATAAAATAACAATGCGGTTTGGACAGTTTTAAAGGTTTACTGTAATTAAAACGCATATGAAGTTAAATACATCTGCATTGTTATAAAACTCAACCTGTGTATCATTGTTTGTGCTTAAAAGTATTGTATACGGAAGTATTTTCGGCCCATAATTTAGCACCCCACTTTTCGCGACGAAAAACCTTGCTTAAAATACGTCACTTGCAGCCTATTCTAGTTCTGCATGTGACGTCACTTGCTTTTGTTGCGTGGATCAGTTCCAAGGGGGACTTTTTTGGGGGGGCGGGGCATACATGTACTGATTTTGTAACGTTTTTGGTCAAAAGTAAGCACTTACATAAACATAAATTTATATAGTAATTAATTATGTATTAAGCAATAATTTTAAAGCACTTTCACCCGTTTCCCAATTTTGATTACAGTAAACCTTTAATAGTGTAGTTTTGAAAATTTCTCTCATATCCGTGGGTGTTCATGTTTATATCGGTGACAGATAAGAAAATCAGTAGGCATGGTAGGGTCTATCAGTTTTCCTGTAGAAATATCATGCCAAATTCTGTTTCTTATCAAATGTAACATAATTTAACAAAAATAACATAATTTTACTAGCAAAATTTACATTAACTTTTCAAAAAAACTTCTCAAAATTTACAGATGTAACAACATTTACAAAATTGGATAAACTTATAACATTGACTAAATTTGATGAATTTGCAACGTTTACAAAATGTGATAAATTTACAAAAATTCACAACATTTACAAAAAGTGGCAAAAACATTACACAATAGTTGGCAGAATAACCTTATTGGATATTTTATTCTGACAGTTTGCTGAGCTTTTAGACTGTTATTATTATGCTGTCTGCTTTTGCTCGTGAATTAATATCAATGGAGCGCGGAGCCAATCTATCATGCAGAAACTACATTACGCCAAGCCAATAAGTCGCTCGAATTGGCAAATTGATTTTCTGTCTGAAGCACGACTTTGACACTTTAATCATGTGTCATGTCAGAAACAAGTTAATATTTCATTTCTTGAAGAGATCATTTTGAGGCGGCAAATATTGAAGGAAGAATATTATTAATAATTCAAAGTAAATTATTGATTCAAAAGATGCATGGATGAACTTTCCATTATAAATGATATCCCCCCCTAAAAAAAATAAAAAATAGAAAAAAATGGAAAATGGAATAAAGAAATGAATTGCCAACATGTTCTGTCATATGAAACGGGTAAAGATGATTCGGAATCATAAAATGTTTTTAAAAAAGATTGGACTTGATGATGATGTGCTGTAGTTATCGAAATAATTACAAATTGGGGTATTAGGGAGACACGTTAGCGTCTAAAAGTGGACATTTGGGAGTCATCGGGACTTAGGGAGACTTTTTGAAATCTCCCTAAGGTACCAGCTACCTTTTAAAGACATATTTTTCTTGTCCATATTTTAAGAGAAGACAGAGAATGCGTTCAATATGAACATATGTCAATTTCAAATTCATTGGTTTGGAGGATGTTTAGAAATAGGTAAGTTAAGTTTGTGCACGAGCCTATGGGAAAGTCTCCCTAAGGTCCCATCCTCGGTTATTATAAATAACATCATTAGAAATTGCATGGAAAGTCATACAGCTAGTTATGAAATTGTCCTATACATGGTAAATAAAGTACCATAATGGATATTGATAAAAAGACTAATTTAAACCATTCCATGGTTGCATTCTACATAGACGCATCAATAAAAAAAAAACCTGTGAATATTGAAATTAGAAATTGCATAATTGAATTCTGACACTACCTGTAAAAAAAAAGAAATATTGAACAACTGGACTGGAAATGACAGGAGAATTACAGCAGTGAAAGAGGCTGGCCCGTTTGATTGTGTTTGCATTGGACAGGGTTTAGAGAAAGGCGGGGCAGGGATCCTTGAATGTGTTAATGGAATTCTTTCTGCTCGCGGGTGGGGGGCCGGGCCCACCAGCTTGGGATTTTAACACGTGTCTCAGCTTGGGCAGAGTTGCCAATTAATTGCAGACCTTGGCTGAATGCAGTTCATGATGAAAAAAAAAATAAAAAAAAATCGATTTTATATATTATAAGTGACATCAGGGTTAAGAAAAGAATATGAAAGAGGACACAATGAGATGTCATGGTGATGATACAAATCATCTGCGTTTTTTGCGATCCGACAAAATAACTGCCCTTTTTTCAACATGGACGTTCACCAAAATTTCGCGTAACAATGTGGGAGTTTTCTAACAGTAAATTTATTGGTCTAACGTCCAAAATTTGTGGTAGAAGTTTGATAAACGGGTTGTCCATGAGTTGGTTTTAAACATCATACTTGTAAGTTTGTTTAATTCTTAATCGGAATTATAATAATTAAAAGGAGCATATAGGATTTGCAAGGCCTCCAAAAACTAATTATTGAGTTTGAGACAGAAATGGACTCAACAGTTCATAAACAGTGCAAACAGTCACCATGGGAAATCTTGGTTCATCAGATGCTAGGTTTTTCAAGCAAATCAAGATTTAGTGTCTTTTCCAAAGATTGTTCGTCCGAACGATTTTTGGAACAAACATAAAGTAAACTATTCTTCATGTTTTATAAGAAAAATCGAGTTGGGTTTTTCGCTATTTTCTCGTGACTCAGATGTCCGATTGAGCTCAAATATTCACAGGTTTATTATTTCATGTACATGTTTGATCAGACAAAGTATGAGTGCAGTTCTGTGACCTTTACCAATCATGTATTGTACCTTTAAATGACAAAATATGTGTACATAATTAACCAGTGGTGACTGGAGCAATTATAATCTTTTATTTATTAATTTTTTTTGGGGGGGGGGGGGGGTTTCAAAATTACCATTGAGAGGTGTTGTAAGGGAGAGAAACTTTAAACTCTGGTCAGGCCCAGTCAATAATCTAGCATGGCTTGGCCAAGACCTTTGGTCCTGAGAAATTTGCCTCTTGTCAGTAATGGTTCGGAATATAATAGAGCTGCTGAAAAAAGTTCAATCTTGGCTTCTAGAAACTGTCCATGATCAATGTGGACTCAATCTTTCAATCAGGTTACTTCCAACTATGATCCAGGACGCAGCAGGGGATTGAAATTGATGGGTTGGTCCCAGTGATTATTGAAGACCAAGACCCCAGGCAAAGCCTAGACCTGGCCTGGCTTTTCAGTGGCTGGGCCCAGCAACCAGCATTAAAGTGTTTGAGTGGATTCAGGAAGGATACTGGCAGAAAAGCAGTGGGAGATTAGGATTTAAAGGTTTACTGTAATCAACATTCATATGAAGTTAAATACATCTGTATTGTTATAAAACTCAACCTGTCTATCATTGTTTGTGCTAAAAAATATTGTACATAGAAAAAGGAGGTATTTTAGACCCATGATTTAGCACCCCACTTTTTGCGACCGAAAACCTTGCTTACGTCACATGCAGGACGCCAAGCAGTATACTGTGGTGCGAGCCTATAATACTAGTTCTGTAGGTGACGTCTCACTCTATTGTTACATGGATCTCTTCCAAGGGGGACTTTTTTGGAGGATGGAGCATACACCTGTACATGTACTGATTTTGTAACTTTTGGGTCAAAAGTAAGCACTTGCATAGAAATGTAAATCCATATAATGAGTATTTATGTATTAAGCAATAATTCTAAAGCACTTTCACCCCTTTCTCCAAATTTGATTACACTAAACCTTTAAAACTGTGTGTCATAAGGATATACTAGCACAGTGTTGGATAATTCCTAGTCTATACCTTATTACCTTAAAGGTAATAGTGTATCATATTTTGGTTTTTGTCAAAGAAATGCAGGTTCATGGTCAAAATATCATGGAAGATACATTAACAGTAGGCTGTGAAATTTCCAGTCCCATATGATGCCTAATTTTTAAGAAAACAGTGAAAAACGCTCATGATATTTCAAAATCTTCTCACAGGAGTTTTGATCTCCCTGAGCATCAAAACTATTTGGGGACAACTGATTTTACTCTTTTTTTTATGAATAAATACAGCATTTTGACGGTGTGTTCTTACCATCACTATCTTTATACCCTGTAAGTTATAGGTAAATCTTTGAAGATTTCTGTTTTGGTATAGTGGCAAAGTATGATACTACTTTTAATTGAGAGAGGAAATTCAAGAATTTAAAGAAATTTTTTATTGCATTTTCTGCAAATGCCGAGCCACTTAAGTCTTCAGTTTCAACACTCCTCTTAATTCTCTCTTCATTTGGGTATTGGCTTTTCTTTGCAGGTGGTCGAATTCAACGATGGTAGAACCTACATCAACAGTAGAACCCTAGGGGGTCAGTGCCCACGGCAACAAGCCTTCAGCCTAGATGGTTGCATGTCCTTCAATCCCGGGGAGCTGGCTACTCATCTTCCTGAGCCTGGCCACACACTCACCAAGTGGATTCCTTCAGTCCGAAACTTTGGTGGTTGCCAGGTAAAGTAGTCAGTTGTTGTGGTCACTAGCTAGCCCCTGACCTTTCACGTAATTCCATGTAGACACTTCGAAGTATATTCTCCATTGCGGAATGGTCAGCATGACGTCAGGGTCATCCACTATCAAAGCTAGAGTACTGTACATGATTCCGTTCTTGATAACAGAATCCATTTTCATTTCATAATCATTGCAAAGTGAACAAAGAAAAATTTACTGGAGCGGGATTCGAACCGGCAACCTCCTGAATGCTGTAAAGGCGCTCTACCAACTGAGCCATCCAGCCCTACGTTGGTGGTGACCCCAATAGTCAACTATCTCTGTTCCGGCAGTCAGAAGCCATCCTCTTTGCCGCATCCTCTTTGAGTGATCCCCCATGTACCGTTCCCAGGTTGCAGCATTACTGCGTGTATCATTGAAAGGATCCCTGGGGTATGGTGGTGTGTATGTGGTTTCATGGCTTCTGACTGCCGGAACAATTGACTATTGGGGTCACTACCAACAGCTGGATGGCTCAGTTGGTAGAGTGTCTGTAGGGTATTCAGGAGGTTGCCAGTTCGAATCCTGCTCCAGTCAACTTTTCTTTGTTCACTTTTCAATGACTTTAAAAATTCAGTCAGTTTCCCTTGTGGTTATTTGATGATTTCATATCATAATGTTGGATTAAGCTCAGGAGGAGCATTTTGAAGTCGCCAACAGAGAATGTTTGAACTGAAGTCCACAATGCAATGATACATGGCAAATTTAAGGGGCATATACATGTAGGTGGCAAGTGCGTTAGGCACTAATGTTTCTCACCAATGTGGCCTGGGTTCGATCCCGGCTTGGGTCAATATGTGAGTAGAGTTATATGTTGGTTCTCTCCTGTGCTACGAGGGTTTTTATCCCGATTCTCCAGTTTTCCTTCCTCCACAAAAATCAAACACTTTCGATCTCAGGCTGTGCTCCGTGATCATTATATGGGTTGATGTGGCTGGCAGCCAAGGGCGCGGCTGTCAACTCAATGACGTTGTAGCCGCATCCTTCACAATTCAGCAACCCAGCTGCCAGTATGGATGATTAGCCTCCCAAATTATTATTATATTATTATTATTATCACCATTCACTTGCGAGCAAACTTGTAAAATACGTTTGAGAGCTTTACCTAGGTTTTTGTGCGGTAGTACGCAGAGACGCATTTAAGCTGCTTCATGAAATTGACCCCTGATCATGTTGGAAGCATGAATGATAAGGTAGTAGCTAATCTTGTATCGGGTTTTCTGGTTTTTGATCTGGTAAAGAATTGGATGCTGACTTGATATCCAAGCTAGCATTCTGTAGGCCATCTCCATTCACCATGAAGATGGCTGTAGAGGAGCCATAAGCTGGATAATGTATTAGGGATCCATTCAGTGCTGCAAGACTAGAGTCCAGAAAGGACTCGGAGTTGGATGTGTTGACTCTGAGTCAGTCTCGGACTCGGGTGGACTCGGATTCGGACTCGGATTCGGACTCGGATTCGGACTCGGATTCGGACTCGGATTCGGACTCGGACTCGGACTCGGACTCGGACTCGGACTCGGACTCGGACTCGGACTCGGACTCGGACTCGGACTCGGACTCGGACTCGGACTCGGACTCGGACTCGGACTCGGACTCGGACTCGGACTCGGACTCGGACTCGGACTCGGACTCGGACTCAGACTGATCTGATTGGACATAGCACTGGATTCATTTCTGAAGAATCAACTCAAATACCATAAGAAACCCAAAGCCTAAGATTGACTGACAAATATATAACATCCCCCCCGAATTTGTTTAATTTCTTTAAAGGCAAGCATCTTAGGTTTCCACGCTCCCAGCCACATTCCACCGGATGCGTACGACACCACCACCTGGGTGCTGTTCTCTAACCCGGCCAGCACCGAGACCCGCGTCAACATGTCCATACGCCTGAGCCGCAACGGCTGCCGAACGTGGAGCGGGCCCTGGCAGCTGAACTCGGGAGCCAGTGCCTACTCGGACCTGGTCGGTTACGAGACCCGCGGCAACGACGGGACCCTCGTCTTGAACTTTGCCTGCCTGTACGAATGCGGCAGCGTGCACCCCTACGAGCGGATCGTGTTCCAGTCATTCACGCTGGAAAAGATGATGGAGGGCATCGGCATGGCGACCAAGGCCGAAATCAAGAAAGACAGCCCGCAAACTCCCCCCGAAACCGTGGAAACCGTACACATAGCTTTGAAGGAGGAGAAAAAATGAATGTCTGAGAATTTGTAAATTTTTCTGTGAGGTGTGTCGATATTGATGCATTTGGGGGAAAAATTGTCATTGGAATATTATATAAATCATAAGCCGAGTTTGCAGTTTGTCTAAAGTTGGAAAGGAATCTCTGAAAAGAAAGCGCTTTCCGAAAAAAGTGGTTTACTTATAATGATTCCACAAATGTCATTTGTCCAGTTGCTGGAATAACTCATTAAAGTAAAATTTGGTGAGGAATTGGCATTATTTTGTTTTTAATAGAAGTGCAAGAGGTTGACGGCAAGATTAGCCCAAATGCATCAATCCTGTATATGTATAAAAGATGTGGGTTGCATTATATAGAAAACCACCCCCCAGCCTTAGATCATTTGCTTTTCTTTTTCCCTTTTTATGTGGAGCTGGTTACCTCTAGATTAGTACCTATATGCAGATTTTTAAAGTGGGTACCAGTGAAACACAAGCACATGTATAATTTGTTTTAATGCATGGAGACTTTTACTGTATTGACCTTTCTTTTGCAACGTCACAGACCGAGTTTTTGCCAACCAGCGTGGCGGAAACTATGGCGAGCCATCAAAGCCAGGCATAAAAAATAACCACAATTTGTACACAATATTTCATAAACATTGAAAGATAATGCTAGATGTAATGGAAACACCACAAGCAATGCTGGTATGTATTTTGCACATAGTATGGAAAGTTTACAAAAACGTTGAATTTGGTCACGCCGTCTTCCAAGAAGACGAAATGATTTGCAACATTTGGCCGCCCATGCCTTGCCAACCAGTGTTTGTAAACAAGAGAAAGGTCTATTCCTCTTGCATATACTGTACTGTACCATTGTTTGTCATGTACACAATTTCTTAAGTTGTCAGTAGTATTTGGAAATGCATATATTCATAAGCAGTTGGAAAGGCAGCGGACATCTTTGCAAAATTTAAGACATGCGGAATGGAATAAAGATAGAGAACATTTGAAATAATTTGGACCAGTATAATTACGTGACGAACATGTCTAGCACTAACTTCATTTTTAGAACCGCTTAGAGAAACTACCTATAAAGCATTTTATTTGAGCTTGTGTTTTCTACTGTTTCAATATTTAGACTTGTTTGTGCAGCTTTTAAAATTTGATTTATGAAGTTAAAATCAGACGTTGTCATTTAATCCGCGGCCTGTCAGGAGATGACGTCCCCACCACCTGCTTCATTGTAATCATTTTTGACAGCTTCATGTCGCCTTAAAAGCTGCACTGTCAGCACTTTTCACTAAAAATGTTAAGGCCAAAACAGTGAATCATGCTACAAATCATTTTGAGTGATGCTCCAATTTTTTTAGCAAATTGGGATGAGATGTTTGTTGCCTGAATTCGTTTTTTAAAAGCAAAAAGTTTTAGCATGTGTATCTAGGTGACCATAAAATGATTCAGTATTTTTTTTTATCAAAGAATGTTTGGCATAAATTCTTTTATCAACTCCTAAAATTTGAAAAACAACGCAAAAAAAAACAGAAACAAAAAGCCAAAAACACAGCAATGCAACTTTAATGCAGGCTTTTAAGTACAGACTTTGTACAGAAAAGGTCCATCGCACATTGTTAGTGAGTAATATGGATGTATATGGATGGACATCAAATAATTCTATAAAGATCAGAAAATGACATGTGAAATGGCAGAATTAGGGAAATCTAAAACCAGAATGGAGTTACGGTGTATTATATCCTATTAGGGTATAAGCTTACATTATGTGTGGATCAAAAACATCATTGCTTAGAGTCTGTTAGCTTACAGTTTATGAAATGCATTGAAATTCTACCTTTGGGAAAATTAAAAAGCATTTGAAAACCTTCAAAATTGCACCAGCTGATATCATTGGTACAAAATACAATCAAACACACAGAAAGCTGTTTGCGCCCGGAAGTTTGTAAAGTTTTGCTCAGCAAATGTGCTGGTTCCCAACCAAAATGCCATGCTATTTCATATTGCTTACGACTGGTCCTCGACCGGCAGACTGTCATATTTCTTAGCATAAAAGAAATGTGCACAGTAATATTTCCTGTTATTAAAAATCATCAACCTCTACCGGTGAAATTGGGTCGCGTGCTTTTAGTCGCCTCACAATAAGGGCGAGAATGATGACGCCATGTCGAGGTCAATCTTGATTTCGCTGAGCGAGGCTCAGTGGTGAACACACTTCACTTATTCAGACCCCTCTTCATAATTAAAGTACCCCCTGGTCCTACTGGTAGCGTTATCACCGGTACCCTGCTATTCTCCTCCTGCAGTTTTGACAAGGAGATGCCGCTATTGACAACCAACTCTTGTCACCGGGACGCAGGGTTCGTGTCAAGGTAGAATATAGAATGGATTTTGTTTTCTTTCAAAAGGATAGAAAGTGCTAAAAGGCGTTGGGGTTGGATGTAAGTCTGTTACCTTTGTACTACAGAGGATGGACAAAACTAGGCAGTAACTGAATTTGCAGTTCTTTTGGACAGTCATCGCAGGATCGAGCAATAACCCAGCACAGTGGTTTAAAGATCTTTTAAAGATCTTACGGAAATCAGTACTGATTATAAACATGGAAACTGATATCAAAAGAGAGCTTTATAAATCGTGTAAAATGGTTTTCATTCCTGTTGTTTTCTAAAATTTTGAGACAATTCTGTAGGTTTTGTTTAAATTTGATAATTGTCAGAGCATTCAAATCTTTGATCTGCTGGCTTAAAGGTAGTATCATACTTTGGTTTTTGTCACAGAAATACAGATTCATGGGCAAAAATATCAAGGAAGATACAGTAACAGTCATCTGTGAAAATTTCAGTCCCATACGGTGCCCACAAGTTTAGAAAACCGTGAAAAAAGGGCCACAGTATTTCTTAAGTCTTTTCTCTTTTATTTTTGATCTTTAAAAGATCTCAAATAATGTTGGTTATCACTGGTTTTACTCATTTCTCATACAGCATTTCAGGCAGAAAAATGTTTATGGTTTGTTTCTACCACCATCATCTCCATACCCTGAAAGTCATAGGTAAATCTGTGAAAATGTCTGTTTCAGTATGCTACCAAAGTATGATACTACCTTTAAATGCAGTCAGCTAATGATGTCTGGCAATGTCCCGCACATTTTCTTTTTTGGTTGAAAATACTGCGGCAAGGGACATGTGCAGGAGGGGAAGAGTCAAATGCTCACGGGCGTTCACTAACAGACACGTAGGCTACAATTTTCTTTTTCCTGTTGCCTATGGCTGTTATAAAAAAGTCATGTTGTTTGTTTTATCTCGCGGAAAGCAATTCAGAGTGAACACTGTTGAGAACTGCTGCTGAAAAAGGAGAAAGGAGTAATTTTATCGTGAATTTGCCGGGCACAGATCACGGAAAATAAACTTGTCCTCGTAGTGAACTTGGGGCCTGTTTGTTTCACGCAAAGGATCATGAATCCTTCGGATCCGGATCCCATTTTAGCATACCCTGCATAGGAGGTGGATCCGAAAAATGGGATCCGGATCTGCAGGATTCGTCCGAAATAAACTCAACAAACCTCGCTTTATTTTTTAGAACTATAATCATTAAATTACTTGACATGAGAAAAAAAAATATTTATCTCACACTGAACACAGAAAGAGAGTCTTTTTTGATGATTTTTCTCTCAACATGCTCAACCTGCAAGCTACCCCAAAATTGAAATTGTCTGAATTTCGTCAGTGGGGGCAGCAGACATATCTGTGTGATTTTGTGACGTCACATAACGGAGCCTTTTCTTTTACCTGTACACCAGCCTCCCCGTATGTACTGAGCCAGCTACATGTAGCTGCACGGATATGTACCGTATGTACACATGCAAGCGATATAGGGGCCGTCCATAAAGTATGTACGCACGAAGGGGGGAGGGGGGTTGTTACCGATGTGTACGCCATGCGTACAGGGGGGAGGGGGGTTCAGGCCAATGCGTACCGTACGCAAACAAAAAATTTGCATAATCATTTCGCGCGAAAAGAGGTGGGGAAAAACGAGAAAAAAGCACCGGGATTGTTTTGTTTTTTCCTTTTTTTCTTATTCAACATAATAAAAAAGAGTAAATTACGTTTATAAATGTATAAAAAACTTTTACACTTTAGTCATTTATCACAGAATTTGAAAGTGACGTCCCAATAACGGTACCGGCCCCGATTATTTTGACATTTTAATGATGCTAAAGCAAGGCACTACGAAAAGTGAAAACCTAATGTGGAATGCGTATGCGTACAGGGGGGGAGGGGGGATTGGGACCAATACGTACGCCATGCGTACAGGGGGGAGGGGGGGTCAAAAAAGTCGGCATTTCGTGCGTACATACTTTATGGACGGCCCCTTACAGTAACCGTTCCCCAGTTGAAACAGAATCATATTGTGATCTGAATTGACTCTCCGCACTGTATGTGTGTGTTTGATGATGACTTGCAGTTGTGTGAATTTTAGCCCTGGAGTCGATTTCACCAAACTCATCGTAACTTACGGTACTACCAATCGTAGGACTTCTGGGCTCGATTTCACAAAAAGGCTAAGACAGATCGCAGCATGCGTATCAATCTTAATTGCTAAGCAAAGTGTGATGTCACAAGACTAGCTGCTATGGAAACATGAACAACTCATCTAAAAGATGAATCGCAAATCTTTGTGAAATCGACAACTCATGCTTTGCAGCCCTACGAAGAATAGGCCGCCTACGATTGGTTATCCCCTGTAACTCGAGTTACGATCGATCGTAGGGCGTCGTGAAATCGACCCCAGGATGAATAACATACTTTGCTCAAAACTGTCAGTAGAGGGCTCTCTTGTCATGGAACCTGACCACCGAACCAGTGGCAGTTCATTTGAGGTAGAGCCTTGTGTCGGTCTCGGTTCCTGTAAAAGGCTGAATGCTTCTTTTAGTGTGTTTTATTTGTGTGAGTTGAGATGGTTTCCAAGTAACGTTTATTTTTTGAGAACATTTAAATTTGGTTTTTGATCTTTAGAAAAGAAGTGATTTAATTGTTTTACTGGATGGCTGAAAAAGTTGGAATGATGAAAAGAAACTTTGTATGTGTATCAAACAGATGGGATGTTTGGAAAGTGTATGTACAAAATACGAATGAATTGTATTGTTGTAATTATTGAAAAATTATTCCGTGTAACGTTATGCGTGAAAAATATATTAACTTTTTATTATTTCATTTTGCCTCTTTTCATTTTAATGATATATAAGTATATATATGCACCATTTTCTCTTTGGTAAATGCATCGTTTTCAATTACTTTAATTTTAACTTGTTCTTTTTTTAAGGATTAATTGAATTTCAAACTACCACACTTTAATTTCATTCTTTATACAGTGTCGCTGTGTACAGAGGTACGGTTAGCTTCTAGAAATATCTGCTTTATTATAGACCTATAATTATTATTATTGAGTATCAAATACCATCATAAAATATCTTCCAAGGCCAAGCCAAATAAAGGTTGTGTTTCTGGTAAGATATGTGCAAATAATGATGGCTATTAGGTTGGGATATTTTTGTTTCTTCTGGTAATAATTTTGGTTGATTTCACTATGAGGTTTGTTATAATGTCCCCCAGTCATGCCAGTAATGTAGATGGACCGTATCCTTGGTAGACCCAATACACATGATATCATTTCAGGAATGGTGTCCTTTATTTTGATCCATGTAATTTATTATGGGATACAAACAGATGTCAGACAACAAATAATATTTATTTACTACAGTAGTAAGGCATGTACAACATTGGTAACAAACCAAAACAGAAATGTTCACAGATTTACCTATAAATGGGGTATGTAAACTGTAAACTGGTAGACACATATTGTGAAACATTTTCTGCCTGAAATGCTGTATTTATCCAGAAAAGAGTAACACCAAAATATATTTGACCTTGGCAAGATCTAAAATGAGTACTGAGCTATTCCAACACACAGTGGCAATGGTTTTTCGCTGTTTTCTACTGTTTCCAATGATCAATTGAGGTGAAAATTTCACAGGTTTGTTTTTATTCCATGACAAATCAAATTATGAACAGCCTGCAGCAGCTGCTCTGACACCTTTACCCATTTTAATTGTACATGCCCTTTAAAACATTGGTAAAATGGGATACTTGATTATAGTTTGTGTTCTTCCCCTTTATTTTACTGCTTAAAAACTTTGTTTCTAAACCTGCGAGCAAAGAAACTCCCAATCGTACTTTTATTTACTGAAAACATTAGGTCGACAGACTAGCTGACAGGGCTTGGAAAACACAAATTTATTTTTGAGTGTGTACATGTACGTTATACCTATAGCTGTGAAGTATTATTACGTTTGGATGCATCAAAGGATTAAGAAAGCAAAGAAGATTGTGACTCCACGGACATCACACGTCCCCAGCTCCGACCCTGAACTCATCCATATAATGTCTAGACTGCACCTATGCTGCCCTTTGTAATCCCATCATGCACAGCTGCACGTCAAGACTTAGAAAATATAATATACACCCTAGCATTGATTAACGTGTAATGACAAATTGACGTATTGCTGAGAGGACGGAGAAAATGAAAGCATGAAAGATGAGGAAGTAACGAGTATATACGGCAAATGCATTTTGGGGAATGAAGTATATCATAAAAATAGTGATCAGTAATATGTTTATGTCAATTGATAGCAAATAATATTGTAGTTCTACCGAAGTGAAGAAGATAACCTATAGTGTATAATATCCATGCCAGCCAACCACCACTGCAATATCATGTAGGATTCTATCAGTGCAATAAAAACAATAATCAGCAATAACTTTTCAAAAAAGGCTTATGTTTTGCTCCTTTTTTAGGCTTGATTGTTAATTATTCGTGGTGTCACACTGTGGGAGTACATGTATCACTGTTATTATTATTTTGGTTTATTGTAAAAAAACCAAAAAAAAAAACCACAATGCATTGTAGCCAAAAGGCTAAATTGCTACATTGTGTACAGATAGAAAACAAAATTACAAAAATTGGAGTAAAACAATTTACTTAAAGGTACTGTAGTATCATACTTTGGTAAGACACCAAAACAGAAATGTTCACAGATTTACGTATAACTTACAGGGTATGAAGATGGTGGTGGTAGAAACATACCGTTAAAATTGTTCCGCCTGAAATGGTGAATTTATCCAGAAATTAGTAAAACAACGACCGAAAATCTTTTTGATCTTTTAAAAGATCAAAAATAAAAGAGAAAAGACTTAAGAAATACTGTGGCCGTTTTTCACGACTTTCTCAAAAAGTGGGCACCGTATGGGGCTGAAATTTTCACAGATGACTGTGACTGTATCTTCCTTGATATTTTTGCCCATAAATCTGTATTTCTTTGACAAAAACCAAAGTATGATACTACCTTTAACATGTATATAAAACACAAACATGTAAAAAGATATGATATATAACAAAAAAGTGGAAACGATTATACACACAAAGACATAATTTGAAACATGTCAGCATAAGAAGCTATGAATGATTAAGAATACGAACAAAATAAGGTATTGGGCTATGTTTATATCTGTTTGTATTGCATTTGACTACAGAGAGGTTATTTGAGTTTCTTAATTGATATTGCACACTAGAGCTTCTGGTCTGGGGCAACCACTGTCGGAACAAGTCCGAAGATTTCAGTTTAGTTGGGATACTTGGGAGAGGATAATGCATGGTCGATGCTAAATTGAGATATTGTCTTGGTAACCATGTGCAATGTGCTTGGGTCGATTACATTATAGGAATGCTTTATGGTTGAGACTATAAAGATAGGCCGTGAGCCAAATCTCTGGCTGTGGCCGCAAATTACACACGAGTCTATGGAAATGGCTGCAGTCGCTGGCTAGTGGCTGCCATAGGTGCGTGTGTAATTTTCAGTCACAGCCACAGATTTGGGACATGGTCTTACTGTGCCATTTCTATTTCATTACATGATTTTGTAATTGTGATGCTGTGGAAAAAACAGGCATTGCAAACTTCCATGCAATGATGGCACATAGTGACAAATGAGTGATGATATACCATGCAGAATGATCCATGGTATAGAATTAATGTGCAAACTTGCCAATTTCTGAAATATGCTATTAAAACAAGCGAAGCAAATTTTTACTGGTATGGTTTTGCATGAACATCGGCTGGCTGTTAAGTAGAGCTATAAAACTGGCCCCCTGGAACAGACTTAGGCTGTCCAGGGTTCTGGCCTTCCCCTACTTCCCAATACTGAAGACCTCATCTGTCTGTTCGTTGGAACTAGGGACAGTCGTAGAAATTTTCAATGTCATATTAAACGGAGCATAGGCCTATAGGATTTGCAAGGCCTCCAAACAATTAAATGAGTTTGAAACAGAAAATGGACTTAATAGTTCGTAAACAGTGCAAACAGTCACCATGGGAAATCTTGGTTCATCAAAATTTAGTGTCTTTTCCAAAGATCGTTCATCCGAACGATTTTTGTAACAAACATAAAGGACACCCTCACTTGAGTTGTTTTAGTCCCCTGTCACTCAAGGTATTAAGATGGTGCTGGTATAGAAACATATTGCTAAAACATTTTCACCTGAAATGGTGTATTTATCCAGAAATTAGTCAAACAAAGACCGAAAACAGTTTTGATCTCAGGGTAAGATCAAAACCATTCTTCATGTTTTATAAGAAAAATTGAGTTGGGTTTTTCGCTATTTTCTCGTGACTCAGATGTCCGATTGAGCTCAAATTTTCACAGGTTTATTATTTCATGTACATGTTTGATCAGACCAAGTATGAGTGCTATCCTGTGACCTTTACCAATCATGTATTGTACCTTTAAGTTGACAGGATGACACTTCAGAACAGCTGTCGCAGACACAATATGACACCTGGTGATTGGCCATTCATTATACTGGTGAGGCAGATCATTCGCCCTTTTATAGAAACAATACCTGCATATTTTTTAATGCAAGCACCATGTGTTTGTGTGGTTTGTGTAATTACAGATGTATTCAACCTTGTAATCTTAGGGGTGGTGTGGCCAGTGGGCGTGTCACTGGAACTGAGAGTGGGAAATTCTTCAGCTACGGAGGATAAATGCTACTTCTTAAAAATAGATGAGTTGTCTCAACATTTTTAAAATGTTCCTTTAGGGATCAACATGATAAATAGGGCTCCGCGCTCGAGCTTTTTACAGAATATGCCTGTATATCGACATCTATAGTTACCCGGATGTTCGGACAAACTTCACAAGTAGATGTTTACGTGTAAGTTTATTGGGCAACGTGCAACATTTTTGTCTTAACATCTGAATGTGACGTCTTGAGCACAGAGCCCTATTGATTAACTGGCTAGGATTGCCTTTACCCTAGCTATAACTTAGAATACAAATTTGTACATATTCACCAGCCCACACTACGTTTTTAAAATATGTTACTTTTTATGGTTGCATTTTCAACATTTTTTTTTGTGAAGTCAAAATTTCACATCTCTGGAAATTTCAAATTTCAAGGATTAAAATTAACAACTTAATTTGTCTCTCTTTTCTTTTAGGAAACATGAATTTTCTATTTCTGGAAAACCTGTGGACTCGATCGAGTGGATGTATTTGGCTAATTGTGCCAGCATTCTCTGGACACATTGAGCTTTGAAGTCTGCACTCTTTGTGCTTGTAAGGTATCTATGCATTTTATTCATGTCTTATTTCAAAAATCACAATTCACTGAGAGAATCATGGCAAATCATCGGAGGCCAATTTCATAGAGCTGCTTAAGCACCAAAATTTGCTTAAGCATAAAAAACCTTGGTAAATAAAATCAGTATGCCAGCCATATAACTCCTTGTGAATGTTATGCTCAGCAAATAATGGCCGAATACAAGTCAAAAGCAGTAAACATCACAAAAGTCATGAAAACTTTGGTGGTAATCATGTCTTTGAATTAAAGTTTTTTAGGAAATCAGTTGTTAGATAGCTTGGAGTCGATTTCTCAAAGCCCTAACTTGAGTAACGAAGGATAACCTATCGTATCCTAGTGGCTTCAATGCATCATAACTCCTACGATTGATAGTAAGTTTACGATGAGTTTGTTGAAATCGACATCTGGTGTACCTCTACATGGTCGATGCACTCAGACAGCGTGCAGAGAAGACAAGCTCATCAAACTTTTATGATGTTGCATGGCTTTTAAGTTTTATGAAAAAAGTCCCCCCCCCCCACTTTACATGTTCAATTTACACGTCTTGTACCCTGACTCAATTGCAGTGCACGTGCACATATATGAAATATGAATTCTAGACTGAATACCATGTGAATATGAGGCATCAGCTCTCTTACACAGAAACCTCAAACTGATGGTGCCTTTATGGGTTGAAACCAGTAAATAGGTCCAACACAGTCGATAGAGCTTGTTACTTTGTATACCCGCAAAATCTTTTTATGAAAGCATTTGCTGAGCCCTATATGTGGAATTTCTTGTAAAGCAAACAAAAAATTGATGGAACCTGGCCCGGTCCTCACCTTTTTGGATGCAACCAAGTCCCAACATCGCTGTACTTGTGCCATGAAGTGAGGGGTACATTTCTTAATTAGTCTGGCACCCGTCAATTTGGCTGTTTAAAGGTATACTTTGGTAAGAAACCAAAACAGAAATGTTCACAGATTTACGTATAACTTACAGGGTGTGAAGATGGTGGTGGTAGAAACATACCATTAAAATGTTTCCGCCTGTAATGCTGTATTTGTCCAGAAAAGAGTAAAACAACGACTGGAAATCTTTTTGCCGCTTTTAAAAGATCAAAAATAAAAGAGAAAAGACTTAAGAAATACTATGGCCTTTTTTTCTTTTTTTTTCTCAAAAAGTGGCCGGCACCGTATGGGACTGACATTTTCACAGATGAATGTTACTGTATCTTCCTTGATATTTGTGCCCATGAATCTGTATTTCTTTGATAAAAACCAATGTGATACTACCTTTAACGGTGAATTAAGTGCAGTGTAGGCCGATTTCTCTCCAGTGTCACCTTGCCGAGTGCCTCATCCCTAATCATGTGATCCAGCAACAGTGTCCTTAACCCTGGATTGCACATGATCTCTTAAGTCCATGCATTAAGCATTCTTCCGACTTAATTTGCAAAAGTGGCTTTATATCGAGGGACAGTACGTATAAAAAAAAAATTGGTCGATAATCTGTCACAATTTGTACCGATGAGTCATCATCATCATTGTGAGTCATTTGGGATTTCGAATTTTTTTTTTGAAAATTGTCATGTGAGAATGAATGGATTACTGGGAAATACATTTTTTATGATTTCTGTCGCCATATGCTGATGGAATTTTCCCCTCTGCCATTTTGTTTTGAAATAAAATACTATGATATTGTTTGAAGTTTGCTACTGATGAGAGAGTCATGGCAAAGTGAACAGTTTTGAATTCCACTCACATGTGGTACATTTATGACTGGAAGTTACAGGTGATTTTTGGATATGTGTCACAAACGTGTCACAAATGTTGGTATTTTTGGATGATAAAAAAAAATCTGAATACTGTATTGGTTTGAGGAATATAAGATATATTTTGAGCTGACCATATTGGTACAAAATTAAGTATATGCAAGTGTCAGTTGCACAGTTGCTTAAAGGTAGTATCATACTTTGGTTTTTATCAAAGAAATACAGATTTATGGGCAAAAATTTCAAGGAAGATACAGTAAAAGTCATCTGTGAAATTTTCAGTCCCATACGGTGCCCACTCTTTGAGAAAACAGTGGAAAACAGCCACAGTATTACTCAAGTCTTTTCTGGATATCTTTTATTTTTGATCTTTTAAAAGATCAAAAAGATTTTCAGTCGTTTTACTAATTTCTGGATAAATACACCATTTCAGGTGGAAACATTTGCATGTTTCAGCCACCACCATCTTCATATCCTGTAAGTTAAAAGTAAATCTGTGAAAATTTCTGTTTCGGTTTCTTACCAAAGTATGATACTGCCTTTAAGCATGAAAAGTCTTCCTTGATCAAACAGGATTACCAACCAAATTTTCATGTGATGTTTTCTGCTTTTGACTTGTATTTGGCCTTTGTTTACTGAGTGATCATAACATTCACGAGGAGTTTTTTATTGGTATAGGACCTACTGATTTTATTTACCAAGGTTTTTATTCACAAAGCAAATTTTGGTACCTAAGGAGCTCTATGAAATTGGCCCTGAAAGGAATAGCAGCTTGCTTGCTAGCATAAATTCACTTTTAAGTTGGATTGGGGCTAAATTTTGCTCTTCTTTTGATGATCATTCAAATGGCAATAGCTAAACAAACAGATTTCTTTTAAATGGCAGCATAACAAATCTTATTGCCATGAAGTCCACAAAGTGAAGATTTGTAGTCTTCAAGTCGGTAAAATCAAATGTCAAATGCTTCTGATGACAAATTCTACTTCCTCAGATTTTGAGAAGTGAACAAAGAAAATTGACCGAAGTGGGATTCGAACCAGCGACCTCCTGAATACTGTACAGGCACTCTACCAACTGAGCTATCCAGCCCTACGTTGGTGGTGTCCATAATAGTCAATTATCTTTGTTCGTTTTGGGAATCAGAAGCCATGAAACCATGCACATACCGCCATATCGATACTTGCAGCAATGCTGCACTATGAGAACAGTACATTTGGGTCTGGGGGATCAATCAATTTTGTCTTTGTTCACTTTTCAATGACTTCAAAATTCAGTCAGTTTCCCTTGTGGTTATTTTATAATTATCCTCAGATTTTAACAGACTGCATCTACACTTCATCTTAATTCAAGTCGCAGAGAAAAAGACAAATCTCTGCTTGACTTTATAATAATCCATTGAGTGGCCGGGGGTCCTAATGAGAAATTTAATGGATCACTCCTGCATGATGAGAATTTCATAAAAGTCTTCATCGCCTTAAGTGCTGTAATGTACGGTTAATGTTATGATCCAGCAACGAGTCATTTAATACATAGATCTGTAATTGAATGCCGGTACACAATGTGCAGCATTACAATCTGGTGAACTTCACGTATTATGGATACATGTTTAATACACAGCTGCTTTAGAATTGTGTGTTATTTCATTTTTAGTAATCTTGTCATAAATTTACTGCAGTGCTATGGATTCTGTAGGTTGAATGCCATCATACACGATGGTGGATGAATTACCAATTAATGACAAAAATAATCAGCAAATTAATAGAAAAAAGGAAACTAGGCACCGATCATTCTAAGATGTTATTCTGCATCTAAGCTTTTTAAAACTGGCAATGCTTCAGGAATCCTGGATAGCTGTCCAATATCTTTTTTAAATCCTAATTTTGATGATATTTTCGTCAGTCCATGCAATATAGTCTATCTGAACTTAATGCTTAATTCACTGATTTGAACAAGAGTTTGGAGTTTGATATGTTGTTTGCCATGCAGCATGTACATATGCAGTCCATCATACTATTGTCGTTGTTATGTATGCTCAAGTTCAAATTAAGATGTATCTGTTGAGTATTTGCCAGCGTTTTTTATTTGCCAAAGATTTTTTTATCATATCAGACTATGCACTGTATAAAAGACAATTATTTACTCCAGGGGCCAATTTCATAGACTAGCTGCTTAAGCACCAAAATTTGCTTATAAGCACCAAAAACCTTGGTAAATAAACTCAGTATGCCAACCAAAACTCCTTGTGAATGTTATGCTCAGCAAACAATGACCGAATACAAGTCAAAAGCAGTAAACATGACATGAAAATATGGTTGGTAATTCTGCTTGATCAAGGAAGACTTTTCATGCTTAAGCAAATGTTGTGCTTAAGCAGCTCTATGAAATTGGCCCCTGGTGGTCATGACCTTGTATCCACGGCAATGTTTCAATACTGTCCTCAGTCCTCCCTTAACTAATACACCAATAACCTGTCCACTCCCAATAACCACTGTAATGTGTATTCACTCCATCGGTTACTCCATCCCCATTCCTCAATGCTACGTCCCAACTATGGTTGTGTTTCAATAAATTCTCCCACAAACCACATAATAGCTATAAGTTCCAAACACCTCCCCCTCCCCACGCACACCCCCCCCCCCCCCCCAATCCCCCACCCCCTTCCACACAAGCCCATAATGATGACTTGCATTTATATTGCAATCGATCAAAACGCAGTCGTCTGTGCATTTTCTGAAGTGAGGAAAATTAATTCCGGTTGTGGAGAATTAAGATTGAAATGATTAATCATCTTATAACTCACGTCTGGACAGATACAAAGAATCCCCCCCCCCCCCTTCCCCACCTCAGAGCATTATAACGGCTGACTGACTGTCGGATCTGAATATTATGCGATGTTAAAGACTCTGACAGAACAAGTGAGATATTTTAATGAATAATTGATAATGCATGTGATGGTTGGTCATGTCGTTGAACTTTCGGTAGATTAAATGGTTATAAAGGAAAGCATTGGGGTCACTGATGCGGTTATTGTTGGCCTGTCCCGTCCTGAGAAAAAATACTATGCAGAATTGCACCCGGTTGCCTTACGTGACAGACATAACCAATTACAGTTTTGCTTTGGATGTGTCACATGTCATTTTTGTCAGTGAGTAGGGGCCAATTTCATAGAGCTGCTTAGCACAAAAAATTGCTTAGCACAAAAATAGCTTGCACAATAAAACAAACCACCATTATAGAAATTCCATTTGATATTCAAGGTCAGCGAACAACAGCCAAAGAACAATTGCAAGGTGATACACAACACACGGAAATTTGGTTGTTAATCCTGTTTTTACTATTGACAGAAATGTCATACATGCTTAGCGAATTTTTGTGCTAAGCAGCTAGTATGAAATTGGCCCCAGTCTGCAGCAGGTCATAATTCCTGTTTGCGACTTATTGGTTAGATTTCAGATAAGGGCTTACACATCTTCCCACAAAATTAGCAACTGAACTTGTGAAATTATTAATTAAAGGTACTATCATACTTTGGTAGCACATGAAACCGAAACCAAAATCTTCACAGATTTACCTATAACTTACAGGGTATGAAGATGGTGGTGGTAGAAACATACTGTTAAAATTGTTCTGCTTGTGTGAGTAAAACCAATAACCAAAAACAATTTTGATCTTTTAAGGATAACAAATATTGGTGAATAGATTTTAAATATACTGTGGGAATTTTTCAGTGTTCTCTCAAAAAGTGGGCGCCGTATTGGACTGAAAACTTCACAGATGACTGTTAATGTATCTGTCTTGATATTTTTGCCCATGAATCTAAATTTCTTTGACAGAAACCAAAAAGTAATACTTGTGCTAAAGGTAGTATCATACTTTGGTTTTTGTCAAAGAAATACAGATTCGTGGGCAAAAATATCAAGGAAGATACAGTAAAAGTAATCTGTGAAAATTTCAGTCCCATACATTGCCCACTTTTTGAGAAAACAACGAAAAACGGCCACGGTATTTCTTAAGTGTTTTCTCTTTTATTTTTGATCTTTTAAAAGATCAAAAAGATTTTCGGTCATTGTTTTACTAATTTCTGGATAAATACACCATTTCAGGCGGAAAAATTTTAACAGCATGTTTCTACCAGCACCATCTTCATACCCTGTAAGTTTTACGTAAATCTGTGAACATTTCTGTTTTGGTCTCTTACCAAAGTATGATACAACCTTTAACACCTTTGGCTTTAACACACATCATATCTATCATTGATGTCAGACTTACATCAAGAATAAAATCAATGTCGTCATAAATTTCAGAGCTTGAAAATGGGCAATAGAATAGAATCACAATTTGTAACTTGAACTTAAAGCATGGACTGTCTAGTGCAACAAAAATAAATAGATCAATTAGAATTGAACAGAGCAAAGTTGCAGTTCAAAAACAGGTTGACTCTACAGTGTGTCCCAAAAAAACACAATACCCATTTTCAAAAAATTATGAGAAGAAGTTGTATGTATTCAGCTATTCAGATTTTTAGTCTATTGCATTCACTTTATCACTGGGTAAATTCTGACCAAATTTCGATGCAATCCATTCATGCATTACCGAGCAATTACTGATTGTCTTGAAAAGTCCATTTTGCTACCATTACAAATGAGTGACAGTTGTGGTCATCTTAGGCCACAACTTATGAGAGGAGATTTACAGATCACAACTAAGAATGTTATGATGACCACCATATTGTCACTCAATTGTAATGGCAGGAAAATGGACTTTTCCAGACAATCAGTAATTGCTCGGTGATGCATGAATGGATTGCCTTGAAATTTCATCAGAACATGACCCGGAAATATTGAATGCGTTAGACTAAAAATCATATACCTACAAACACACAATTTCTTTTCATAATTTTTTGAAAATCTTTGTTTTGGGGGGCACACTGTATACTGAAGACTACAGAATGCATGGGATAAAAATAGAGTCTAGACATGCACTGCAAGTAGACAGCAGACAAAGAGAACCTAAAGATTGACTCAATGTGAGGCTCGAATGATATCCATCTCTAGCTGTGGCTGTGAAAATTCTCCAATGGTGTCTAGACATGAACTTAGAAAAAAAGTAGACCCAAGGTGTCAGACTATCTTCGGAGTCCCCATAATAATTGAAACTATTTTGCTATCGTCGTGCATCAAATTGGCATCCGAGTTTCACACACTGGCCCAGTCACCGTCTTCACTTTCTGCTTCTTTCTTATTTTTATAACGCAATCTCATCGAAGCTGACTCTTGTTCTTCCAATTGATTTTTTTTGGGGGAGGGGGGGGGGGGTCAACAAGAAGAAGGTGTCTTTTGTAGCCCCAGGGGCACGGGAGCAATGTGTGAGATCTACTTTTGCTCAGTGCTTCACACTGCATGGAGTCTCGAGGGCCAAAATCACCCGAGCCCTATATTACTTGACTTTCGTTGGCCATAATACAGCTCTCATGTGAAATCATGATCCTCACACTACATGTAGTATCATGTACCAGCACTAGGTCCGAATTAATTAAGAACTGATTTATTTATTGCTTTTTTTTTCATGCTTATATTCACTGACAATCCCTTCTTCATGGTTCTGTTTAAAATAATTATTCAATGACTGATTGACAATGCTTTTCTGAAGTGAAGTGTGTGTGTGTGCCAATATATTGATTTCATTGATTTAAGTTTTGGAAGGGTTTCCATTTATCTACAAGGATTATAAATGTGGGACTCTGAGATTACACTTTAAATTTCATAGCGCTGCTGAAGCAAAACAAAATTGCGTAAGCATGAAAAGTCTTCCTTGATCAAACATTGCCAACCAAATTTTCATGTGATGTTTACTGCTTTTGACTTGTATTCGGCCATTGTTTGCTGAACATAACATTCACAAGGAGTTTTGGCTGATAGGCTGATTTTTATTTTGATACCAAGGTACAAATGTTGGTGCATCATACTTTGGTAATATACCGAAACAGAAATCTTCACATATTTACCTAAAACTTACACAAACCGAAGTATGATATTACCTTTAAGCAGCTCTATGAAATTGACCCCAGTTTGTTAACCGTTTGCATAAAAGTAAGAAAGGTGCAATGTTACATGATTGTATAATATGCATTTAGGGATCACCAATCCTTTATTAGCCCTCTGACTGGCTTCCATAAACATCTACTTTTCCAATGAGAGAGGTGATGAGGAATGGACCAGTAATGGAAGCCATAGGCCATCTTGCTTCACTGAATCCAATAGGCCCACGTCCTAAGTGCAAGTTTAAAGATTGTATCATACTTTGGGTATAAAGATGGTGCTGGTAGAAAGTAGAAACACACGATTCAAATGTTTCCGCCTGAAATGGTGTTTTTATCAAGAAATAAGTAAAAGCAACGACCGAAAATATTTTTTGATCTTTAAAGAAATAACAAATAATGGTGAAAAGATTAAAGAAATTACGTGGTCGTTTTTCACTGTTTTCTTGGCCCTAAGTATCTCAAAATGGCCCCCAAACACACACTTCATATAGGAGTCTAAAAGTTTCAGAATTAATCTTTTGTCAATGTTTCTGTCATTGTGTCAGGTTTGTTTTTCATTTCCTTGTTTTATTTTATATGGATGTATTGAATGAAAAATTAAATGATTGATAAATAGGGTGTAACTAAGCTATAGGCCTAAAGAGTCATTTTAGACAAAGGTCAAACATCCATAATATGGATTAAAGCTCATTAATCATTTTGTTTGTATACCCTCAAAGTCTTATTAAAAAAAAAACATTTCAAGAACCCTATGTGTGAAGTTTTGTCAGAGGATTGAAATGAGTTTTCACCAAAAATTCATGTTACCCTATCAAAAGTTTTACAGAAATTAAAATACTAGACTACAGCTTTATTTTGTTTTGCAACAAGCAGGTCAGAAAATTGTACTTCTTTACTGAAATCTTGGAGATATTTCTTCAATCTAGGGTTTTTAGAACTCGTGAACATTTGCTGAGAGTCAAAAATATCGTTTGGGAGCAGTAGAAGCTTTCCTTTCATAACTTCATAGTTTTAGAAGCCACTTGTCCTTTCCTTTATAGTTTTGGAAACCACTTAATTACCGTTTAATTATATGACTTGATCGCCTCAGAAAGTATTTTTTTTAACTAGCTTTTGGAGTATATGGGCGGTTATTTATTGGTCTGCATCCAAATAATGTACTTCCTTTCATCCATGATCCAAAAAAATAAAAATGCCGGCAAAAGCTCAGGTTGCTCAATAGTTAAACGTGAAGTGCGCCCTCTGCCGATAATGTCTGTGGGCGGGGCCGGCTCTCCGATCCTCTTGCAATGTTTAGCCATACGATGTTGCAGAGCTGCGCCCAAAGTCCCCAACTGTACTAGTAGTACTACAGTACGGCAAGAAATAACATATGCTGATTACAAATTCAGACACGCCTGAACTTTGGCTCAACATTATCTTCCTCCATATAGCTCCATGGTTAAATTCATGGTACATGTACTAAAAATAAATTGTTTTGTTTGTATTAGTAAAAACAAATTTCCATAAAGCAGGATAGAAAAATAATATTCTTTTGCCATTCGATGGGGTGGGGTGGAAGGGGTGTTCAGCGGTAAATTGCGAGTACTTACGTTACGAAAGGTTGTAACCAGTGCAATTAACCCCCAAAATAACACAAATGGGTCAGCTCTGAAGCCCGAGGCAGCGGATTAAACCGCTGTCTCATATTATCATCCGTCAGTCCCCATTCAAAGTCTTGGCGTGACTTTGCTTTACACGGCGTCCTCCGTCGGTCAGGCGGCTGTGGTTGTTTGCATTGCCTAGCTGTCTCTTCGGGCAATATTCCGTATTCGTACCAATTTGTAACCTTCTCCATCCTAGCTTTCATCCCCCTTTCACACCTATCTCTATGAAAGATGAATCATGTCCATTCCCTTGTATTTCGTCATGTTCTTGTATAGAGTACAGTATAATCAGCCTGCATGTGCCTAGTGACAGGCTCCCTGAGGCCAATTTGATATGGAGATGTTAAAGGTAGTATCATACTTTGGTAAGAAACCAAAACAGAAATGTTCACAGATTTACGTATAACTTACAGTGTATGAAGATGGTGATGGTAGAAACATACCGTTAAAATGTTTCCGTCTGAAATGGTGTATTTATCCATAAATGAGTAAAACAACGACCGGAAATCTTTTAGATCTTTTAAAAGATCAAAAATAAAAGAGAAAAGACTTAAGAAATACTGTGGCCGTTTTTCACGATTTTCTCAAGAAGTGGGCATCACCATAATGGAATTGAAATTTTCACAGATGACTGTGACTGTATCTTCCTTGGTATTTTTGCCCATGAATCTGTACTTCTTTGACAAAAACCAAAGTATGATACTACCTTCAAAGGTAAACCGAAACAGAAATGTTCACAGAGTATAAAGTTTGTGCGGGAAAATACCGTTAAAAACATTTCCTCCTGAAGTGGTGAACATGTGTATTTATCAAGAAATTAGTAAAAGCAACCACCGAAAATATTTTTTTATCTAAAAATAATAACGGTGAAAAGGGGATAATAAATAATTCCTTGGGCGTTTTTCATTGTTTTCTCAAAAAGGCGGCACCGTACGGGACTGGGAATTTCACAGATTTCACGGATTTCCACATCACAAGATTCATGTTTATCAGTTTGAAAAACATTTGGAATTCCGTGGATTATTTCGTATGATGGTGTCTGAATCTTAAAAAAAAAAGGGGGGGGTGTAATGAAAAGGCATTATCAAGAATTCCTATCCCCTTTTTCATCAGTAATCTTCATAGAGTTAACTCTATGGTAATCTTACACAGCGCCCTCTCGTGACGATGTAGGTGTTGTTCCCATACGTCATTTATAAATAGACCGTATCCAAATTACATAAATGGCTACGGCTTCAATTTACACGCAAGTCAATGGTAGCGTCTGTAGCCGTTGTCCATCTCTTGCGCGCAATTTCAAGCCGTAGCCAATTTATATTTTGGGCACGGCCATGCGGTTTGTGTAATCATAACAATCGACGACACACACAACAAGAATACGGCAATCGGTCAACAGTTCGCTGCTGTAGGAAAAACCTGATGGATTTTGCCAAAATATTACAGATATTACCGTGCAGACCAGTCTACTAAACTGTAACAGTGTAAGTAATCATGCCATTTATAAAAACTTCCCAGTTACTTTAGGGTTTATCATCGTCCACAAAATGGGACTAGGGCCGATCGTGCAAAAACCACCAAGTAGGGCCTAATCAAGCAGCCTGAACGTGCAGTTTTTCTAAGCAAGCTAGGCTACATGTACATGATGTAGTTATCATACCAACCGTGTATACAACTACCTGGCTACATGATGATGTAGGCCTACAAAGTACAAGACAATATTGAATTAAATCATAAATGATTGGATCCGAAATTTTTGGCAGTTTATTTGCTCATTGATGTGATGTGTTTTCACCCGACATGTGTTTTCGCTCCCCAAATAATTCGACTCCCTTTTACCGCGAGATCGTGCAAGATTCTTTGTGATCAGTATCCCTAAAGTGATGACTACACTCAGGGCTATCTCCAACATTCAGGATGTTGAAAATAAAGTTTCCAGTCGTGAGTGATACTCAAAAGTTAAAAACTATGTGTTTTTGGGTGTATATTACTAATGCATTTTAAGGCTAATGTTCAAACGTTTATAAAAGACACAATCTGTGGTCAAAAATTCCAAACTAAACTGTCGTCTGCTCAAGCAACTTTCATTCTTCCGATGTCAGATGGCAGGTCATGTGACCCTGTTGCGATCTGGGTTTTTATGGCGTGCAAACGAGACAAAAGTGTTAAAGTCTTTCTCAAATCGGAGTGACAGTGTTTTGTTTTTCTCCTTTAAATTTTAACTTTGATAAGCTGATGTATCCATGTTTAGGCCTCTCATAATGATGTCAGATATTATGAAAAATGCTGTGATAATATTTCGCATCAAGATAAACAATTAGATTTAATTTTATTTGCCTTTAAATATGTCATACATGATATTGTTGATAAATTATCTATAATTCACAATCTTGGAATCAAGACTGTTTTAGAACCTTTTTAAAATAAACTCAATTAATCCAGTAAAAAGAATCAAGTCAGGACAATATTCCAGCCGTTTTTAAGTGACTTGGTGCGCCATAGCTACTCCGATGTCAATGAACTTTGCCACTCAGCCAAGGGGGTGAAAACACATGACGTCGCGTTTATATAGCGGAATTGGTGTCCCTGTAAATGACGGACAATATTTTCAAAGAAAAGACTTGAACTTCAAGGATTTTTACAGATAATAATCTGGAAGTGTCCAGTTGAAAGGTGTGAGGAGTGATTTTTCTGATATTCCATTTCGTTTCCATTTTTGAGAAACTTTACTGTTATCGGAGCGAAAACCGATAACTGCAGGATACTATTATTACTAGTAATTACCCCGCCACACTCGAAAGCCCTGTGCATAAACATGGGAGATTGATGATTGTGATAAGAAGGGATCCCCATTTAACACGTTGACTAAATAGCTTTTAGACTACTCCTTAAAAATGATACTTCTGACTTTCAGCAAATGTTCATGGGTCCTTAAAAGCCTAGAATAGATTGAGGAAATTTGTGCAACATTTCAGTGTTAAAATGCAATTTTTTACCCACTTCTTGCAAACTTTAAAACAGCCTGACTGATCGCATGATGAGGCCATTTTGTCTGGTCCGGTTAGTCTAGTGCCCAGACCCAACAGCAAGAGTGTTCAAAATGTCAGAGTAAAAACCAGACTATTTTCATCTGTGGCCGTGAAATGTTACATCTTTGTTACCGTTTTTACCCCACAATTTCCCTCAAAAGTCAAAGCCCTGCCCTATTTCCAAAAAAAATAACCTTGCTAATAATGTAGAAGAGGACACAACGAACATTGAGGGACATGTAAGTAACTTTTCAAAAAGTAGTTTTCCTTTCCTTTATAGTTTTGGGACCATTCTTATCACAATCCCCAACATGTGAGCAGTTAAGAACAACATTTGTCATGTTTGTACACAGGTTTAATAAGGGAAAGGTACGGCGTACAATGCACATGGTGCACAGCGAAAAATCTCGTACACGAATTGGCCCGAAACGATTTATGCGACGTCATCGCACTGACCAAAAATGGAAGTTTTCATGAATGAAACTGACGCGCATGGGCACATTCTCAGCAACACCCACTCGATTCATTGACACTTGGACAGACCTCGCCACGATCTTTTGAATGGTACCAAAAACGTCAAAATTTATACATTTCTTCGACCTTTTGACCATTTTTTATGGTGTCACCCGACGTACGAGAAATTTGAACTTTGGTCAGAGCTATTTTGTTGCCAGGTACGAAATCGCACCACCGTCCATGCAGTCCAAGTATGATTGTTAGGTCATTGAATATTCATAGCCACGTGTGTTGGGTCTGTTGGTTGTGTATGCTCAGAGCGCCACATGAATATGCATAGAATTGCATGGTCCCCGGGAGTTGTCGTACGGCCGAACGTTGGTCGTTGTGTAGTCGTACACTGTGTGTGTTTGCATATAGGCACATATCGCTTGATGCGTGCTCCATACGTGCCTACAACGGCCCTGCATGCGTGCATTTATAGTTGGGCCAGCACATGGTTTCATGACGTCACGAGCACTGCCTTGCGCGTTGACCAATCAGCGCAGTGCTTTTCACACACGGCACTGTTTCCATCCATGTTACAGTACATGGGGAATTTTTCGATGTGCAGTGATTGGTGTGGTATTCTGCAATAGCACTGCGCACTTGCCCTAAAAATAGCACCGAACCTCAGACAAACATTGCAACCGGCCATGCAAACGTGTGGTGAGTGGGGGTATGTGTGCTCATGCATGCATGGTGTGACGTCATTAGTGTGGAAAGCTATTAGGCCTACATATACTCCCTAGTACACTATACATGAAATTATTATCCTTTGTGGTCTGCTTTTGCTTATGGAACATGGTGAAGATTGCAGGTTTTTTTTGTCTTTGTTAAATAATGTTAATTAATAGGTCCAGTAACTGGGGCACTGGACTCCCTTTTTTTATTTTTGGGGTTGACAGTCGGTCTAGCGCCCCAGAGAATCGCATAGGCTTAAATGTGTTGTACATAGAAAAATTGTAGTTTTTGTACGTCACACTGTACAAATTTGCTGGCTGCGTAACTGTGTGTACACACACACGGCCGGCAAAAATGTGTGGAGCAGAGCCACACAAGGTGGCCGCCGTCCGATCGTTATCGTCAGGGTTTTGGTCAGAAAACATCAATTTTCATCAAGCATGGGTTTTGACTGGTAACCTGTTTTTATTTTGTGCTTAAAAGCAATGTTAATGGTGCATGTAATTGTAAACATTTTGGCAAACTTCTGTTAAAAGCCAGTTAGATGCCACATATTTGGCAGTAACCGTGACATCTGATCAGAATACAATGAGCTTTGAATATATGCCGGCAGCCTGTCACAACATGTTTTTCGCTATGGAGATGTACGTACACATTTGATATCATTTTATACTTAGGAGAAAATGTCAATCTATTCTTGGAATTTACTCTCCACGTTGTCCATTAAAACTTGTATAGTGCATGGTAATTGTGCCAAACATAGTGTACCTGTATCCATTCATGTACATGGGTGTACATGAAAAGCTCTTATTTGCATGTACAGTACGAAATACCTGACAGTGAGGTCATACATTTCTGACTAAACTATTAAGTCATGTCAGTGGAAATTTTTAGTGGACATTTTCTATCAGAGTCAGTGTGCCGTGACAGCATCATTTGTAAACATGTAGGCCTTTCTTGATTGTTTGGAAATGATAACGTAATGCACATGATATACTGTACCTGTACATTGTCATCTGCCATATCACATGGTCTGCTATGTATTTATGTTTATTTCGCATGCATGTACACGATGTATCTGTATTTTACTCCAATACTTTCCATGGGATAGGCCCTATACAATCCCATGGAAATGTGATCATATTAATACATTGTTCTTTACCACATTTGTACACTGGTCAGCTATGGAGTGGCTATGGCTTGGAATGATATATACACTGTACATTGTAAATCCATGGGAAGAGCTGCAGCTGCTGGCTGTGTACATTTCAGCCATAGCCGAATACACAGTATGATTCTGACATAGCCATAATATATTTACAATTTATTTGAGATTCAAGGCTTTCAAGCCGTAGTACCGATAGTTGATCAGAACATTATGTAATTACCAACCTCATGATTACTATTTATCATAATCAGTTTGTCCTTCGACCATTTTTATCTTATCTTCCACAGAATCAGGGAGTATAAAAATCAATCATTGATGATTTTTAAAGCAGAAAAGAAAACATGAATAACCTGAACTAAGACAGTAGTTGTTTGGACAAAGGTTTGAACCCTTATGTATGTTCACGTCATTTGCCAAGTCTCCTTATTAATTGTTTGTTTCCCCATACTGTACATCACATGAAAAACGTGAAAGCTCAGGCAGTTTTCAAATCTTTCAACTGTTCAAAAGTCAACAAAGCAGGGGCTGTTATCAGAACATTTTCAAGAATTATCATCACATGATCATTTGCCCTAAAAAAACCAAAAACCTAGATGCGAGAACCAAATGACATTCATGAGTGTATTCCATTATGAACAAATGATCGCTTCAGTATTTATCGAATCTGAAACCATTTTGTTAATTACAAAATGGTTTCGGATTCGATAAAAACTGAAGTGACGCCGTGCTCTATAATAGTTAAAGAGCAGGGTGTTGACTTATGTTTATTCTGGAATTAAATACATGTGATAGCCTCTTCTTTATCTGATTTAAGCCCTTTTCCAAACCTCGGCTCCGGCTCAGGCTCCGGCACCGGCTCCAGCTCCATTTCTTGAGTCAATTTTAAAATAACGGGTATCAAAAAAGAGACTTTTGGCCGTGGTTCGGAAGTAGATTCTCTGGTTTGAAAGGGAAAACGGAGCTTCAGCTTCAATGAAAACCCACAACCTCTATTTTCAGCATATGGATGACGGAGCCAGAGCCGGATCCGTAGCCGAGGTTTGGAAAAGGACCCTAGTATCGTTACAAGCATTATTGCAAACAGCAGTACATGTACTTAGGCCACACACACACTCACACTACATACGTGTTGACATGGAACAAATTGTATATAGGCCCCTATTTGCATTTCTGCCCAACAGCCCTAAATATAGATTTCATTATCATCGTAAAAAACGTTTTTTCGCTAGACATACCTGGGACATGTTGGTTTAAAAAAATGCAGATCATCCTCATTATTGTGTGGGGGTGGGGGGCGGGGGAGGGGGCTGTTTGGTAAGGAAGATCAGGGGTGAAGGTGGGTGTAGAAAGCAAGGTTTGAATGAATGTTAAATTTACCATGGAGGTAGGAAAAGACTAGTCACCCATTCTACTCTGTGTCACTACGTACAAACGTCTGATACATGCGTGCATGCAAATTTTATGCAACGCGGCACATCAGCCTATCAGATCTGTCTTGAGAACATTTCCGTCAGGATCGTGATGGAGAATGCTGATTGGACAATTTCACGCTTCCGCGCAGCAGCAGCTATCTTTGTGATAGACGCGCTCACAAAATGGTACGATAGTAGATGCCCCCTGATTGGTCAAAACTTAGAGAGATCAGTGCTGGATTGGCTTGCATAATTAATCAGGAAGTCTGCACGCATGTGATAGACGCTCGCTCGCTGTACGGCGAGTGCGTCTATCACATAGACCATGTACATGTGTAGACTAGGAAAAGACCTGTACCTACATGAATTTACCATGACATGCATACACGGACACAGACTTGGTTTTTAAATAGTTACATGGCATGCATTGATCAATGCATCTTAATGTCAGTTGTCTATTTGTTGTTTAAGGATGCTAGTACATGTACATATGAATGTAGGCCCTACAATGTAGGCCTTCTTCATATGTGTACATATTTTACATTCATGCACAATAGTGAGAACATGGAGAATATTTTTCATGTTTTCTGAGAACAAATTGTCCCAGTGTACTTAATTTTCACCAGGTTGGGATGTACCGATGTCCGTGCCCCCCCCCCCCTCCCACTTCCGCCTCTTCCCCCCTGTAAATTTTTTGATAATACATTTGTTGAAGGTTTACCGGTGTCATCTTTTGCAAACATTTCTGAAAAATACGTACAGATTTATATCGATTGACACGATTGAGGTATTCAGTACTACTAGTGCACCAGATAAATAGTTTTACTATACTTCATGAATATTCATGACCTACAGCCGAAGCCCAATTGGTCAATTCACCATCACATGCCAGTAGATATATTTGCTGATTACCAGCAAGTAGGCCAGGGATCTCGGAAGGATCGGAACTGTCACACAATACATACATGTACAGTACATGTATGATTTCAACATGTAACATCTCACTGCGTATGTAACATTTCACTGCGCATCTATCCTAGTTTGCAGTGTGCGTGCGTGAACTTCGCCCTACATGAAGTTCACAAATATGAACGTTTTGCTGTATCAGTATGCAGCAAAACCATACAAAATTTGGACAATAAAGTTTTTTTATGAGATAGTAAAACAAATATCACATATGGTTTATTTTAGGTTGACAGTCGATTCTACTTTCTAGCTTCCCCTCAGAGGCTTTGCCTCGGGAACTATACTGTAAAGTCTGTAGTTTGTCAACTTCCAACACCTCCGGAGTTAGAATTGCATGACTGTCACCCTCAAAACATGTGATACATGTATTTGTAATTGTATACTATCAAGTATGGATGCTTCAAGGTCATACTGAACATTTATGCTGTCATTCTATTTTATGCCAAGAGAGATTGGCCCTGGTAAACAGTGCAAAGCACCCTACAGAGATGTCCTTTACTGTAGATAACATGTATAACATAGATCACAACAGTTTTTTCACCCAGGTATGTTTTTTCATATGGTGTGAGAAACGTAGCTGATTTGATTGGTCGAAGAAAGAAAAAACAAAAGATCACATGAAAGTGATTTCCTTTTCCTCTTTGGGCATTGGATATATAACATTACCTTAGAGATGGGATGTTGGACATTTGTCAACAGTTTATAAATCAACATTGACTCATTAACATAAAGAGACATCAATCTGGTTTGCATATTTTGACACATGGAGCCTGCATGTATTTTGTTTTTAATTCTTGGCTAGGAAAGGAAATTCACATGATTGTATTGAACATGTGTTCATTGTATATCATAACTTTGGCATCCTGACATGTACAGTATGTATATTATGCAGACCAAATTCAAAACAGAAATCGGCCTTTTTTCTTCCCTCTCTGTACAAAAATAGTCCCCCATGGTGTCCTTTTCAAGTTGTGTGTGTTCTGCACTAGTGGGTACCAGCGACTGCATCCTCACAGTGTTTATTATCATATAACAGTACACCCCATATTAGTGGTATTGAAAGGGGAAAACCAGGTGCTGCTATTATTATGCTGCGCCACTAATTTGCATTAAATGTGCACATGACACTGACCCAGTTCTGTCCTAGTGAGGAAATACTGTACATTACATAGCAGACCCACATTGTTTAGTTACAAGTACTGAAGAAAAACATGCCGGCATTTGTTCGGATCTGATATAACACACTGACTAACATATGGAGCAAAAGGCAGACTGAAAAGCAGCACAGTTTATTTTGATTTGGTGAAAGATTTTCAGGAGGTGTTTACTTTAGAATCATATTCTAAATTGGCTTTTGACTTGACTTGGCCTGCATTTGACGCACATGAATTTCCATGAATAACTGTGGTCGGGCGTATATTTTTTGTCCATAAACCTTCACTATTGCGGATTGCGGTTTGCTTCGAAGGCCACAAGAATTCAGTTTCAACTGGCAACAACCTCTACAAATCCTTGCTAACCGCTTGAACAATACTGGAATGCGTTGTGACGATGCAAATACATTTATTAATGTAGGGCTGGAAACAGTTTTTTGTGTGTGTAATGATGCGTCACGTATACAGTAACAGGATTTTTCTGGTGGTTTTTCTTACAGGATCTTTGAATGTTAGATGTGATCCAGTCTCGACCACCTAGACTTCTGACTATACTACTAGCCAGTGGGCTCGATCGGCGAGGCAGGGCAAGATGTGAGTGCGGCAGGGGTGCCCCTGTTTCTTCCAGAATGTGACCAGTTGGCCGTCCAAGCTCCGCAACTCAACATGGAGACCGCCAATGTGCCTGTTACGTCATCAGTGCCTGTGGGATTCGAACCCATCACACCCAACTCCAGCACCTTGATGCCCGATGTCATCCGGCAGGGCTGTTTCTGTGATTTCGACCCCATCGCCTGTACCAGGTATAACTTAAAGCTCCTTTCCCATTTCTTTTTCCATTGCCCAGAAACTTATTTCAAAGACTTGATAAGTAAGCTTATCACTCAGCAAAATTTTGTGCTTTGATTTTAAAAGCAAAAATCAGCTGGTAACAATGAAAAGTACTATGTACATTACATTGAAATTTGCTTGGTATCCCGCATCAAAACCTTTCTGTGCTTAGCAGGTCTTTGGTATTGTCTCGTTTATTGCACTAATGACGTCACACGAGTGATTTGGCCAGTGCGCTCATGTACAAAATCCCTGGATGTCAGACAAAATTCATGCATGCACACAAGCAAATTCTAATGAGCATACAAACCAAAAAACCTGTTATTAACCCTGAAACAGTGTGATGAAGTGGGTAAAATCACAGGCCCAATATAAAACAGTTGCTTTTTTGCACACGTTCGAGCCATAATATTCCTATTGCAGAGACCATTTTAGGTACTGTAGTACTGTAGTGTGAGAAGCCCTACATATTATTTCTGTTGCAATGTAGGAGTCTCATGTCAGGCTCATGTAGATCTCTGCCATTCCTTTTGGGGATGATTTTCAAATAATGTGCCATAGAGATACTGCACAGTTTTTGGCGAGCTGCAAAGCAAAGCGAAGCCTATTTTATAGTAGCACCGTTCGTCCCGTCCATCCGTCCATTCGGCTGTCCGCATGAAATGTTAAAGTTTTTTAGTATGTGTGCTTGAACCCCAATTTGTTATTTGTTTTTTGGATGGGTGCGTTGTCCAAAATAATGTTGTTATTGTAAATGAAAAATGTTGAAGTTTTTTCTATTGTTTCAAAATGTTGAAGTTTTGTCTATTGTTTTAAAATGTTGAACTTTTTTTTGATGGGTGTGTGTGTGATGGATGGGTGTTTGCTATCATGTTTGTAACTGCACGTAAGGCTGCAGCGAGCCATGACAGCTTCGCTGTTCTAGTTGATTGTGATATTTAAAGGAAATTTTCTAACCAAAATACATACTTTGGAAAGGGGTTGCAGAATGTGTTATTGGGAAATCTACATGTACATGTAACATTTTGGACAGATTCATGAAGATTCTTAATAGTAAAGGTACATTGCTCCAACATGTCTACCGGTAATTATTACATATCCCCATCCAGGATCAATGTATTGATCTCCAATTAATGTGTTTTGTTATCCATTACAATAAAAACCATGTAATAGCCTTCCCCAAAATGTGAAATTTGTCAAATGTTGTGAAAAGACTACGTGCTTGCAGAATGAGTTATTGGATTACTGCTACCAGGAGACCTTGTAAAAATGATGACCCTTGCCAGATACAAAGCCTCTATTTGCAGATTTAATGGTTGCCAACCTTTGCTGCTACTGTCAGGAAGTTTTTATGGCAGGTGTAGTGGAGGGCAAGTAGTCACGTGACATTTACATGTAAGGTGCCTGCCCGAAGTTGCCGTTGTAGTTCAAAGTTTTATTTGTGACGGCTGACAGACTTGGCTGCTCAGGAGTCAGGACCCCGACAAATTGTTTTGACACTACAAACCCTTTAATATTTTTTAACAATGTTGTTGCTAAATTAGCTGTATAATGCAAGTATTTAGGTTCATTACCTTAGTGCTTTAAAGTGATAGGATTTGCAAGGCCTCCAAAAAAAATTATTGAGTTTGAGACAGAAAATAGACTCAACAGTTCGTAAACAGTGCAAACAGTCACCATGGGAAATCTAAGTTCATCAGATGCTGGGTTTTTCAAGCAAATCAAGATTTAGTGTCTTTTCCAAAGATCGTTCGTCCGAACGATTTTTGGAACAAACTTAAAGTTAACTATTCTTCATGGTTTATAAGAAAAACCGAGTTGGGTTTTTGCTATTTTCTAGTGACTCTGATGTCCGATTGAGCTAAAATTTTCACAAGTTTATTATTTGATGTACATGTTTGATCAGACAAAGTATGTGCAGTCCTGTGACCTTTACCAATCATGTATTGTACCTTTAATACATGATTGGTAAAGGGGCACAGAACATCACTCACACTTTGTCTAATCAAACACGTAGGCCTACATGAAATAACACACATGTGAGTGTGAAAATATGAGCTCGATCAGACATCTGAGTCACAAGAAAATTTAGCAAAAACCTGACTCGGTTTTTCTTTTAAAACATAACTTAGAATGGTTTTGATTTTACCCCGAGATCAAAACTGTTTTCAGTGGATGTTTTACTAATTCCTGGATAAATACACAATTTCAGGAGGAAATATTTTAAGGGTATGTTTCTACCAGCACCATCTTCATAACCCGAAATTCATTTTTTTACGTAAATCCGTGAACGTTTCTGTTCAGGTATAATACCACTCCAGGGCCCAATGTCATGGAATCCGTTACGACTTATTTCTGTGCTAACGGTACGCGTAAAATCTATTTCATGGAATCCGTAAGCTAGACTTTCGGTTAGCAAAGAATTTCTAGGGTAGCCGTGATCATTTTCTGCTAACGCGCTGTCGTATGCATTCTGCACAAATTCCTTGCTTACCGTTACCAAAAAGGAAGTTCTTCCGTGAAATACGCTAACCGTAACCAAAAAAGTTTGCTACCGTAAGCAAAGAATTTTTGGGCCTTGTACTGTACCTTTACGTTTAATTCGTGTATGACATACATGTAGTACCGTAAAAATGAATGTCACTTTTATGTCAGGCTCTGCTTTGCTCCTATTGAATGTGAACATTGAACAATAGGCATTTTGGTCATGCGTGATTGCGTGTGAAATTTGAGGGGCTTAATAATATATTTTCCTCTTTTGTTGAGGTTATTGCCAAGTTACATTTTTTTCATATTCGCTTTTTGTGTGGCTTAACAATGGGCAGAATTATACATCAATTATTTGATGTGTGGGTCTCCTTGAAATTGAATTGTTAATATTTCCTGAGCTGGTTTAAAAGGGCATAATGTGAACGTGACTTTATGTTGTACATTGTATTTGTACCGCCTACTGTAACTTAGGTTGCGTGGCAACAGTGTGTTTGTTTGCTTTTTGGTCAAAGATGGTTGGGCATGAAGCTCTTGGTGGGATATAGTGGAAAGGTATTCATGGAAATGTATTATTTCTCATGACACGCATGATTGATAGTGCAACCCTAGATCTATGGGGCAACAGACTTCAACCTTACCAGGCCTTGAATTTGGTTCTGAAAAGGGCAAGCTAGTCCAGAGTTTTGTTTGGGAGAGGAACCTAACTAAAGAAAACCAGCAGAGAAATTAACCTCAACCTTTACCTTCAGGTTAGAATTTCTCAATGTTCATTGTTTCGGATGTACGTTGCGGATGTGCACTGTGAAATATTCAATTTGTACGTCCGCAACGATAAAATGACATCATTCCTGAATACTGAATAGGGGGTGGAAAGTAAAGACATATCAAACAGAGACACTCAGTTACCACCTTTCAAAAAATGTAAACTTTATTTGTTTGAAATAAAAAGAAGACTCTGAGCAAGGTCATTGAACTTGGAATTTTTGGGAGTGTACATTTATGTACATCAGCAACAAAAATCTTATATGTACTTTTTGCTCAAAAAATTGGTATTTTTACTCATTTTGAGTCATTACAGCCTCAAAAATGAGAAAACATAAATGTTTGATAAAAACGCATATAAGTGCATGTATAAGAAACTAGATGCTTTGACTTTCAATATGATTTAAAATTAAGGTATTTTAATGATTTTTAAATTTTGACCATTTGGTTGACATAATTACGGAACTGCCCGTGGGGCACGATTATCATGATTAAGGCCAAGAACCAGGGCAACACTTTTTGAATGATAACTCTGCATACATGCACATGTATACGTACTTTCATGGCAGATTTGTTATGAAACTAAATTCTAAAAAATTTTCTCTCAAGAACACGAAGAAGGAACTAAGCGTTCATAAATACCTTCCGTTTCACCATGCTGAAGTTAAGCATATGTATATGTACATGTATACTTTGGAAGATACATGTAAAAATAAGAAATGTGCCTGTTTGTATGTTTCGTGTACATTATGTATGTTATAATGTTCGTATAAACATGTATACTGGAATTTGTATCCTTGTGGAGACATGGCTTTATTCTCCTGTACTCTCCAAAGAGCAGAACTGAAATCTCTCCCATTTCGTACCAGATTCACTTTCCTGGGTTGAAATTTATAGTAATGTCCCTTATACATACCGGTACATGTATAAAATATGTACTTCTTAGTGACGAACAAGTATAAATTTGAAATTCCCCCTTTTGGAGTTATTTCCAAATATCAGATTTGTGAAAACCTTTGTGGAGACCCATACACACCTTAATGATAGAATTTCCCTGTGGAGACATTATTCAATTTATTGTGCTGAAGATATTGCACCAGCGTTCACTATAATGTAACATGAATTGAGAGTACTACGACTGTACGTGTGTACACCTATGCCATCAGTACTACACTAAGACAAGGGCAGTTCCGTAGTTGTGGACGTGCATTTCAGAGAATTTGAGAACCCAGAAGTTCAAATTTATTGAGGCTTTTGGATTTTGAGCAGTTGCATTTTAAGTATCTCCGATAGAAGTATAAAACCTGAACATTTTATTCCAATCCTATTCTCGGTTTGCGCAGCACATCAAAAAAACACCCACGTTGCGGACTTATTCACAGAAAATGTACTTTTCAGGTGCTTGCGTTTTCATCACAATTGCTCTAAAGTGTACAGACTTTTGATCGAAACTGATAGAGTTTTGTTTGGAAGAGGAACCAAACTAAAGAAAACCAGCAGAGAAATTAACCTCAACCTTTACCTTCAGGTTAGAATTTCTCAATGTTATTGTTGCGGATGTACGTTGCGGATGTGCACTGTGAAAATATTAAATTTGTACGTCCGCAACAATAAAATGACATCATTTCTGAATACTGAATAGGGGTTGGAAAGTCAAACAGAGACACTCAGTTACCACCTTTCAAGAAATGTAAACTTTATTTGTTTGAAGAAAAAAAAGAAGACTCTGAGCAAGGTCATTGAACTTGGAAGTTTTGGGAGTGTACATCCGCAACAAAAATCTTATATGTACTTTTTGCTCAAAAAATTGGTATTTTGACTCATTTTGAGTCATTACAGCCTCAAAAATGAGAAAACATGAATGTTTGATAAAAGCGCATATAATTATACCAAACTAGATGCTTTGACCTTCAATATGATTTAAAATTAAGGAATTTTAACGATTTTTAGATTTTAACCATTTGGTTGACATAATTACGGAACTGCCCACAAACAAATTGCACTTGAACTTCACAATGGAAAGCAGCTAAACAGAAACTAAAATAAGTTGAAGGGCCGGTATGGCCTCCAAATATATGATTCCCATATGTGCATACATGTACTTCCTGATATTGAGTAGAATGTACAGTATGCTCCAATAATTCCCATCTGTCAAGTGCGACTGTTTATTCTTGTTTTCAGTCTTTTGTTTTGTTCTGTAGTACTGTACATGCAATGTTAAGTGATTCAGGTCATGTTAGGGTTATCAGCTTTTAGCTCTGTAGTTTCCCTTTTGGCTTCAAGAGGTTTTTTTTTTCGAGGAATACTTCACAATGGAACTTTGCGTTTGGGAAATCCCAGGGTTTATTTTGTGGAAATTATTTCCTGTATTTAACATTTGAAGAGTCAACTAATTGGGCCCGGTGGGGGAATTTGCCCCCGCCCCCCCTCCCCCTGAGATCTTCAGTGTACAATAATAGATTCTAATAATGTCTGGCAAATGATTGAAAAGTACGTAGTAATCCTGTGTTAAAAATGTTATGGATAATATGTAATTAAATATTAATATTGTTTTTAAAAGCCCAACAATTGTGAAACATGTATGAACAGCTTTCTGTGAAGATTGGGACACCATTGTGTGTTTATTTACAATGTTATTTATCCCCAATTCGGGCTTTTCACAACAGTGCGCCACCAAGTGTTTGCAATGCCTTGGTTTGCAATGTGTCGACCCAATGCGCATCTGGAAATGATCGACAGATACCGCGCATTGTGATTGGCCAACGTTTTGCAAACTCTTGGTGGTGCACTATTGTAAATCACCCGTACCAATTGTGTTTGCATGTTCACTAACGGACTAGGCAAAAGATTCAATATTTAAGATAAATTTAAAGATGGATTGACAGATACTATGTTCTTTATTGCAAAATATTAACTTTCTCCTCATTTTGTTTGATTGTCTTGCAGAAACGGGGTTTTGTCCATATTTGCAGCTATCTTGATAGTTCTGTGCATATATAAGGTGAGGCTAATAGTTTAGTGAATGCTGAAATTCACCCACCGAGATTTGACAGATTCACAGCTCTTCAGGGCTTCTCACACTATCCAAAATCTCGGAGTTGGATCCGTGGAACCGGATCGAAACCCCAAGAACCCTTTTCACACTTGAAAACCTTCAACCCTGAGCCAACCGGGGTAGGACGGCCTAACCGGATCGAAATCAACCCTGGTACATGTATATGCTGGTAGGGACCAGGGTTGAAAATCTCAGTTCCAAAATGGTTCCAAAATGCCAAAAACCTGGTTCCAAAATTCCTTTTTTCACTGTGATCCGTTACGTATGAGCCGGTTCACCAAAAACGAAGTGCGAAAGTTACGTCTCTTCAATCCGGTTCAAAAACTTGTCAGGGTTGAACCGGGGCAGATCCGAGTCGGTTTCAACATGGATCGAAAAGGAGAAAGTATTCAAAAGGTTTCTAGATATGTAGACAGTTCAGGAGATGTCAAAGGGAAAAGTCAACAGGATGTTGCCTTTAAAGACCAGGTAGACTAGACAAGCTCATGCCGTCCTGGTGACCTGTCTATCCATTGTCTGTTGACATTCGTGACAGTTCTACCTTGATATCTTCCGGTTTACTCTGCATCTTGGCTAGATATTTGGTGTCCGATGGCCGTTAACAATCCCCGTTCCTGTTTTCAACCTTCTACATTTCTGTTGTTTTTGTAGATTGTCCGTCTGCATCAGGCTCCACAGCAGTACTACCATCAGCTCATAGTGTTTTACTGTGCAACATTAGAATGCCTTATCGTGTGAGTATAAAATTCAGGGATGTAAGAGTTCCTGAAATGGCGTAATTAAAAATCATTTTCCGGAAATGACAAAATGTTTTCGCCGGTGCTTCAATATTTCACTGCGCCTGTGCGCCGCGCTTGTTCATTTTGAGAGTAAAAAAACAACAATAATAAAGCATATCGTCTGGCTCTGTGTTTTGTGTACACATGTTTAAATGGGGCTAAATAGGGCAGGAAACACACCTTACCGATAGTGCCCTCTGTTCACTCAAACTGAATAGTCTGGTTCCATATAATTTTTGTCACGTTAATGAATACAATGGGATGTGGGTACTAAGCCACTTTCCGACTGTCACGGACGTGCATTGTACAGATCGGCCTTCATCGATTGAAATAGCAACCGCACAAGTCAAAATTACTTTGATAGTTTGAATGTTAGAAATAAAAGTAAGGAAGGATATGTTATTGATCGAGACATCCACAATCGACAAGCTATATCAAAACCTTTGATAAATAAATGGAAAGAAGTGGGAACCCTAAACACTGAAGCCTGTGAAGGGCGCCTGCACCCCTGCCGTAAGTCTCTCGTCTCAATCGCGCAATTAATTGGCCATCAGTGATTTTCCGGAAATGACTTCGTCGGTTACTTACATCCCTGAAAATTATAAACTGAGTGTGGTCCAGGAAAATGTCTGGTGCCCGCTTTTACTAATTTCTGGATAAATACAGCATATTAGGCAGAAAAATTTAAACGTTATGCTTCTACCATCACCATCTTTAAATACACCCTTTAAGTTAATAGAGGTAAATCTGTGAAGATTTCTGTGCACTAATGAGGTGCGCGCAACTCACAGCCTTTACAGGATTCCCAAGGCATTGTTACAGAGAGGTTCTTGCGTATGTGTGTGCATGTGGGTCGGTGCGGCTAATAACAGCGCCGTGAAGCGAGACTAGCTCTGGGGTAAATATGGCCCTTTCTTAGCTTTAACCGTAATATGTCCAACCAGCTACCCTGGACTAAACAGAGACCTGCATGGTCGGCTGAAACCTAGGTACATGTAGGAACTTTTGTTGTAGTTAGGGCTTTGTTGTACCTTTTGATCTGAATTTATCATTGATTTGTTTGTTTTTGGTTTGTGTCTGTCCATCCAGCATCGTTCATTGGGTCTACATCCACTTCCCCCAGCTAGAGCTGGCCGCCGAATACCTGAAGATGTTGCAACTCCTTACCGTCTGCCATTTCTACCTGTCTCGATCGGTCAGGTTGCTTCGTAGAGACTATCTCAGCTTCAAGTGAGTACACTGTGCTAGATTCTAGACAAGCCACTTGGTATAGTCCTCTTGAAGCTCTTAGTTAATAGACTATGTACTTTAGGCTTGCCCTTCACCGACGTGGATGAGCACTGTATACTCAGTGCCTGTGAGTGCACGTGAATAAATCACGTGCTGGCTCAGGTGGGATTCGAACCCACGAACTCCTGCTTACTAGTGCAGATGCCATACCGCTAGGCCACCGAGCTAGCTGGGGCCAGCGGGGTGAATTGAATCCAATATCGCGGCGGGTACCGCAGTAAATCATGAATATTAAATGATTTTGGTCGGGAAATAGATAATATGCATATTAGGCTTGCCCTTCACCGACGTTGATGAGCACTCTGTACTCGGTATACAGTAGTATAAGCCTAATTTGCATATTATCTATTTCCCGACCAAAATCATTAATATTCTAGACTATGTACTGTATATACACAGTAATCCGAGCACACGGTTTTGAATGGCGCCCTCTATTGATTAAAACAAGAAACTGCGATGGTGTTTATCGATCGAAATGCAGTACAACTCTGGCTTGGTGCGTGGTGCGCGATTTATTCCTGAAAGAAACACGGAGTTAGAAGAATATTGGGCATGGACATCATCTCCCAGATTTCCCCACTGGTCTTTTGCTCATGATTAGCTTTCCAGCTTCCCAGATTTCAATAAAAGATGATTGGCGGTGTACAAAAATAATATACTGACATCACCGTAGTTTCTTCTTTTAATCAAAAGAGGGCGCCATTCAAAACCATGTGCTCGAAATACTGTATAGGTGGGGCTCCGGCTACAGCTGTGGCTGGATCACTGCGTTAGCGTGTACTGGAAGTGGGGGAGATATCCTTGGCAACACCCTTAGCAACAGTTGCAGCCACAGCCATATCCTCCAATTCAGACATGGGGCCTTTTCCAAACTTCTGCTCCTGCTCTGGCTTAGGCTCCGGCTCCATTTTGTTTAATCCATTCTAAAATAACAGCAAAATAGAGGATTTTGGCTGCAGTTCGGAAGTAGATTCTCTGGTTTGAAAAAGAAAACAGAGCTTCAGCTTCATTGAAACACCACAACCTATATTTTTAGTGTATGGATGATAGAGACAAAGCCTGAGCCTGAGCCAGAACCCACTGTGCCAAAAGTCAGTCAAAGTTATAATCATGATGTCTACTGTGACTGACTCCCCTCTGCCTTTCCTTTCTGTCCATTTTTCTTCAGGTTAGTGTTGCCAGCCCTGATATTGTTCATGTCGTACTTCACTATTGTCGCTGTGCTTGGATTCTCCTTCAGCAATGACACTGACAAGGAGTGCTTTGGTAAGTCGTGTTTCTCTCACAGGCTTTGGGGTAGGGTTTGTGCAAGCTTTTCTGCCCATGGGATATTTTCTGCAGTAGCAAGTGGTTGGAACGTGAGAAATCACAAGATGGATAGCGGGAGAAGGGGCCAATTTCATAAAGCTCCGTGACGCTTCGCAACTTGATTTGCGACGCGTCGTGGTTGTGACGCATCGCATAGATGTGATGAATCCATAGAGTATGGATGCGTCTTAACTCTGCGACACGGCGTAAGTTTTATGAAATCGGCCCCAGGGTGCAACCGGATTCTTGGACATGGAGGCTGCGTTCTAGCGGTTACTCCCGGTAACACGAGTGTGATGCGCGCGCAATACTCTCCGGTGCAGGAGTATACTCCCCATATCTGGAGAGTATACTCTCGCTGACCCGAGTGTCATACTCCGGCCATTCGAGCGCTCAGGAATATACTCGTGTTAACAAGAGTAGCTCACTCGAACGCAGCCGGAGTGTTTGGGCAGCTTCCAATTTTGGATTTGAAGCGTTTTACTCATATATGTGTGTCGTGTGCAGCATGCAGTACCGACGCCAAATGATCATTGTTCACAGTACGGAATTTGCTGACCCAATGCGCATCTGCAAAGGGTCGACCGATTCCACTCATTGTGATTGGCCAATGCATCGCATACTCTTGGAAGCGCACTATTGTGAATCGCCCATATTGTGATTTTTATCCGATTCTTGCGTGTGATCAGGGGTCGATTTCATAAAAGCTATGACGGGTCGCAAATCGAGTTGCGACGCATCGCGGAGCTTAATGAAATCGGCCCCTGGTGATTTTTCTCTGCATTACACATGATCCGTCAATGTTCGTAGCATGTACCACAGTGCTCTCCTGACTGGCCAATGAATGGCCTTTTGTTCATATAACGTTCTTGCTGATTGGTCAAGTGGACCAACATAGCATGTGAGTAATTTTTTCATAGGCTGGTCTGTCTACAAACATGCATGTGGGTAAGCATGTTGTGGTGGTGTTTGGATTAGTGCTGTGCATATATATACGGATCTTTTGCAAACAGGACAAGGCTGAGAAAAAATGCTCTGTTGCCAGAGCTCTGATTTATGGAAATGAATGACAGTGCTATATTGCGCACGTGTATAATGTGCACGATCAATGGATGCATAGCGCATGTGTAAAACATGCTGCAACGATCGTTGCGGCGACGTATTATTACTTGAGTTTCTGGTCTCGATCTACGTTTGTGTTCGGGAATCTTGCTATGATTTGGTTCCGGCAACCTTACAGAATATTCAGTCAGAATCGTTCATAACTTGCTCAGTGTGACATGTCACATTTCTTACTGCAAAATCTGCACCGAAGCCGACAGCGACCCACGGTACCGAACGTGACTTAAATCTTCTAAGCGTTACTTTTTAATGGATACAATTGATGATGAACTTCAATCACAGCTGTTTAACACAAGGGTAGCGTATCTGAAAAGTAAGTTTTACGACATGTATGGGGTGTTTTTGACCTACAATGATTCACTCCAATGCAGCGGCAGCCATTTTATCTCAAAATGCCCACTGCTGGTTCCATAGAGATGTGCACAAGTGATGGTCATCGGTGGACTTCTTCCCGTAATGAATATTAATTCATTAATCGCCTGTACAGTGTTCAGGAGGTTGCCGGTTCGAATCCCGCTCCCGTCAATTTTTCTTCACAAACACTTTTCAATGAATTTAAACTCAGTCAGTTTCCCTTGTGGCTATTCGATGATTATAATTAAAAAGCCATATCCTCTTTGAGTGATCCCCCATATACCGTTCCCAGGTTGCAGCATTGCTGCATGTACATGTATCATTGAGACGATCCTTGGGGTATGGTGGTATGTGCGTGGTTTCATGGCTTCTGACTGCCAAACGAACAAAGATAATTGACAATGGGGATGGCTCAGTTGGTAGAGCGACTGTATGGTATTCAGGAGGTTGCCGGTTTGAATCCAGCTCCAGTCAATTTTTCTTTGTTCACTCTTCAATGAATACCAATTTGGTAATAAGATGAGTGATCAAGTCATCAAACTCACCTAGATGTTTGACTGTGAAGGAACATGAAGGTACAACACCTTGTACAGTACAGACGAGGGTATAGGGGTGGGTGAACCACACTATTAACTCCCATTGACCTTTAATAGTGGAAAATCCCTCAACTTCTCAGTTCAAAAAACCTCATCCAGGAGTCTCTCAGTTGTTGGTGCAATACTGTAAATGGTAGTTTGAACCCTCATCTACCCAATTCTTTTCAGGTTTTTTGTTTGATAGCCGATTCAATTTTTCGATAATTGCGCCAAACAAACACCCCCTAAATGTCCTTTTTCCGTAACCGACTTGCTACCAGCTTCCATGAAGCAACCCTCCACATTCAAAACAATGTACAGTAGGGCCAGATTTTAAATCCAAATGTCTCAAGTCTCCGCAATAGGCTGAAGCACTGAACCCCCAGGTTGTGATAACTCGTCATAATTACACAATATATTAATTGCATGACCCCCAAAATTGCATGTTTTAAAAACATTTGATGGTACACAGAATATGATAATCAGCTTGGTGCATTGATTTTTGAGCTATTTATTGGGTGCACCCATAGTTGAATGAATGGCGCCACCAGTTGTTGAGAGTGAGAAAGTATATCAAATTTGAGGAACCAAAAAAGCCATGAATAGCGCCCTCTCTCACACCCAGTATATAATTATAATTTGCATTGTTGTAAACGGATAGGTATATAGGGAGCATTTAGGATTTGAAAGGCCTCCCCCAAAAAAAGTTTGAGTTTGAGACAGAAAATGGACTCAATAGTTCGTAAACAGTGCAAACAGTCACCATGGGAAATCTTGGTTCATCAGGTGATGGGTTTTTCAAGGATATCAAGATTAAGTGTCTTTTTTTTGGAACAAACATAAAGAACACCCTCACCTGGGTTATCCCCTTTCACTCAAGGTATGAAGATGGTGCTGGTAGAAACATACCGATAAAATATTTCCACCTGAAATGCTGTATTTATCCAGAAATTAGTAAAACAAAGACCGAAAAACAGTTTTGAATTCGGGGTAAGATCAAAATCTTTCTTCATGTTTTATAAGAAAAATTGAGTCTGGTTTTCGCTATTTTTCTCGTGACTCAGATGTCCGATTGAGCTCAAATGTTCACAGGTTTATCATTTCATGCACATGTTTGATGAGACAACCGGATCCTGAATACCGGGTCAATTTCTAATGCTCAAGAGGCATGAATGACAGATCTATGTATTTGACAATGTGGGCCTTCGTGTAAATCATGCCTGGCTCCACACCATCGGCATGGACCAGGTATGTGACCCCAAACACCCTGCGCCCACATACCAGAGTTGAGTACACTCGAACAATTCTGATCATCACAATGGGATCAAACCCCAGGGTGACAAAAAGATCTGATAATGTTCTTGGATCAACCGTTAAAAAAAATTAACATTGTTCAGGCCCCTATCTATTTTCGGTACACAATGTAGGTTTTGCTTTCCTCAAATTCCCCGTCTGTTTTTGCTCATATCTTATTTGCTTTTGCGCCTTGATCGGTTCTGCCGGATAAGTGCGCTTAAAAATCTATATTATTATTATTATTATACAGTAAGGATCAGAGGGCCTGACATTTCGATCCTAAGGACCTTTCTCCAAGACTATTTTTATTTGACTTCCCAAAGCTAGGACAGCCATTGTTAATTTTTCTTCCACAATAATCCACTTGCAGAGTTTAAATTGTTACCCTGATTATCATATGTACATATTGTCAAATTATACAATTTCTTATCAATTTTAAGTTTGAAATTAATCAAATGATTAGTGGGTTAATTGATATTTTGATGTTTGATGACTGGTTGGAAAGCTGAGCAGATTATTGATGCACTTTGAACATTTATTTTTGGAGTGTCATGCTATAAAAAGAATTATTTTTAAGCTCAGGGGGCGGATTGCAATAAAACGGCCTTAAGTGGTGCCAGGCTTAAATATGCAAACTTATAAGCTGACTTTCTCCGTCTTGAGTATTAAGTTAACAAAGTTAACCCATAGCAATAAAGTCTTTGTTAGCCCCTTGTGGAGTAAATTATTCACCCATGATTACTGAAAATTTGTCCACTCTGTGACGTGCATAACAATACACAGTATGAACAATGTGTGCACATAATCACACATGTTGCTGGACGGCTTGAAACGCAGTGGAGAAATTGGAAAATCAAAATGGAAAAAAACTCATAGAACCCTTGTAGGTACATTGTACAACTCATTATTTGCAATGCAATTTGGTCAACAAAACCTATTGCAATTGCAACCGAGTAAGGGAAATTCCAAGCAAAGGCAGTTTTAAGCCAGCTCCAAGCAGGCTAACTCTTTAAAGACTGGCTGAGCACTTTGCAGTAAGACTACTTCATTGCAATGGTCTAACTTATAGACCAACTAACTCCAAGCCCTTTAAGACCGCCTAAGGCATATAGACAGCTTTAAGACTGCTTATTGCAATCCACCTGTGGTCTTTAACAATGAGAATGTTTTCTTGAAATTTTTCTCAATTTTAACGAAAGGAAAGAGAACAACAAGAAATAGAAACACACAAAAATTCATAGTTTGTAGCCCATTTATCTTGACATCTTTAGATATAATTAAGTCCCATATTTTACAAAAATGTTTGTCCAAATTGACTATAAAAAGGAATAAAGGCAAGAATGGAACGGGAAACAAATCTTTCAGTTAAAGGGATGGTACAGAATTTGTAAGACTAAATACACTTCAAGATCACAGATTCACATAGAACTAAACCAGTATAATGGTGATGATAGGAGAAAACATCCCATGAAATGATTTTGTCTGAAATGCCGTATTCGTTGAAAAATAAATGAAACTATTTTCCATTGGAATATTCATTCGTTGAAATATGTAAACAGGTTTTCACTATTTTCTCGTGACCCAGCTGGCTGATTGACCTGAAACTTCTACAGGTTTGTCAGTTAAGGTATATGATGGATTGCAGAATGTGCTTTCACTGTTAGCAACGGTTTTGTTGCAAAAAACAGTTCTGTACAATCCCTTTTATTTTGAAACAAGTCAGAGTAAAGACAAACAAAGTGTATTTAAATGTATGTACATATGTGCATAAAAGCAGTAAAAGCAAAAACAACTAGAGTTTATGGCTGTTTGAAACAGCACATAAGGCTTTTCCGCATATGATATAAATTGCTTGTCAATCAGATTTTGTGTCATTAGAAAGACCTTCCCTAACATTGACTGACAAGCTCCTTCCTGTTTGACCGGAAGTAGAGATCACAGAGGTCAAGCGATGTGTCACAAAGAAAGATCTTGCCTAACATTGATATTTAGTGAAAGAATCATGATTGTAGCTCTTACCACTTTTAAATGAGGAGCTACTTCCGGTTTGACCGGAAGTAGAGGTCACAGAGGTCAAGTAATGTGTCACAAAGAAAGACCTTGCCTAATATTCACTTTTGGTGAAACAATCATGATCCTAGCTCTTACCACTTTTAAATGAGGAGCTACTTCCTGTTTGACCGGAAGTAGAGGTCACAGAGGTCAAGTAATGTGTCACAAAGAAAGACCTTGCCTAACAATCACTTTTGGTGAAAGAATCAACTTAATATCTCAAACCGTTGATTTTTTGTTGATTTTTAAAGGTTTTGATTATTAAATTCAAATCGCTGGTCACATGACACCTGATGACGTCACAATGACAAAAAGTTTCGGGAGACAACTACCCTATATGGACTTCCTTCACACCAAGTTTGATTAAGATCAGCTGTTTAAAAGTGACCAAAGTGGCGCGTAGAATGTCCCTGTACAAAGTCTATACGAAATTTGGCTGAAGAAGAGGAAGAAGAAGAAGAAGAAAAAAAAAAAAAAACAGAACAAAAATAAAGGCTTTTCGCTTCCGCGAAAAAGCCAATAATTTTTGAATGTAGAAAAATAAACAAAAATGTGCTTTTGAACTTCAAGTTTGCGTTGATTACATTCGTTTTTATCAGATAAACACAGCATTTTTTTTTTTTTTTTTTTTATAGTTTACATGTGTCATCTTCCAGTGCTATTGTTTCTGGCTACCACCAATTATATTTTTGCCAGCCAATGCTATGAATATTTCCTACAAATGTAATTTTCACACAAATTTTGCTTGGAAAATCAAATCGTTTATTTTTATAATAATGCTGGCCTCATAAGAATAATTTCATTTGAAAATGGAGTTTTCTGTGGAGTGGGCGACTGGGTTAATGGAAGTAGCTTCTGTGAAGTGGGTGATCGGGTTAATGGAAGTAGCTTCTGTGGATTGGGCCACTGGGTTTAATAATGGAAGTAGCTTCTGTGGAGTGGGTGACTGGGTGACTGGGTGAATGGAAGTTTCTTTTTTGGAGTGGGTGACTGGGTGCTTGGAAGTTGCTTCTGTGGAGTGGGCGACTGGGTAAATGGAAGTAGCTTCTGTGGAGTGGGCGACTGGGTTAATGGAAGTTGCTTCTGTGGAGTGGGCGACTGGGTTAATGAAAGTTGCTTCTGTGGAGTGGGCAACTGGGTTAATGGAAGTTGCTTCTGTGAAGTGGGCGACTGGGTGAATGGAAGTTGCTTCTGTGAAGTGGGCGACTGGGTGAATGGAAGTTGCTTCTGTGGAGTGGGCGACTGGGTAAATGGAAGTTGCTTCTGTGGAGTGGGTGGAAGTAGCTTCTGTGGAATGGGCAACTTGGTGATTGGAAGTTGCTTCTGTGGAGTGGGTGGAAGTAGCTTCTGTGGAATGGGCAACTGGGTAAATGGAAGTTGCTTCTGTGGAGTGGGTGGAAGTTGCTTCTGTGGAATGGGCAACTGGGTAAATGGAAGTTGCTTCTGTGGAGTGGGTGGAAGTAGCTTCTGTGGAATGGGCAACTGGGTATTAAAATGGAAGTTGCTTCTGTGGAGTGGGTGGAAGTTGCTTCTGTGGAGTGGGTGATTCAGTTAATGGAAGTAGCTTCTGTGAAGTGGGCGACTGGGTTAATGGAAGTAGCTTCTGTGGAGTGGGTGACTGGGTGACTGGGTGAATGGAAGTTTCTTTTTTGGAGTGGGTGACTGGGTGGTTGGAAGTTGCTTCTGTGGAGTGGGCGAGTGGGTGAATAAAAGTTGCTCCTATGGAGTGGGCGACTGGGTTAATGGAAGTTGCTTCTGTGGAGTGGGCGACTGGATGAATGGAAGTTGCTTCTGTGAAGTGGGTGACTGGGTTAATGGAAGTGCTTCTGTGGAATGGGCGACTGAACGAATGGACATTTCTTAGCCGTGGGGTTTTTGAGAGGGTGAATGGAACTACACTGTAGTTTCTCTGGAATAGGTGACTGAGTGATGAATGGATCTAGTTTGTGCAGGTGTTGAGTAGGTGACTAAATGAATATAAGTATTGTCTCTTGAGACCAAAGTGTGGCGGATGTTATCCATAAGACGGTGGCACTTGGCGAAGAAAGACCTCCTCTTCAAGAAGCAACAATAGAGCACCGGGAAGTATACCAAGAAGATAACGATAGAAAGGACAATTCGAACTGCATGTGAGAGATAGGAAAAAACATAGAGTGTATGGCAACCATTGGAATTTATATTAGCCAAATTCTGGAATCCTAGCGCTGGGCCATTTTCTTCTCCCAATAACTTTATAGAGAGCGTGCACGTGACATACATTAACTTGACAGCTTATCGGCCATTTTGGACGGCACGTGTACGCGTGGTACCAGACAGCATCATAATATGCACGCACTTCTGTGTCCGGTTGATTTGCAAGCTACGCGAACGCACGTGGGTTACATGTTTACACTGTACGTATGTGCATTATACATGTGTACAGCGTTGCCATCCAAAATAGCGTCCTGATCATGTGACTGCACAACTTCTATACACAGGAACTACCGATATTTAATAACAATATATTAATAATATATTTAATATCATACTTTGGTAGCATACCGAAACAGGAATCTTCGCAGATATAACTATAACTTAGTATAAAGATTCTGATAGATGAGAACAATACCGTTCTGCCTGAAATGCTGTATCTATCCAGAAAAGTGTCAAACCAACTGACCAATGACCAAAAACAATTTTGATCTTCCGAAGATCAAAAATAATGGTGAAAAGATTTTGAAAAATACAGTTTGCGTTTTTCACTGTTTTCTCAGAAAGTGGGCACTGTATGGGACTGGGAATTTCACAGATGACTGTTACTGCATCTTTCTTGACATTTTTGCCCATGAATCTGCAAATTTCTTTGACAAAAACTAAAGTATGAAATTACCTTTTAAAGGGAGCATATAGGATTTGCAAAGATGTGCATTTGGGCTGAATTTGGTACAGTACTTAAACAGAAGTGAAGGTCTTAAACTTCCTTACAGACGTTGTTTCATGTACCTTTTTCGCATTGTTCATCTGGATAGCAGAAATACGGCCGAAATAATCTTACCCCCCTTCCGAATCCTTACCGGTTACACCACGCAATACGAAACGCTAAAAAGATCATTCGTGATCATTCAGACAAACGATAATTCTTAAAAGACACTAAATCGTAATTTCCTTGAAAAACCCAGCATCTGATGAGCCAAGATTTCCCATGGTGACTGTTTGCACTGTTAACAAACTGTTGAGTCCATTTTCTGTCTCAAACTCAACCTTTTTTTTTTTTGAGGCCTTGCAAATCCTTGATGCTGCCAAATTTATTCAAAGGAACAAGCGTATAAAGTCGACGGTCAAAAAAACTCCCTGACATAATGAATTCTTATATGGATATTTTTTCACCTGGAAGACCCCAACCTGTTGCAAAGTGTGTTTCCCACTGATGGCCTGGTGGCATGCTCATGATCAGTATTGTAGCTGCTATTGGAACCATCAGGAGAACCATATGGTATATTGCCGAGACGACAATCCTCCATCTCTGCTTTTCGGACTCGGTGCATAACGAGTCTTCCAAGTCCTATCGTTCAAAACACATTTGCATACAATTTACATATACCGCTTGTTAATCAGGGTCAGCTGGGGGACAGGCAATGATTTACGAAACGGAAGCTCAGGCTCTGGCCGTCTCAGGCTCCGGCTTCATTTTGTGAATCCATTTTGAAATAGCGGGTATCAAAAATGAAACTTTTGGCTGCGGTTCTGAAGTAGATTCTCAGGGGCCGATTTCACTAATGATTTGCGATCATCATAAAGCCCAAATATCCATCGCTAAACGGAAAATTGCTACTCAAAGTAGCGATCGATTTTCCGTTTAGCGATGGATTTGGGCTTTACGATGGTCGCAAAGCGTTAGTGAAATCGGCCCCTGGTTTGAAAAGGAAAACAGAGCTTCAGCTTCAATGTAATACCACAAGTCAACCTATATTTTCAGCATATGGATGACAGAGCTGAAGCCTGAGCCTGAGCCTGAGCCTCCGTTTTGTAAACCCCATATGGAAGGCTCAGACTCCATCTCAGGCTCCGGCTTCATTCTGTGAATTCATTTTTAATGTAGTGGTTATCAAAAATGAAACTTTTGGCTGCGGTTCTGAAGTAGATTCTCTGGTTTGAAAAGGAAAACAGAGCTTCAGCTTCAATGTAATACCACAACCTATATTTTCAGCATATGGATGTCACAGCTGAAGCCTGAGCCTGAGCCTGAACCTCCGTTTCGTAAACCCCATATGGGCGTTTTACGAAACGGAGGCTCAGGCTCCGTCTCAAGCTCCGGCTTCATTTTGTGAATTCATTTTGAATGAAGTGGTTATCAAAAAAAAAACTTTTGACTGCGGTTCTGAAGTAGATTCTCTGGTTTGAAAAGGAAAACAGAGCTTCAGCTTCAATGTAATACCACAACCTTTATTTTCAGCATATGGATGACAGAGCTGGAGCCTGAGCCTGAGCCTGAGCCTCCGTTTCTCAGCATTCTGAAGAGAGGTGCAGTGTACGATAAGCACAGCTTATCTTAACTTTAAAATAGTATTTCTATAAGAAGTGTTTGAGTTCAAACGGGGATTTTTGTATTATTTGATCAGAAATATCTCTGGTTCAATCGTAATTTTGTTGGGTTTCATTCGAAGAAACATTTTCCACTCCTCACTTGGGTGCATTTTTTTTCTCAAAGTCCTTCCAAAGGCTCCGTACTCTTTGTGGCGTGAACAGTGCTTCATTATCATTATTATTATTTCTTTCTGGTAATGAAACCAAGGATTCCCCTTTGCATGCACTGTACCTCGCAAGCCTGATGAAATCTTTTATGGAAAGATGATGAGAAGAAGATACAGTTTTAGAGGTGGGAGGAAAACCCCAGAGTAATATTCCTGGTAAAACCCACAGAATCAGGTAGGGACCTAAAACCAAATCCACTTGTGGATTCAGAAGACATGCTGATAATATGCTGATATGATGATAATGTGATTTTTTGTTCACTTTTGAAATTGCTTTAATACATGTATTTTCCTACGTAGCATGTAGACATTTCTTGAATTTAAAAGGTTACAAAGAATGGACAGAGTCCTGATATTTTGGAAGACTTACTCCTTTAGGGATTTGAAATGGACTCCTGCACAGCTCACAGTGAGTGGACAGGGTGCGGGACTGCCATGTCTTCAAGCATCTAAGGTGCACATAGGCTACAGTGCCAGAACACGAGCATGGCCTGAGAAGGGGATTGTTGGCCGACGTTTGCTGTCCACAGCATTGGAAGCAAATGTTCGAAGACTGCGGCAGGACTATTTCCGGCTGTCCTGTCTCGAAGCAGATGCGACAAACTGGATCACTCTTCAATAACTCTCTAGATTCCAAGTTGTCAGAAATATCCAGAACAGTGTCAGTAGTCTGCATAAAAAAAAATCAAAATCGTTATCGTCAATTCGTCATACAAATGTTTTTGAATATTCATGACGAATGTAGGCCTTTAAAACCAAAATGGATTTTCTGGTCAAGCAACGACGCACAGTCGCACACCAAGTGTCACGATTGCCCACACGCGACGAATCGCATACACTCAACCACCGAAAACACTTCTCTCCGTTGGACTTTGGTTTTGCAAAAGGCCCAAAATTTACATTTCCTCTCAGCCAGGTCATCGAGAGTCAGCAATATATTGAAAATATAAACACCGCTGACCACAGTTAAGGATAAAACTCGGGTAAAGTAAAAGAATCGCCTTGTACATGTACATCCGAAACACGAGTAAACTCAACTAAAAGTGTGTAGGAAAGAATACAAGGTGTAAAACACTTTGTCGCCAGATAAAATGGCGGCAATTTGTCGGACCTTAGATAACGCGTTGTGATTGGTCAATTTGTCAAGGGGTGTGGCCTACTGTATCAGTGTATTGTAACAACATAAGCAGAATAGGGGATGGGAGTTCGGTAACAGTAAAACTTCTAAATAGGATTGGTATGTGGTTCACAAGCTTTCATTGTGAGTGACATACATAATCTCCTAAAAATTTGTTTTTAAAACTTTGTGGCCAGATATTCGGGCTGAGTTGCTGTCGACACTGTATATGAACACCACAATATGTATTAACAGATTGTCATGGTGATCCCCATTAATCAGGGGACAATTTCACGGCACTGCTTAGCACAAAATTTGGCTAAGCATGACATTTCAGTCTTAATAAAAACAGGGTTAACAACCAAATATCCATGTCTCTTGTATCGCTTGTGGTTGTTCTTTGGCTGTTGTTGACTGACCATGAACATGAAATGAAATTTTTAACTGTGGTTTGTTTTATTGGATAAGACATTTTTGTGCTAAGCAAATTTTTGTGCTTAGCAAATTTTTGTGCTTAGCAGTGCCGTGAAATTGGATCCAGATCTTTGATTTATAAAATAGAAAGGAATCTTTCTGACCTTTTTAGTGTCATCATCACTGACTCTTACCTCCACCTTAGTAATACTGTCCCGACCTTTGACCTTTAACCTTGTGTCGGCCTCCCTCGTGTCAGCTGGTTGCTCATTCATCCTCTGGCTATCGTCACTGATGTTAAATCTAATCACAAACAAGGTGAAGTGTCAGGGACAATGCAGGCATTTCATGAAATAATGGAAACTTTTCAACAATTAAGTATTGAACAAAATAGATCACTTAAGATTACAAAGAGTCTTCCCTCAGAAGGACATGTAATTATGATATTTGAATATCCATTATTCGAATATTCGAATATCATTTTTGAATATTTGCGAAGAAAATAAACATACATGTACTTCCAAGTGCAGGTTGTTTTACCCTAGGACAGGGGTGGACAACCTGCGGCCCGCCATGGATTTTTGTGCGGCCCGCGAGACGCATCCTTTAAGAAAGAAAATGGTGTGTGCTTCACACAGCGCGTTACGGTATAAACACAAAGAACGAACTAGCTCCAAGTTCCCTATTAATTGCTGGCGCTTGTGATGTGCCTAAAATGTCTTTTAGTTCTTATCAATTGTGTCTTATCGGTATTGCTTTGACAACAAACAAAACTCAGTTGTCAGGTTGTGTTCCTTAGTGGGTTTGCCCTCTAAGAATATCCTCGTTACTGAATGTTTGAAATTGAAAGTGCATTGTTGACCATAGTGCGGCCCGCCAAATTTTCCATTCCTCGTTTCTGGCCCATTGATTCATAAAGGTTGCCCTCCCATGCCCTAGGACATTTGTGAAAACTTTCAGCAAATGTCTGGTGCTTAAACTGGTCCCAGAATCTACCTTCAATAGTAAATCACACTGTTTTCACTGTTTTCTCAAAAAGTGGGCACCGTATGGGACTGAAATTTTCACAGTTGACTATTACTGCATCGTCCTTGATATTTTTGGCAATGAATCTGTATTTCTTTGACAAAAACCAAAGTATGATACTACCTTTAAAAAGAAGGTATGAAATTGGATCAAGATTACAGATTATTACTCACATGTAAAGTAGCAACTATGATCCTGTCAGCAATGTCTGGTTTGGTCTCTTTCAGACATACTTGCCAATTAGTGCCAGCAGTCATACCGCACCAGTCTCTGTTACAAACTCAAATAGAAAAGGTTTTTAACCTCCACGTAGGGTCCCTTCAGTATATCTTTTTAATATAATGTTGGGGTTTCTTCGGCGGCTAACCTGCTTTGCTAATGTCTAATGTTTACATCAGTGTAGTAAGATAACAGCATAATGAATTATCTAGATGACTCACTTAACTTTGAACCTTTTTCAAAATTTAGCAGACTTTGAACAAGATAAAACTGTGACAACCTTGTCCCCTGTTGTGGTGCAACAGGTAAAAGAGGACAAATAAACACGCCGAGAGCAGGGTAAATAAAAAAAAAGTCATGGTATATTGTCATCATGTGAATTGTAAACATGAATAGTAAATCATTAGCAAAGTTTTTGAAGGGGAAGGATATGCTAATGTTTCATATTGTTACCTTGCCCATCTGATATCAAAAGTAAACAAATCTTTTTTTAGAATGATGTAAAATTTATTTCTGTAGGTTCTTAACTTCTGGAATATGGCTGTTTGAATGCGACAGATTGTGCTAATTAGTCAAAAGTTTGTTAACCCATATCTCAAAAAGGTAATGGACCAAATTTCATTGAAATCCGTGTCGGTCGGGTTCCAAAGTAAAGTTGAATTGACACGGAATGACCCAGGTACAGTACAGGATTGGTAACATACCCAAAACAGAATTGTTCACAGATTTACGTATAACTTTTTAGGACATGAAGATGGTGCTTGTAGAAACATACCGTTAAAATATCTCCGCCTGAAATGGTGCATTCCTCCAGAAATTTGTAAATTAATGACCAAAAACAGTTCTGATATTGGGGTAAGATCAAAACCATTCTTTAACATATTTTATAAGAACAATTGAGTCGGGTTTTCGCTATTTTCTTGTGACTCGGATGTCAGATTGAGCTCAAATTTTCACAGGCTTATTATTCCATGTACATGTTTGATCAGATGAAGTGTGAGTGCTGTTATGTGACCTTTACCAATCATGTATGATACTTTTAAACAAGAATGAACCAAACCAAACCAAATGTACTAATACCCACTCAAAATGCAAATGTGCAGAAGATATGAACAGAGTTCGACAAATTTATAAAATAACCGGTAGCCCACTGGACTATCACACCTTGAAAACTGGTAGCCCAGTGGTAACCCAGTGCTATTAAAATGGTAGTCCTACCATTCGACCGTACATGATGTATTTCAAACAAAAATAGGTCAAACGAATTTTAACTCTGTACAAATATAACTGTGAGCAAAGCTGAAACCTAAAAATTAATATAATGATGTAATGATTGTTTTTTTCCTTTTTTGGGGGGGCAAACCATGCGCTGTGCGGCCGCGGGATATTTGTAGTGTTGGTTTTCATGGACGATCGAACTGGAAGAAAAATGTGGTTGTCCCGGGCGTCCGGGCCCGGGATTTGTCGAGCTGTGTATAAAGGTCCCTTCTCCTCACAACTTCCACCACCTACATGTAGATCTTTTCAGATTTGCTTCACCAAGCCTCACCCCTTAATCCCCCCTCTCCCTCCTTTATCCTTTCATTCACACCCACCAACGGAAATCACACTCACAATCATCTCCTTTTGAATATAACATGAATATTCAATGTTTTTGGTATCATACACAGATCCCTACTGGATTCTGATGTCGGCCGCCGAGTTTTTCCTGGCGCAGCTGTTCATGTTGGCTGGCGTATTGATCACCAAGAAGATGAACGACGTGACTACACTGGAGAGTGCCCGATGGCAGCAGAAGCGTAATCTGTGGAGGTATGTACATATGTACATAGGTGATCCTGTCCCACCGTTATCATTAGGAACGCAAGGTCGGGCAATGACCGGATATAATCAGGGGGTTGTTTTTTGTATGGAGATCATTCAACACAGGTTATTTGGTCATTCCATGGTGGATTCTGTCTTTAATAAGCCCTGTCCGCACTGGACCTTTTTTTCCGGGGATTTAACCGAGCCGATTGGTAAATAAAAAATGGGCAAATATTACCGGTGTCCGCACTTGGACTTTTGACTCGGGTAACTTAACCGTGCACACGCGGAAGAATTACCGACCTGTCAATACTAGGCTCATGAGGGTACGCGACTCACACTGTCCACACTGGACTTTTTGACTCGGGTAAAGTGTCTCGGGCATTCTACCCGTTGGCCGGTAGAAATACCCGCGCGACTCGGGCAAAGTAACTGAGAGGTAGACTTCCTGAGACGTCCGCACTGGACTTAAAATGGGTAAAGTACCCAGAGTCTCAGTTACTTTGCCCCAAAAAAGTCCAGTGCGGACAGGGCTTAAGTACAGTGAGAATATTTGGAGAACCCAGTCCCTCACACTGAAACAAGACTGATGGTCTCTTTATGGCACAGATGAGACTTCAAGGGGGTACCTAGTCCACAGCAAAGATTATATAGCGCTTCTTGCAAGATGGATAACTGACCATAGGGCGCGTGGTAATTGGTATGGAGGTGCGATCCGCCATTCTGGTGTGCAAATAGCGAGTAGTAGTTTGTGCGCGGGACATATGGGGGCTGGGAGATTTATAAAAGAAAAGGGGAGTGTTAGGTAAGATTTTGGCCCGGATTTGATTGAAATCTATTGTTTATTGTAAATAGAAATATTTGACATTGATGTGAAGCCACTGAATATGAAAACAGCGATTTTTTTGTGGTTTTCTGGACCTACATGTACTTTTGCAAGTACCGCACACATCGCTCATATCATGCTATGGAAACTCCGTACATGGAGCACCCGCCCAACACCAGAATGGCGCCCATGGCGATTACGCGTTTCAGGGAGAGTTCCCCATTTTGCGTGTAGCGCTATATAATCTTTGGTCTATCCAACGTCATCGGTTTGAGCCGGTCAAGTTGACGAGAGTCCAACCATCATTGATAACGAGAGGTCAGGTCAAGAAAATATGCAAATTAGGCTTGTCCTTCACTATCGTAGATGAGCATTGCATACCCAGTGCTTGTTGAGTGCACATGCGCTGGCTCAGGTGGGATTCGAACCCCACAACCACCTGCTTCCTATTGCAGCTGCCATACCACTAGCTATAGGCCAATGAGCTAGCTGGGGTCAGCGGGGCGAATCGGAGATGTCCAGGGATGAGATTTCTCAGATTAAAATCTTATTTCAGACTTTTTTGTTTTGGATTTCAGATTTTCTTCCTCACAGGCTGTGTACAAAAGTATAGGAGTTTTTCAGATTTCAGTCTTTTTATGCTCCCTGTCAGTTGTTTTCAGACATTTTCATCATTGGTCAATCTCATCCCTAGATGTCCAACTTCACAAATAAATTTTGTTCCACTCCATGCATTTTGAAGCCACAAAGTTTAACGTGCCTTTTCCCAAAATTGTGTAGGGTGTGTAAGTTAGAATTGGCTTTTTAGTAAGGTCGCAAAACAGACCATTAACCTGCTCTGTGACATCGTCCCCAGTTTTGACATGTAAGATCCGTTCATATTTCTGCTACTGACTATTTCATCGAGTGTCTCTATGATTGCATTCCAGCATCATCATTGCCTTTGAGCTGTCTGCACTGACTACCATGCTGTTTGACATCACCATGCTTGGGCTAAGTAAGTCCAATAGTTATTTTTTGTTCTGTCAAATTGAAAGGTGAACATAGCAAAAAAATTGACTGGAGCAGGATTTGAACTGCAAGACCCTCAGAATACTGTACTGGTACCGTACTGAGCTGTATCCAGTTCTATGTTGGTGGTTTCCGCCAAACAGCCAAGGATGCCATTTGATCCAGGCAGGATCTTTCTCAAAGGTTTTGAGGTTTTGAGAGAGATCCTGTTTGTTTCAAAACGTCATGCAAGCGCTTCTTACTTCATTAATTTGGAAGATAAAGATGAAGATCCTGCTAGGATCAGAAAGCGCCAGGCCCTCCTAACTCCAAGCATTTGATAAATTGCAGGTCATTGTTTTGGCTGATGAGCAGTTTGCAGCATTTTATCATGTGTATTCATTATTTTGGTTTTAGTTGGTGGGTTGAACAGTTTGTCGTAAATTTATTCCGTATTTTCATTTCCGTTCTTGTCATATTCAGATGCAGTCAATGACAGCTGTGCCGATGTCTATGTAAGTCAATATTCATCATACAACTGTACAAATTGTATTTCTATTATGAAATTATGTATCTAACAAAATTTACAGGGAGGTGTTTTTATAATATTATGCCTGCATAAATCCCAGTCATCTGATTGGTAGATCTTGATCACATGTCACTAAATTATCCATTTGAATGAACAGGTACAGTTCATTAGTATTTTCATGGCACTGATATTCTAACTTTAGGTTTAGCCCTTGTAATCATGCATGCACACAACTCAAATGTGTAACATAGTGGAGGTTAAATAAATTGTGGATAAATTGGCTGCCATAGTTAAAAAAAAAATAGAACTTTGAAAAACCAGATTATTACAAGTCTACCAATCAGATGATGATGTGAGCATGATATTCGCCGAGTAGAATGGACTATTCCATCTGTCACCTCATAAAATTATATTTACCATTCTACTGATAGACATTATTATTTGTATATTAAAGGCAGGGTACAGGATTCGCAAGGCCTCCAAAAAGAATTCATTAAATTTGAGACAGAAAACAGACTCAACAGTTTGTAAACAGTGCAAACAGTCACCATGGGAAATCTTAGTTCATCAGATGCTGGTTTTTTTAAGGAAATCAAGATTTAGTGTCTTTTAAAAAGATTGTTTGCCGAACGAATTATAGTAGCATTTCAAAAGCGTGGTGTAACCGTGAAAGATTTGGAGGGGGGCAAGATTATTTGGCCGTATTTCTGCTAACCAGACGAATAAAGCGTGAAAAGGTACATGAAACAACGTCTGTAAGGAAGTTTAAAACCTTCAATTCTGTTTAAGTACCAAATTCAGCCCAAATGCACACATCTTTGCGAATCCTATATGCTCCCTTTAACTAGCCCAACCCCTAATGTTCAATGTTCAACCTCTTGTCTGGAGAGACAATGGTGTGTGCTAGTTTAAGTTTACTCAGTCTCATGAAAACGTCTGGAATGGCTATAAACAGGCTAATACGAGAGCGACAATGTGTATTTCCCGCAGGTTCAGGATCTGATGCTCTATGCTTCCTACGTGCTCTCCTAAACACAATCCAGCCCAACCCTTAAGCATTGTTATTCAAAACTAACACTCCTTTAAAAACTTTCGGTTTGAAAGGGGGTTATAATGATTTGATTCATCTTTTGGCAAAATATGTCTTCAAAGCTGAACTGAGAAAAAAATCAAGTTACGTCCACGAATGTTTTTTTTATTCCTTTTTTTTTTCAGGGCCAGGGTGGGGGACCCCAAAAGACAAAATATTTTACCTTTTGGTTCCACCAAGAGATAGTTGCAAACTGTTGCTGTCAGATGGTTACAAACAAAAATTCATATGTTTTTGATTTTTTTCATTGGGGATATAGATTTATGCCTAGTGGTATGGCATCTGTACTAGTAAGCAGGAGGTCGTGGGTTCGAATCCCACCCGAGTCAGGCATGATTTTTTCAATTGCACTCAAAAAGTGATGTTCTCATCTACGTTGGTGTATTTGCAAAAAAATCATAGTTAAATAGTTTTCTTAATGGCAACTTTGGTCAGCCTGAGCATTTAATGCTTGCATAATGAAAGACCAGTTTCGAAAATCAGCCTTGACTGAATTTTGGTCTTAAGGATTCATCAATCAAATTTGGAGCTGAAAGGTGGTGATATTTTGATCTAGATTGTGATACTGATTATTATTTTCAATTAATTTTGCTAGTTTTAGTTTTTATTGTTATTTTGTTTCCCCCTTTTCATCAGAACCGGAACCAGGTTGTGTACAGCATCATCTACCTGTTTCTAATGGTAAGGAAACTGGAGTGAAAACAGCGCCCTCTGTTGTCTGTATTATGACAGTCATCAGTGATGTCATTGCCTTCTCTCCTCTCTGTTGTTATTAGGGCCTGTTTGTTATGCACGGGATCCCAGATCTGGGGGATCCACGTCCTATGCAGGATACTCTAAAATGGGATCCGGATCAGCAGGATATGTGATCTTGTGCGTTAAACAAACAGGCCCTAAGTTTATACCATTATAATGTGATTTCTGTGATTGAACTGAATTTGCCATTCCAGTAATTTCACTAAGCACTAAGATTAGTCTTAAAGGTATAATACATGATTGGTAAATGTCACACAACTTACACTTACACTTACACTTTGTCTAACCAAACACAGACATGATATGCCTGTGAACATTTGAGCTCAATCGGACATATGAGTCACAAGAAAATAGCGAAAACCCAACTCAATTTTTTTATAAAACATAAGGAATGGTTTTGATCTTACCCTAAGAGTAACTCATTACTCAACATTTTTCAGGGCTCTCAACTTCTGGTAAGTTTGTTTAGCATCCACAGGGCAGTGTTGGAGTACTTGTACTCGTACTCAAGTACAACTCGAGTACATGCAAATACTCGGCCTGTACTCGCTAAAAAGTACTCGAAAATAAATGTACTTGGCCTGTACTCGATTCCATGTACTCAAATTTTGGGAGTACTCGACCATTTAGTTCAAATTTCATTTTTTGCTACAATTTCACGGTCGATTTTTGGTGATTTTAGATAAATTATACAATGGGAGTATGAAGATCATCAGGGGCCAATTTCATAGAGCTGTTTAAGCACCAAAGGCTTCGTTTAATAAAATCAGTATGCCGGCCAAAAGTCCTTGTGAATGTTATGCTCAGCAAACAATGGCCGAATACAAGTCAAAAGCAGGAAACATCACATGAAAATTTGATTGGCAATCCTGTTTGATCAAGGAAGACTTTTCACACTTAAGCAAATTTTGTGCTTAAGCAGCTCTATGAAATTGGCCCCAGGAGTTTAGCAGCACAGTGTCATATGCATGGTTTGTAAAACAAGAATTTCTGAGAAGAAAGACTTAAAACATATTTTTTCAATGTGCATTGGTACTGTGCATGTACTTGGACGTGGACTTTTGTAGGACGAGGTTGACTGGTGTTGACTCGTAGAAGCCAAACGAACGCAATATGCAGCCATTCTTTGGCCCCCAACTCTCTTCCATTCATCGGCTCCCACATGCATTCTCTCACCTTAGCTTACCGCACACCAGTCATACTCTATCGTGATTCATTTGTCTCGTCTCTCCGGTAGATCTTTAAGATTGTCGTGCCCATCGTTACCCTGCTCGCCGTCTTTCATCCCGTCTCCCGTGCCAACGAAGTGGACCAGGAGGAGTTTCTGACCAGCGACACTCAGTACGGGGTAAGTTCACTGGTGACCTAGTGCCAATTTCATAAAGCTTGCTTAAAGGGCGGCTGCAGTGCTTTTTTCAGTCATGTTATTTTATTGCCTTCATACAGAGAATATACTGACAAATAATGAATGGCAAGTCTTATTTTGGTTTCAAACCAGCATTTGGTTTTTCTTTGAATGGCTTTGTAAAACGGGGGATTTTCACGCATACTCATGTAGGGAACCAACAGCCAAAATATAATGAAAAAACATAAGAAATGAAGAGGCAAACTTGACCTACAGAAATGGTTTGGTAAAAAAATTACACCACCAGTTGAGTGAAAGGAACATATTTGGCAAAATAAAACCATTGAGGAGGAAAAGGTCTGTCAGAAAACCTATAAAACAACTGCAACTTTTTGTGCACAAATCAATTGGGTTACTGCTCTCAGTTCCCCAGATGACACCACAGTTTTGCTCATGAATATGGAAATGCTATTTAGCATACAAACAAAAAACCTGTTTTTAATCCTGAATCAGTGTGAGGAAGTGGGTAAAATTACAATGCCCATGTACAGTTTTTTATTGGCACATGTTCAAGCCATAATATTCCCATTGCAGAGACCCTTTAAAGGCGGCGTACAGGATTTGCAAGGCCTTCAAAAAAACAATATTGAGTTTGAGACAGAAAATGGACTCAAAAACAGTTCGTAAACAGTACAAACAGTCACCATGGGAAATCTTGGTTCATCAGATGCTGGGTTTTTCAATGAAATCAAGATTTAGTGTCTTTTTAAAAGATAATTCTTCCGAACAATTAAGTAGCATTTTTAAAGCGTGGTGTAACCGTGAAGGATTCAGAGGGGGGGAAAGATTATTTCGGCCGTATTTTTGCTATCCATATGAACAAAGCATAAAAAGGTACATGAAATAACGTCTGTAAGGAAGTTAAAGACCTTCACTTCTGTATAAGTACCAAATTCAGCCAAAATGCACATCTTTGCAAATCTTTTACATATGCTCCTTTTAAGCATCAACATTTGCTTAAAGCACCAAAAGACTTGGTAAATAAAATCAGTAGGCCACCCACAACTCCTTGTGAATGTTATGCTCACTAAACAATGGCTGCATACAAGTCACAATCAGTTAACATGAAATGTTTACCTCCCGCTGTGACCGCAAAAGGCAGACTTTTTCCGGTCTCTGGAGTTCTGCGTCTGAACATAGCCAATACACTTTGTATGTCTGTTTATTTTCTTATACTCACTCATATCTTTGGGTTCCATCCAGGCGTTCCAGCCTCGGTTCTTCACCTCCCCCAGCAGCTACCGTCGGCTCTACCAGCCGGGCACCAGTGACCACGGCATCCCCTGGGTCCCGCCCTCCCAGTACGCCAGTCCGACTCGCCGCACGCAGTCCTTCCCCAAGATGCCCATCATCACGGAAGAGCAGGAACCAGCCAGCCTGTCGTTACCGGTAACTGCCTAGATCCCCTCTCCTCCAACCTCCCAGACCCCCTCTCCCTCCAACCTCCCAAACCATGGCTGTGATTGTCCGAGGAAGAGAAAAACTTGCACCACAAGTCAGTCACGAAGGCTGTTTTGCACTGTGTTGGTGCGTTTACGAAACGGAGTCTCAGGCTCTGTCTCTGGCTCCGTCTCCATCTCCGGCTCCGGCTTAGGCTCAGGCTCCGGCTCCATTTCGTAACTCCATTTTGAAATTACGGGTATCAAAAAAGAGGCTTTTGGCTGCTGTTCAGAAGTAGATTCTCTGGTTTGAAAATGGAAAACAGAGCTTCAGCTTCAATGGAAAACCACAACCTATATTTTCATCATATGGATGTCAGAGCTGGAGCCTGACAGAGCCCGAGCCTCCGTTTCGTAAACTTCCATAGGCTAAATGTGTATTACACTATTTGGGGACAGACAAAATTTTTATTTTATACATGCAGAACTAATTTGTTTAGGGAACAGGGGCTTGTTGGCCCCATTTTCATTCTCCACAAATGCATAGGACGGTCACGATCAGGTTCTTGCTAGTTCGGAATAAAAATGAAAATGAGCTAAGGAGCAATTTCTAAACTTATGTCACATGTAAATTTTAAAACTGGCCAAAGCAAATGAAAGCACACTGATCAAGGCACCCATATCGAAACTGTTCTGTTTCCAAATGAAATCAATTTTGACCATCATGTAAATATTTCTGTAAAAAAAGAAAAGAAGAGAAAACCTAACCAAATGACTGATTATATATCATGCAAATTTTTCAATTAATTTAATTATTAGTTTAATAATTATACATTATTGATTCATTTATTCGGTTCAGAAGCCTGTATCCTTTTAAAATATCTGCAACTCTTTTGCCTGTCCATTCTTAGATATATGAAAAGGAAAAATTCCCAAAATGGCTTCTGACTAGAAGTATTCAATTCAACTTACTTGACGTACGCTTTAGAGACTGTATGGGGATTTATGATACACAGAGCCAATCAGATCGCCTGTATTATCATCTTTTTGTTTTGTGATGACCAATCAGACCGCTTGTCACATCAGACGTTTAGTCTCATGTGCTGCATAGTGTTGCCAGTTAGATTCAATTAACTACCATGCAATGGAACCAGTAGAGTGTCTTGGCTTGGATCCTTTGGAACTATTCAGAACGATGGTAGTGTCTAGGATGAATCACAATTGCTGTGCTATGGCCCTATGAAAATTGGCTGTCCCTTTGGACAGGCAATTATCCTACAGAGCCAATCGGTTTGCATGTATCATCAGCTTCTAGAATTATCCTGCAGAGCCAATCAGATTGCCTGTATCATTGTTGCAACGAATCTTGGAATCGTCGGATTTACAAATCCGGCGCGACGAAAGTAGGAATCCCAGTTTCGTTGACGGATGTACAAGTCCGTTGTTGGATTCAGGTTCCCAGTCAAATTGCCGGGCATGCATGCAGCATTGGCTAAACTTCTCGCTGCCGCTGGGCATACTGAGGGTGCAACTGCTGGCCATAGTAGTTGTGTACTTGATATCGACAATGTGGGGACTGGCAGCGAGTCTACATAACAGATTTTCAAATTCGGTAACGAAAGTAGGAATCGGATGATAGAGGGCGTTTATGATGTAGTCTTGTCAAATTCGTAGACTCGTTGCAACAACATCAGCTTCTATAATAATCCTGCAGAGCCAATCAGATTGCTTCTATCATCAGCTTCTAGAAAAATCCTGCAGAGCCAATCAGATTGCATGTATTTTCAGCTTCTAGAATAATCCTGTTCTGAGCTTCTTTGAAAGCCAATCAGAGAAGCTGTATCATTGGTTTATTAACCAATCGGATTGGTCTTACTCCAATCATACCATGCTATAGAGCCAATCAAATAAGCTGTACCTCCTGTGTGTAGAGTAATCCTGTTGCCCAGGGATAATAATCAAACTCCCTATTAGGAACCACCAATCAACTGCTATACGCTCATTATGCAAGAATATTGGCCTGTATCCATATATAACGTGCATTATATATAAATGTACATACTTCCAACTATCTTATGGTATACCAACGTGCACTGTAAAGTAATGCTTCGATAATTGCCATTGGCATAGAGAAAAGTGAAGTAACATAAGCCTAAAGCACTTTGTATTTTATACTTTTTTAACAACATAACCAGGATAACCTTCTTTTGCGCTGATGTATATATTGGCCTTTTTTTATTCATGAGTGCAGAAGTGATACAGATAAAAGTGGAAACCAAATCTACTTTTTTTCCCCCAAAGAATTGTGTATGATTTATTCATAGAAGCAGATGATTAAACGCTATTTATTTGTGTTTAGTTCAAAAGTACAATTCTTTAATAATTCTGTACAGTTTCTCTAGAGGTGACCATAGTACTATTCTATAGAAGTGTGATTTGGTCTGGTGAAAACAAACCTTGGTACTGAGATTTGAATTGTAACATAAAATGTAAGAAAAACTGATTATTTTACGGAGCTCCACGAGTGCCATTCCACTTATCCAGATAATTTATAAAGCCCTAAAAGACGACTTCTCAAGATAATTTATTCGTACAAGATGACTTAGTGAAAACTAGTAAGTCGACATATCTTTATAATTTATCTCGGCAAGACGACTTACTGAAAGAAGGAAGTCGACTTGACCTGATAGTTGACCTTGTAAAGACGACTTAATAAAACTGATGTTATTTATTATGATAAGACCACCTTTTGATGCACTTCCTTGACTTGCATGGCTATCAGATAAAGTATCAGGATAAGTCGACTTCTCGTGTTGGCTTAAAGGTTGTATCATACTTTGGTTTTTATCAGAGAAATACAGATTCATGGGCAAAAATATCAAGGAAGATACAGTAATAGTCATCTGTGAAAATGTCAGTCCCATACGGTGCCCACTTTTTGAGAAAACAGTGAAAAACAGCCACAGTATTTCTTAAGTCTTTTCTCTTTTATTTTTGGTCATTGTTTTACTAATTTCTGGATAAATACACCATTTCAGGCGGAAAAATTTTAACTGTAGGTTTCTACTAGCATCATCTTCATACCCTGAAAGTTATACGTAAATCTGTGAACATTTCCGTTTTGGTCTCTTACCAAAGTATGATACCACCTTTAATAGTCATCTTGTTGAGATAATTATTGAAACAAGATGATTCTTACAACTCAAAAGTCGACTTGGCGAGATGAATTATGCGGTTATCCGGATAAGTGGAATGGCACTCGTGGAGCTCCGTACTTATTTGTTTTTGTTTGCTTTTTTTAAACAAGAGACATGTATATCTTTAAATGGTGCAAAGTTGAAAATATTCATTTAGGAATTTTTGTTTTATTACATTTTTTTTACCCAGAGCTATCATAGATAAACACTTAAGTGCCAAATCAGGGGTCGATTTCACGAAGCCCTGCGATCGATCGTAGTTCGAGTTACGAAGGATAACCCATCCTGTGTAGGGCTGCAATGCAAACCATAACTTCTACAATTGATAGCAAGTTACGATGAGTTTGGTGAAATCGACCCCAGGGGTTATTTGTAGGGGAGGGGGTAAAGGAATCATTCATTTTGGACTATAATATGAAGTGACCAAAATGCCACATTCCTGGAAAATTTGAAGAATTCTTCCAGATTGTTGCACAAAAAATTCACAAAATTACAAAAGATGCAAAGGCTCTGGGGCCAATTTCATAGAGCTGCTTAGCACAAAAAATTGCTTAGCAAAAAAATACAAACCACCATTGAAAATTCCATTTGATATTCATTGTCAGCGAACAACAGCCAAAGAACAGCCAAAGGTAAGTGATACACAACACACAGAAATTTGGTTGTTAATCCTGTTTTTTCTAAAACAGAAATGTCATGCTTAGCGAATTTTTGTGCTAAGCAGCTCTATGAAATTGGCCCCTGATTGAAGCCAAAATCAGTCTTGAAAGTAGGACATGAATTTGTTCTATTCCTCAATCTACAATGTACATACTATTACCCAATTAGAAGAGCGTTAAGAGAGTCATTTAATGAAAACAGGTTATTTAAGCAGAAGCCAAGGTGAGGAAATCCCCATTAATAGACGGAGAAAACTTTTAAAATTCTATCAAGTACTTGGAACTTGCATTCTCTTTTTTATGGACTAGTTGTATTTTTTACTTATTTTGTACAAAAAAAAATAATTGCTTTTTGTGGGGGATCTCAGGCAGTTACTTTTAAAATGTAACTTTTAGTAATTACTCCAAAGCATTTATCAAGAAATGTAAATATATTTGTTAAATTAAGTATGTTACGTATTTATCTTGTCTTGGTCCTGGGTACATTTATTTGTTTTCTAGTTGATTTTACAGCAGTTGACGACAACTTAAAACCCTAACCCACCTCAATCCTCCAAAATCCTTATGGTAGTTTTGGAGGATTTCAGAGGATTCAGGATATAATGTCATTTTCAAGTGAGGACCACTGGAGGAGTGGCAAGGATTCAGGATAATGCAGTTTTAAGGTAGGGCCAATGAAGGATTCTGAAGGATTCAGGTACCTCTCATTTTGAGTATAAGTGAGATCACTGGAGGACTGTGGAGGATTCAGGATGAACGTAGTTTTTAAAGTGTGACCATAGGAGGATTATGAAGGATTCAGGATGGTCACAGTAAAATGCCCCTAGGGGGTTAGGGTTTTACCCATCGAGGTAAAAATTTCTCACCGGTTCTTCTCAGAACCACACTTCTAGAAAAGAGTTCAATGTACATGGTGTCTCCGCAAACCTTACTTTCTTAACTATCGAGGGAGTGACTCCACAAATTCGCAGAATGTCACAATTGTAAGTTTGTGTTGATCTTGTTTGAATAATTGTTGTCTTTGATTATCTTGTTGAAATGGAGAGACCACTGATAACAGCTTGAAGTAATGAAACCTACACTAAAGGGTACTGTGCTAGATTTTCTAATGAATATGCAAATTTGTGAAAACTTTGTTCATCCATCAAATTTATTTAAAAGGTGACAAATGCTAACGATAGAATTGAAGAACTTTTTACTGATTGAAAAGTCGTCTTGACTTTGATCCCGAGACTTTATCTGATCCTGAATGTTCATGTTTTGTTTTCAATTGTCATTATAATTGTTGTTATTTTTCATATATATGTATAAATATGTAGATTTTCAGTTCAGGAATCATGTACGCAAGGATGTATCTTGGAATGACGTTATCCTTAATTCCTGGGTTGTTGATGGAGGTTTGATATCTTCAGAATTTGGAACCCGGGTCTGTTTGTTTCAGCGATCAGTGATCTTGCAAATCCATGTCCCATGCAGGATATATGCTAAAACGGGATCCGGAGCAGCAGGATCACTGATCGCGACAGTGACAGTGAAAGCACATTATGTAATCCATCATATACCTTAACTGACAAACCTGTAGAAGTTTGAGGCCAATCAGCCATCTGGGTCACGAGAAAAATAGTGAAAACCCGTGTACAGAGAAATGTACACATTTCAACGAATGAATAAAACGCTTCAAAGCGATTTATTCCAATCAGAAAATAGTTTCATTTATTTCTCAACATTTCAGACATGGGATGTTTTCTCCTATCATCACCATTATACTGTGTAAGTTTTATGTGAATCTGTGATTATGAAGTGTATTTTGTCTTACCAATTCTGTACCATCCCTTTAAGTCCAGTAACTCTAATCCAACTACTGTATGAACCTTCTTGGAAACAGTTGGCCCTAAAAAAAATAATGGCGGATTTCTTTGAAGTCACAGTCCGGTTAAAGGAATGTTAACTATTGTACATAGTTGTAATTATTATAATTTGAATATTTTTTTTACCACTTCTATAGGTTACACAGTTTCTGTAATGATAACATCAGATATTATTTTATCATGAGGAAAATGATATTGACATGGTATACAAATATTGCTGCATTCATGTATTTAAATAAAAATGCAGTGAAATTGAAATATTGTTTTGTCTCAAAATTTGTACCAGCATTTGGCTATGATTTTACCTCATAATGTCTTGTATTTTGAGCCGGTTGTCTGCGCGTGTCCTTTTGAAAATGAAAATTGAAATTTCTTTGCCATTTATCTGCTTGTATTTGACTAGATTTATCAGAAAGGTTTACAGATAATATCATACTTTGGTTTTTGTCAAAGTACAGATTCATGGGCAAAAGTATCAGTCATCTGTGAAAATTTCAGTCCCATACTGGTGCCCACTTTTTGAGGAAACAGTGAAAAACTGCCACAGTATTTCTAAAGTCTTTTCTCTTTTTATTTTTGATCTTTAAAAGATCAAAAATACTTTTGGTCATTGGTTTTACTATTTTCTTGATGAATACAGCATTTCGGTCTGAACAATTTTAATGGTATGTTTCTACCAACACCATCTTTATACCCTGTAAGTTATAGGTAAATCTGTGAGATTTCTGTTTCGGTATGCTACCAAAGTATGATACTACCTTTAAATTGTCGCAGAGAAAAGAGCAGGTGAGATTTACTGTGTAAAAATTAATGTATTTACATTAAAGGAAATGTTGTACAACGCGTGGTCTAAATATATACCATTTCTGCTGCTAACTGCCCATCAACCAAAATATTGACCTGAGAATGCTGAAATATATTATGATAAAATGTTTGGGGTATGAGTTATATAGGAGGGTCTCGATCCTAGCAGGATCTTTCTCAAAGATTGTATTTGTTTGTTTGTATGTTTATTTTTTTTCTTCCGAGCGGAAGTGTCTTGTTAAGGTTATTATAGGTGCTGGTATACCAGTGTTTTAAAATGAAAATCCGGCATTAAAGTTGCCAGCACTTGCTATACGTTAGAAATAATGTTTAACGCGGCGTACAGTATGCGGGCCGTATGTAATTTTCTTCAGCAGATCGGAAGCTCATGACAAGCTTATACCACTACCACTAAGTACCAGTATCTAGATGGAAGAGCCATGCAAGGAATATATAAAACGAATCTGTTTATTGTCTCCTTGAAAATCGGTGTTTGTTTTGTTTTTCCGGATCCCCTTTACCTGGAAAGGCGTAGGCCCACTCATTACCATGGAGGCTCCATGGTATTACATGTATATAAGTACGTCCTAGTGCTCCATCGTGCTGCGTCTAACCATGGAGGAAGGAAGAGATTGTCTGAGAAAACAGTGAAAAACGGCCACAGTACTTCTTAAGTCTTTTCTCTTTTATTTTTGATCTTTAAAAAGTCAAAAATTATTTTGGTCACTGGTTTAACTCTTTTCTGGATACTCTTTTTTATATCAGTTACAAGAGGCTTTATGTTTTAAATGTCATTTTAATCGGAACAAAAAAGTAAATGGAGTTTGGACTTACACAAAAAAAACGTGTTTTTTGAAGCAAAATTTCTGGGGTTTCAAACGATCAAAGGTATTTTTTAAAAGGTGATAATCATACTTATCATAATATCGTACGGTTTTTGTCAAAGAAATGCAGATTCATGGGCAAAATATCAAGGAAGATAAAGTGGCGGTCATCTGTGACATTTTCAGTCCCATACTGTGCCCACTTTTTTCAGAAAACAGTGAAGAACGGTCACAATATTTCTTTAAAAGATAAAAAATGATTTTGGTCACTGGTTTTATTCTTTTCTGGATAAATACAGCATTTCAGACAGACAGTATGTTTCTACCACCAATATCTTCATACCCTGTAAGTTATACGTAAATCTGTGAACATTTCTGTTTTGGTCTCTTACTAATTAGTATGGTACTACCTTTAACTGCACACAATTGATTCAATTTGGGGCAACGGGACGGGGAAGTTAGGATGTGTGCATGATTTTGCAATATTGTTAACTACTGTTCTTGCGAAATCGCATTCCACTGTACGGTGTTCGCCACAGTTTCAAGTTTGGAACATGATATAATGTGCGCGACCGAACATTTCCGCCCGGGAAATAGTATTGCATCATCTTCATCACTGACGGCGAATTTGCGTGTAAAATCAGAGAATGGTGACTCCCTGTGGGGGTTCCAGTCAGTCAGTCAGTCAGGTGACAATGGCTTTCAATGCTTTGTCATGCCCGCACAATAGTCAATACTGGCTTCATCACCTCATTACATATTCATAGTGTATCTCTTCCTATTGCTCCATGTTATGAATGATGTCATTAACACACAAAAACCACCCAAAACCGATTTATAACAGTCACAGGGGTCAGAGTGGCCCGACAAGCAGTTCTCAACGGCCACTTCCTCCTACACTCCAGATAACTGGACCCAAAAGTACAAAACAATCTTGCAGTTTTGATCTTTTGTATGCAGATTAGATATGTGTTTATTGACAGTGACGTCAACGCCCACCAACGGAGCTCGCTGATTGGTCCATTGGAGACACACCTCCAAAATTCCCCCAGCTGTTGAGTTGAGCACACTGGTACCCGCGTCCATCAAAAGCGCATACTTCCACACGTCATTTTCCCTGGTCACCTTGCTGGACTCTATGTACACGTCAATGGGACTAGGTCGTGCTATATGTGTACACGTACATTGTGTACATCGTACGACTGCATGCAGTTAGTTTCTGATTGAGCAACAAAAATACTTGAAGTCAATTGCCTTTATTTCAGCAACCAGTACTGGAACTTGGAAGTAAGTTTTCACACTAACCTTTCTGTTTAAAGTCCTACCTTATTTTAGAATCATTACGAGGTGTAAACTCATTCGCTGGGCGTCGTTAATAATATATTTCAGTAGGGCTAACAAATGTTTATTTCTTTTTTATAATTTTAGGCGTACGGTATACCGTAATACTAATAGTAGTAATTTAAAGTCAGACGTTTACAAAATGTATCAAGACGAGTTAGGCTAGTTAGGTTACAGTTACAATAGGCCTAATTTTGGAACAGTTGAAACTATGAAGTTGTTTTATTCCCTTTATATGTATCGGACCTGCTTGTACACCGTTACTAGAAAATTGACAATTTAGTCTAACGTGAAGAGACGGTTGAGCCTTGATGCAATTTGTGGAATTCCTTTCAATTTGCCTAACGTTAGGCCTATTTTCATTCGTGTACATTAGTCCACTCTGGTTAGTCTCGTACCCAGACCCAACAGATGAAGAGGCATTAGTGTCTTTTAGGCCACCCACATTATTTTCAGTATTTATTTGGGTAATAAACTTGGTTTTTTTCACTGAAATATTGCCGAAATATGTTAATTTTAGGGTTTACAGGACCCATGAATAAATTTGCTTCAAGTAACAAATCTTATTTTGGAACAGAAGAAACAAATAAATACCGGTACTGAAAATAATATGGTTGGCGTAAAAGACACTAACCCTGATGAAGGGTCGTATTTAGATGAGTTACTTTACTGTAGAAGCTGGGTACCGGACTATTCAGAGGGGCAGAGTGGACTAATTAATGTACACGAACCGACGAACGGCATTATATTTTGATAATTATAGTTCAATGACTGGAGCCCGATTCCTCATTTCATTACAGATGGCAGTGTATACTATATTTTGCCGGCACTGGCAATCTTCCTACCCTTCCTACATATGCTATTTTGCCGTTCCCATTGGCTAATTTGCAGTATAATCTAGAACGTACCTTTGGCAAAATAACCTTTAGAATAAGAAGGCCGGCATGGCCAACAAGAAGAATGCATGACGGTGCCTGCAAAATATACAATTCCTACAGAAAACATTTCACCTCTGTTTACCTACATTTGCATATCAGCGTGCATGCGCACAAAACCTTGATGAAAAAGTCGCCCAAGCCATGCTGCACACCCTCTGCGCCCACTGCATGTCTAAAGCCAAGGATGTCAACCAGTACAGTAGTTGCGATGATCGTAACCCTTGGTCTGACACGGGCCATATCAGACCAAGGGTAATTACGATCATTGCAACTAATCCTCTAAGAGTTACCTTAAGGCATACTCAGTGATGAACTTCAATCTCAGCTGTGTAACACTGGGGTAGCATATCTGAAAAGTGAATTTTACCCCACTTTGAATGCAGCAACAAAGTCCCTCTGTTGGTTCCATCCACAAGCATGACAAGGAAGTTATCAGGGGAAGAATATCAACCTCGCAGCCAATCCTGATTTATTGCTTTCATGCTCCCAACATTTTAATGTACTACAGGGGATTGTGATAAGACTGGTCCCAAAACTATAAAGGAAAGGAAAACTTGTGAGCTTATAAATACACGCACCTATACACTGTTAAGTGTTAACATGGTTAATGCACTCGGATGCTTTTTATAGGTCTACATGTGTATTCACATAGAGCAAGTTTTAATAGCAGAAATATGCAGGTATACTTCGTACAGCATACGGGCCGGGCAAACACATTTATGAATAATGTCCTGGCTTTCCCGTCCTGAGACCGAGGCACTTCCATTAGACCAGCACCTTTGAATGGTCTCCAGATACAGGCGCCTGTGAAACTAGGCATATACCTGGCAATTAACCAGTGCTTTGTAAACCTGGGGACCTGGGGTGCGTTCCACTCCAGCTAACTACACGCACGGTGCACAATGTCAAATTGTGCACTGTGCGTGTAGTTAGCTGGAGTGGAACACACCCACTTTGGGTGCATTCGTTTAGCTAACACGGGTCAGCCCTCGCTGGGAATGGTCGTGCACACAAAACAAGCGAGAGAATTGTGACGAGGTTGACTGGTGTCGACCCGGGGAAGCTAAACAAATACACCCTTTGTGTGCAACTGTTTTCAAACCGGAACGCGCTGTTCGCCAAACATGAAAACAATGTTCGCTTAACTTCTAGCTAACCGTGTAGAGGAGACCACTAAAGTTGGCTTAACTTGGCTAAAAACAGTAACTACATTGAATGAAAGATGGACCATGTAGGCCTACGCAACACATGTTCGCCATTTGTTGCATTCCAATTCAAAATCCAAGCGTAACGCAAACCTCACGAACATGTTCTCGCAAGCGGAAGGCAGCCCTGGTCTCATGATCTTCAGACACTGTTGTGTAAAAGAAAAATCCCAAAACAGCTTCTTTCCAAGAATACCGAGGGACTATTGATTGGATCTTCCCTCATTATTTAAACCATAGAACAAGTTCCTTGTTTTGTGGTTGGACTTCCCGCTGTTGAGAAATGCAAAGGAGCCGACAGAGCCAACTACTGACAGATGTTAATTTCTATTCAAACCAAATAATTATGAACAAACACTTTCATGAATTCGAAGTGCACATAAATAATTAACCTACATGTACATGTATGCTTTGCATTTTGTAAACTACCATTTTCTCATCCAGTTACCATAAAACATGTACTGAACCTGGGTTTTATTGGCAGGTATTATCATCTATGATAAAGAAAATGTACACATACATACATACATACAGGTGCTGTACATGCATGTTGAGCCTGTGTAAGTATGTACATGTACGTGTAGATTACACAGTATGAACACCCATGCCAGCATGTACTGTAGTAAATGCAGGAGACTTTAGCAGATGGAGTGGATTCCACTGCTCTCACTGGTTGTGGGCACTTGTACACCAACGACTTTATGCTCAGAATTGCTACGTGCGTATGTGTGAATGCCAAGGACAACCAAAGATGTCTGCCGCCACTAAAGTCCACAAATCATAAATTGATTGCACATCACATCGATCGAAAACTATCAAAAAAAGGACAAAGAAAAAGAAAAGGAATTCTTCATATACCGTTGGAACAGCATAAAATTTAAAAATCTGCATACAAAAAGTAAGTGACAGTTGATGGACCTCCAAAGCGCCCCCCAAAAAAAGATGGGTCACTGCAAAAAAGGTCACCAGTTATGATAATTTGAAGTGTTTATACATTCAGTTCCCAGTTAGGCATTTTGTTTGTTTTACACTGTAGGTCATCTGTTTTGTTCACCTTTCAATGACTTAGGCCTATAATAGGGCTCCGTGCTTGTGACGTCACATTCAGATGTTCGGACAAACAAGTCGCACGTTGCCCTATTAACTTACACGTAAACATTGTGAAGTTTGTCTGAACATTTATTCTATAAATAGCTCGAGTGCTGAGCCCTTTTCAGTCAGTTTCCCTTGTGGTTATTTGATGAATATAAAAATTGCTAATAAAACTAAAACACCAAATTATGTTGGATGACACAGCAAAAAATTTAAAAACAAATGTGTTTTTTTTTTACAAAAAAAACCTGCATTATACCTGGTCTTGTTTGCTTTGGCTATCACCTCAGTGCAGTATTGACCTCAGCCGGCTGGCAGCTGTGTATGGTACAGGCCAACCCTTTTTTATGTACTGTACAATGCATACAACTAGCCATGTAGGCCTACCTGGTTTTCTTACAACTTACATATGTACATAAAATACAATGTTTTCATTCACACACGTATACGTTGTTGAATTTTGATCTTCAGTAACTCTTGATTAGTCTCTGCGTAAAAGGGTGGCGAGACAATAACTGGAGACAATAATTGACCCCGCCCTGGTGGGCTGTCTCAAGCTGGTTGGACTTTGTAGTTTGTAGTCACCATGATGATGTGGTACGCGTCGAGGTGTGTGTACTCAAGTGACCTTTTGAAAAACAAAACAAAAAACGAAACAAAGATAAATTTTGTGTTTGTCATTTTGAGCGCAGTGTGGTGTGGTAAACTTGATGAAGTTGTACACACACAGATGTACACACACAAGTACATCTGTTGTTTTTTTAACTTGAATATATATGAAAATTAATTCACGCAGGTAGACCTACATGTACATGTATAGGCATAGTAAATTGAAACAAAAAAGAGAACAAAAATACATACATGTACGTTGGGTGTTGGAATTAATTACCGGTATGGATTTTATGAATATTAATGATTTTTCGTCGGGGATAATTATACTAATATCAATGCAAATTAGGCTTGCCCTTCAATAACGTAGGTGAGCATTCCATACTCAGTGCTTGTTGAGTGCACATGAACAAATCATATGTTGGCTCAGGTTGGATTCAAACCCACGACCTCCTGCTTTTTAGTGCAGATGCCATACTGCTTAGGCCACTGAGGAGTGTAGTTAGGATCAGTGGGGTGAATTAAATCCAATATCGTACTGTAAAAAATGCAAATAAGGCTAGCTTGCCCTTCTCTGACGTAGGTGATGAACACTGCATACTCAATTGGTGAATTAGTGCAGGCTTAATTTGCATATATATAATTATGAATTTGTGTAACTTTTCTATTATGTAGGCTAACACTTGTGTACACAAACTGTATTGTACATATTATGTTAGTGTTACACACTACCATGACTACATGTATATACTGTATACAGATATGCAAATTTTGCCGCAACTCAGGTGAATGATCGAATTTTGTACAATGTGCATTGCACGCACAGCGCATCTTACATGATACGTACTGTAGGGCAACAGGAGAACTGCATGAGGACACCCTTAAGTGGACACTGGCTACAATCTGATTACTATATTGACATTCCAGACTCCGCAGGAGCTGAAATCAATGGACATCCCCACAGAACAAAATTCATGACAAGAAGTATGTGAATTCATAAGACGTTGTTGAGATGAGTACATGAATTGTACACTGTACCATAGAGGAAGGATGTACATGATGTACTGATGCACACTGTATGTAGATATATTGAAGTATGTAGATTTGTATCATTTTGTGTTTCCTAATGCAGTGCACAGTACATTTGGCATTAATTGGTTGTACAGTGAGTATTATACAATTCCAAATTTTTGTGAGTGCCGTTTTCAATTTCTCTTTAGATTATAATCCGTTCATTTATTCGTTAAAGTTTAATTGTTTAAGTTTAAAAAAGCCGTATCCTCTTTGAGTGATCCTCCATGTACCGTTCCCAGGTTGCAGCATTGTTGCATGTATCATTGAAACGATCCCTGGGGTGTGACGGTGTGTGCGTGGTTTCATGGCTTCTGACTGCCAAACGAACAAAGATAGTTGACTATTGGGGTCACCACCAACATAGGGCTGGATGGCTCAGTTGGTAGAGCGCCTGTACGGTATTCAGGAGGTCGCCGGTTCGAATCCCGCTCCAGTCAATTTTTCTGTGTTCACTTTTCAATAAGTTTAATTGTGCTAGTTACAGTATATGTACCAGTACTTGAACCATTAAATATGGTCTTGGGCATACATGTAAGTGCTATTTGCCTGTCAATCAGTGCCAAGAGTGCTTTCAATTTCATGGCAACATTTTATGTAATAATATTAAGAGTGATCAGGAAGTTGAGTGCTGAACTGTGGGCACTAGATACTGTACCAAGGAGAAGAAATAGCCATGGAGAAATTCTTCTCCATGCAGTAGTTATGGTCCGAGATTTAATGGCTACTGAGATTTATGGTACATTTCCTTTTCGCTTGTACTAGATGTGGATGATTAATTGTGGCATCCATGAAATCTTGCAGCAAAATGCCACTGATGTTCATATGTACAAATACATTAAGCCGTGCTGAATTCTTGTGCACTACCTGTACCATACATCCATTAACAGAGTGTTGTTGTTTATATAGCTCTATGGGGTCTGGATTTTGAGGTTGAGGTCATTGAGGCCTTGACCTTCCAGTGGTTATGCCCAGGTCTCTGAATAATATTCTCTTATTGTGACAAATCCAGTCTATCTGTCTATGTCAGCTGTTTGCTAAAACTCCATTATATACTGTATTATGGCCTATGTATGTCAGACAAAATGTATGCTTTGTAGGCCCAGACCTTTCAATTTGGGATATTATACAGGCATATCTATAGAATGCGTTAAAGAATTAAGAAATATCCAGTGACTGAATTATATTTATCAGAAATTACCGTTAAATTCAAAATTGTATGGAGATTTGTAATGGAATGCTGTTCCGTTGCATTTTTCATTAATGTTAATTGTGGTTTTTCACACATTCATGTGTGAATCATGTAAGCACGTACTCTTGACTCATTTTGTCAATGATTCGTTCCTTGTCTCAATGACGTCCAGTGGCATTACTATCACGTACGCAACCACGTGTGACATTTACACTGCTGTATCAGCATATAGGCCTATGTGAGGAATATGACACACAAAGAATGCTGAGCTACTGCCAAATCTATAAATATCCTGTCTGATATCATATTGCATGCATGGACGTACATGCATGTAGGGCCTTGCTTAGAACCCCGTAACAAAACAACAACAACAACAACAGACAACAAACAACAACAACAATTACAACAAAAAAAACCCAAAAACAACAACACTATGGGCGTTTACAAAACAGAGGCTTGATGGGCCCAGCTCCATTCTATAATAATGGGTAGCAAAATAGAGGTTTTAAATTTGGCTGCGTTTCGGAAGTATTATCTGGTTTGAAAAGGAAAACAGAGCTTCAGCTCCAATGAAAAACCACAACCTATATTTTCAGCATATGGATGACGGAGCCTGAGCCTAAGCTCCCGTTTCGTAAACGGCACGCGCTATGTTTTTGCAGTCTATGCAAAGTGCCGAAAAAGGGCCTACTGTATATGTGGCATTATAAATTTCCTGCATTGGATTAGAAATGGTTTTAAGAAAATGAAATTGAAATCCTCCAGCGAGATTAAAAGATGACAGTTGGAAGGAAAGTGCATGCACTAGTAACTAAGTGATTTATTAGCTGCCTAATGCAATGCATAAAATCCACCAAGGGCTTCGCCTTATTTATAGGCCTCTAAACCTTTTGGCTAAATTAATTTAGCGTTAAAGTAGTAAGGTAATGTTATTGTTCGTTACGAGTACGTACAACTCAAGGGCACTCGCATAGCCAGGCAGGCAGGTATGGTACAGTCATATTCATTCAATTCTGGTTGAAATCAATATAGCAATGTTATTTTTTTTATCTGGGCAAGTGTAAAGAAAGGTCTTTGCTGTGCAGGTTATGCCATGTTATGTTAATGCATGGAGGAAGGAAAAAACGTCTTTTCCTTCCTCCATGGTTAATGCATTGAATATTTATCTCGTGTACTTTTAAAAAGTAAATCGTGTAAGTAGAGTAAATTGATAGGAAAATTATGTGAATTAAGATACAGTGTATAGTGCAATTGGTACATGTTGAACAGTAGGCCTATATCTATATATGTACAAATATACATGTAATTCAGGCTGCATAAATTTGCAAGTTGTAGCCTTGTACAGCCTGCACTGTTCATTTTTGCACTGTATATACAGTAAATATACAATACATGACTGACTGTATTAGCTTTCCAGTATCAAGGCCCGTGCATAAATAATGCAGGGGACAATATCTTAAATGTAATCTAACTTTGTACCCACACTACCAATACATGTATATAGGGCTGGATAGCTCAGTTGGTAGAGCACAGGTATGCCTCAAGAGTAGTGTACACAATTTTTTTGGGGGGTCGCAGGTTCGAATCCCACTTCTGTCAGTTTTTAAGGGTATACACCATTCAATTACAGTGTGCATTAATTTGCACTTGTTTAGTTGTAACACACTATAGGTTTCATGACGTACCTACCATCTTTGAGGATGCATGATTTCACATTTGTATTAATATTATGCTGGGAGTCACCAAAATTTGTCAGAATACTATTGAGAGCTTTCGATCACTACATCATACTGAGTTGAATGATATAATTGATTTGATTTGCAGAGTTTATGGATTTCCTCTTTTCCAAGTAAAGTCGTGAATTTTTTGTACACTCATAATATGGTTTCTGATACAAGGACCTGTCTCTGCTTGTTGTGTGTAATTGTGGAGAGAATCTGTGTCTAGGGCCTAATAGATCAGCGCGGAGTGACGTCATTCCAACTCACCGACCTTGGAGCCGATGAAAACAAAGCATTAAGTTGTACAGGTTTTAAGACAAAAAGCTGCCAGAATTGTTTACCGTAATCTTAGTATACGGTACTTCAAAGAAGGATTATTGTCTGAGGAAAAACTATGACTCGACAATGAAAGTAGTGCAGAACACGATTTCTGCTTCTTGACAAAAATATTTGGAAAACAATTCTCGACGACGGGCAGTTTTTGCGTGAATTGTCCGTAGCTTGCGCCATCTACACGTTAGTTTTCATCGGTTGTCAAGTTATGAGAATGAAAGTACCCGGATGTCCGCGCTGATCTATACTTTGACACGTAATATTAGCCCAGTGCTGTGCAGAAAACATAAAGAAATGGAAACACTAAATGTATAAAAAGGACAACATATGGAAGAGTACGTACCGTGTGTGTATTAATCTGGTATATTACTCCTGAAAGGACACGGTAATTTAAATACCTCTATTCATGCTGTTACATGTACACATGTACGTACATGTATGTATTACTAGGACCAACCAAATGCACAAATGCACCTTTAAACTTATCCACTGAGCTTAATACATATGTGTACATATCCCTAGAATGTCCTATTTTTACTGTACCTCGACTGATTGCGCAGGTTATGCATGGCCAGTTAAAATTTTAATTCAGTAGACTTGAATGGTGTATATAACCTTAATTGCATCTGGTAGGCAGGGGAACATTACATACAATGTATAGATGTGCACAGATCAGTGATTATGACCCCTGACATGCATGAATTGCCACCTGCATTGTGATGGGGGATTTAATTCTAGGCAACCTGGCTGCAGATTGCTTAGATTTCTGCATACAGAATGCGCCTCGTCATGCCTGCCGCTGCATTTGATGTAAATGTACAGTATTTGGTGGATACAGTATATGGAGACCTGTGCATATTTTATTGTTGTGATTGTTGATAATGCGTTGATGGCTGGCGGTCCCTTTATAATTGTACACTACACAAAATATACAATTGTCATCTATCATCCTTCATAACAAGTGTACATTTATAATAAATGAAATCAATATCTGCACATACATTGTAAGGAGGTCGCTGGTTCGAATCCCGCTCCAGTCAATTTTCCTTTGTTCACTTTTGAATTACATTATATTCAGTCAGTTTCCCTTGCAGGTTATTTTATTATTATAAAAAAACATAGAGCTATATTAAAATTACTTGAGCGCTAGCTCTGCGTTCTCCGCGCGTAGATGTTTTGAAGCCGTCCTGGGCGCTGTCATTTTGAATTTATGTGCGTGTCTTCAGAACAAGAACACTTTGACTGGAATGCCTTTCGAAGAGTGCACTCTACATGCAACGCGCAAGTTCGTGTGAACGGTACCGGTAGCGCGTCTTGATGACGCTTGCAATCATTGCGTGACTGACGTGCAGAGCGTGTGCGCGCACGGCCCTAAATGAAACGCGCATTTACCGAAGGTGCATCGGATTTCGGGCGTATTTTGCTTCGATAACGCACCTGTATAGAACACAATGCAGGTATACAAATGATCGTACAAAAAATGTACAAAATTGTGGGCTTTCCATAGGTTTGTGCACAAACATGGATGCGCCCAGCAGGCATCACTTTCTACACGGAGCTAGCACTCTAGTAATTTTAATATAGAACATATGTAAAAAAAATCAGTACATATGAAACCGAATCTTATTCTTGAGTACATTGTGGTACATTTACCAAGATGATGAAATGCATAAAAACATTTGCTGAAAACATTTATATTTGAATGTAATGTATGTACTTGATAAAACAAGAAACTGAAATCTGAGTGCCACTTTCCATTTCAGTCAACACATCAACAATGTCAGGAAGTATGAGGCTCCGTTTTTTTGCCAGCCAGACACAGCTGGATGTAAATCCAGGTTTTGTAAGGGAAATTTTAGATCGATGATTCTGAAAGTACTTTACAGGGACTGTCCATTCTCTTTGCCATACACACATATACACTATACAGTGTACATGCTCAGCATTTTACAAATGGGGTCTAATTGTTACGGATACATGGTGAATACTAAATATTCCAGAATATATTACTGTGCACAGTAAATTCTTTTGGCAACACAATTGGTTCTGAGCAACATATAATTATATGCTGAATGGGATGCATTTACATGTAATTTGTTATTATAATTATATTATTGGAAACTGCTCTCCTGTATGGTGGATGGGTAAAGTATGTGTACATCATGTAATTAGACTGCATGATGCCACTAGGGATCATGTGTTTGTGCTGGGGAAATCTGAAGGATTGAGGTGCATGGACTTGACTTGGTCAAACCAGTGGTTGAAAGGGGAGAGAATATATTGACATATTGCTTGTCACTGGTTGTGTCCGTGAACTGTTTGCGTAAGTTCATACGAGGGGTTGGCTTCGGAATATCGAGTACTTCCGAATGGGGGCCGGGTATGCAGTCCCACTGACAAGTCCTCGTTGGGACACGATTTTTTAGCACTTTGGGACTAACCCCGAATGGGGTTAGCCTGGAAAATTTGTGGGACTAACCCCATGCCCTGGGGGGGGGATGGGGGTTATTTTACAACTTGACACATCTACTTTTATCTATAGCTCTATTATGCCTTGATCCCACATATAGACACAGACAACTTTGACAAGCCTTATATATGTGGAGCATATGGAATGGGAAGTAATTACATGTAGTTTACTTCAACTGAATTACATGTACGTAATTTGCATTTCCAACCCTTCTATTGCCCTGCATGCTGTGGCCCCCATAATAATAATAATAATAATAAATCACTCTTTTAGAGCGCATTCCGTCAGACAGACCCCAATGCGCTGTACAGGCATGAATCAAACATATAAAGAAATTAACTACATGTACTTAAACTACTTTAATTTTATACAACTATTAGGCAAATGAGAATACACCAATGTGAGATAGCTGGCAATTAATATATTGAAAAATCACTGAGTGAGCAGATGAGTTTTAAGCGATTTCTTGAAAAGATCCAGTGAGTCAGCATTTCTGATATGTATTGGAAGCCGGTTCCAGAGTTCGGGAGCTATGTATGAAAATGATCTCTGGCCATATGTGCTAGTGTTGACAGTTCTCTGTTGTAAAATGGTTGCAGCATTTGATCTTAGAGTACGAGAAGGTTCCTTAATGTAAATGAGTTCACGTAGGTAGTTTGGTGCTTGGTCATTAAGAGCTTTGAACGTTAAAAGGATGAGTTTGTAGATGATGCGTTTTTTCACGGTCAGCCAATGCAGGTCTTGTAGAATGGGCGTTATATGATCACGCTTCTTACTCAAGGTAACTAACCGGGCTGCAGCGTTTTGTTGGCGTTGAAGTTTGTGTATTTGGAAGTCCGAAAGACCATGCAAAAGGCTGTTGCATGTGTCCAGCTTTGAAGAAACGAAAGCATGAGTTACTGATAACAGATATCATATGAACGTACGTAAGGTGATTTGGGAGTTTTGGGTTGGGTACTGGAACCCCTGCTGTGGGCATCAATAGCGTTCCGCACTAATGACGTCACACCATGCATGCACGTGCACACATACAGCTCTGCTCACCACACGTTTGCATGGCCGGTTGCAATGTTTGTCTGAGGTTCGGTGCTATTTTTATTGCAAGTGCGCAGTGCTATTATAACCGCAACCCAGTCTTGAAGCCAGTCCCTCATCTGAATCATGGAGGAAGGATCAAGCTTTCTCCATGTCTGAACATACCCTGTGTACGTTGCTCTAGTGGATAATCTGTCTGTCTGTCTGCCAGTAGCTGCGCCTATTGGAATGTAATGAATTCATGGCTGGATTTCACAAAGCACTCAGATTAATCTTAAGATGAGTTGTAAGTATTACCACATGTGGTGATTTGTACTGTGACATCACACTTTGCTTAGCGATTAAGATTGATTCTCACTAATCAATCCACTAGATCAATCTTAGTGCTTTATGAAATTGGTCTCATGTCTGCAAAATGACTACAGATCCTGTTTTGTGTACCGGTGTGTAGGGAGTGGGCGTGTCATGTATTTCCCATTGGGACAATGCTTCAAGGTCCCTGACACCTCTCATAATTTCCCTAAAAAACTCAAAACTAGCTGCCATCTATCTAAAGCCTATACTTGCGGATATCAAATTTTATATCAAACAGACAATTCTTGTGAATTTTTTAACAGTGAAGTGTACATTTTCTCTTCTCTTTTACGAGGAACTGGGTGCTATTATATTAAACCAATGCTGACACCTATTTACATAGTACTACATATTGTTGGTGTTTTTACGAACCGGCAAAATAAGGGCCCTTTTTTTCAACATGGATGTTCACCAAAATTGAGTGTTACAATCTGGGAGTTTTCAAATGGTAAATCTATTGGTCTAGCCTCCACATTTTGGGGAGAAATTTGGTAAATGGCTTGTCTGTGAGTTTGTAATAAATAATCGGCATATCAGTTTGATAAACAATTAATCTTATCCCAGCGCACACTATGCGATCCGACATTCCGACTAGGACCCGACTGGTTTTTGGAAGGATCGCAAAGCATTCTGGGAGTCTTAACTGCGATTGTTTACAGTCGCAGACCCACTTTGATGGCCAGTTGGCAAGATTCGACTGTCGAATCACGGTTAAGTCTCCCAGAATGCTTTGAGATCCTTCCAAAAACCAGTCGGGTCCTAGTCCGATCTTATAGTGTGCGGTGGGCTTTAATTTTGAAATATTATAAAGTAAAAATTGTATTTGTCAGTTTGTAAACTCCAAAAGTATGTGGTTCTTGAAAAAAAAATGTACGAGGTGACAAATTTATTTTTCATTCAATTATCATAATTTTGATTAAGAATTAAACAAACTAAACAAACTTACAATGATGATGTTTAAAACCAACTCATGGACAACCTTCTACCCCAAATTTGGATGTTAGACCAATAAATTAACTGTTTGAAAACTCCCACAATGTTACTCGCAATTTTGGTGAACGTCCATGTTGAAAAAGGGCCCTTATTTTGCCGGTTTGTAAAAACGTCGACGATATTATTACCTGCGTGGGTGTACATGGACTTTATGGTATACCAGTATACGTACAAGTGCAAGTACACAGCATTTCGTTTGGGGATATCTGTACTGTGTATAGTAGTTTTTTTTAGGATTATTACCTTTAAGCACAATTGCCATGGGAGTTTTAATAGCCCATGATGTAGTTTGTGTTTGATATAGTACTAGTGGGTGGGTCGAGTATTAGTTTTATAATACAGGCAGTATTGGCAAACACAGCGTATACAGCCTACACAACCAGACATAAATTTAAGTCTTATGATTTAAATATCAGAGCTGTATGTAAATAACAGCTTTCATGTCTATATTTACACTTTGCATTAAAACCCCATATAAAACCACCTAGGTACTGTAGTTGTACCCAAATATCCCACTGTTGTTTCCAACTTCAAAGGACATAAGTCTGCCTAATATACATGTATGTAATATAAAAGAAGCCCGAAGTCCAAGAAATTATAATTGTTTGAGCATGGCAAACGACTGAAGATTTTGTATCCATTAAGAAAATTGCTTACCGAAACCGAAACTTTTAAAGTTGGACCTACTTTCCATTCTTAATGATATCAATAAAAACAATTTATTAAGTGAGACCAGTGCATTCCACTCCAGCTAACTATGTGCGCGCCATCGTTTCCAAACCGGAACGTGCTGTTCGCCAAACATGAACACAACGTTAATTAACACACACATGTAGCTAACAGTGTAGATGAGGTGTTTGCTGTAGTTGGCTTAACTACATTGAATGAAAGATGGACGCAGTTTTATCCTGGCTAGAACAGTGGACGCAATACTCAACACATGTTCGCCATTTGTTGCGTGATATGCGTTCCACTACAAAATCCAAGCATAACGCAAACGGCCTGAACATGTTCGCATATGTTCACGCAAGCCGAACGCACCCCTCTACCTATTAGTGTGATATCAAAGCTGTCACCTTTTAACTGGTCTATACACTGTATGTGTTTGTTTTTTCTTGTTGGTAGTTCTGCTGGCTTTTGTTGTTTGGTTCGTTATCTCTGGGGAAGTCTACCTCTCTGGTCAACATGTTTACCACTTTTTTTACCAGTATTTCATCTATCTACGCATTTCAAAGGACAGGCCCTCGCTATCTCCCTTCATCAGGGTCACCATCAGATGCCAGCTGCATGCACTCCCATTTGTATTTCTGCAGCACAATATTTTGACAGGCCATTGTTGTGACTTTTTGAGATAGGGTTTTGAGAGAGTCGGCCAACCATCATGACCATCGTTTGCCCGGCTGTGACTTCGACCAGTGTGGAAGTCAGACCCGGGCCAGACTTTGTTCACGACGTTGTTGGTGTGGATACTCAAACCGATTACCGGTACCCGCACTGACGAGCACACATGTAAATATGTGTGCAGGTGATCTGCACTCACGTACGTATACCGACCTGTCTGTAACAGCGGTCTTTACTCTCATATATACGTGTGTGCGGCGCGGGTTATTGCAGGTAATCGGTTCATACTGTACGTTTGAGTAATAACAACAACCAAGACTAGCACGTAGACTGTACTACATTAGGCTCAGTTTCATGGAATCTGTTACCATTAGCAAAAGTTCTTGACTTCACTCATGATATCTTGCAGACTTTTTTAGGCTTACGGGGAATTACGGTAATCGTAATTTCACGGAATTAAGGGTTTCCTTTCTCGCTACACTAAGCAAGGACTTTCTGCACTGAGAATGCACAGTGGGTTAACAGAAAACAATCAAGGTTAGCCTAGAAATTCTAACCGATTAAGCATCAAAAGTCTTGCTTATGGATTCCATGAAATGATTTCACTCAAAACAGTGCCCGTAAGCACAAAAATAGGCCATAACAGGTTCCATGAATTTGGGCTTGGGTTTGCTACTTAAAGGTACAATACATGATTGGTAAAGGTCACAGGACTGCACTCATACTTTGTCTGATCAAACATGTACAATTGTACATGAAATAATAAACCTTTGAAAAGTTGAGCTCAATCGGACATATCTATTATCTGAGTCATGGGAAAATAGCGAAAACCCGACTCGATTTTTCTTTAAAAACGTAAAGAATAGTTTACTTTATGTTTGTTTCAAAAATCGTTCCAACAATCTTTGGAAAAGACACTAAATCTTAATTTGCTTGAAAAACCCATCATCTGATGAACCAAGATTTCCAATGATGACTGTTTGCACTGTTTACGAACTGTTGAGTGAATTTTCTGTCTCAAACTCAATATTTGTTTTTTGGAGGCCTTGGAAATCCTATATGCTCCCTTTAAACGGTAGGTCTGCCAGTAAGCCACTTGAGAGCAATTTCAATCAAGATTAATAGGTTTAATCATTCTCCTGCTTCTCTTTGTCTCTTCCTACTGATGCAGATTGTTAGGTGGGGGTCTCGTATGATATGAGTGGGAGTCCAATGGCAAAAACGTGGCTACACTGGCGGAACTACTGCAAGGAATTTGACAAATCCAGCCCGAGGGAAAACGATCAGAAATCCGACAAAACTAGTCAGGCTAATGAACGACAGTGAAGGATCATTCATTTCTGTATACATGTATATAGAATTGTTTTTCTGAAAATATCAGGTGAGTTTATTTGTTTATTTGTTAACATTTTGTTTAAAATTTTAAAAGTTTGTTTGTTCATTGGTCTGTTGTTTGTTTGTTTGTAATTTTTTTCAGATTTTTTTTCCAGCTTCACATAAAGGTGACTTTTCATTTTTACACATTACAGTTTGGGTTGTGAAATTCTTCTTTAATTCCACTTTTTTTTTTTTAATAATACCTCACTTTGCATTATTTTCCACAGTTGTGAAATCATAAATTCTATGTCACTGGTTTGAGTTGTTATTATTATTTTTTTTTGTATCTTAAAATCCTGATTTCTGTGTCACCCAATTTTAGCAGCTTTGAAAAGTCTGTTTCACATTCACGGAATTGTGTCGCAAAATTGAATCAAATAATCAGAAGTAACCTACTTGTACTGCCGTTTTCCAATAGATAAAGAAAAAATAATACGTTTGGAATGCACCAAAAAAATAAATAAAATAATGTGGGTTTTTTTCAAATCAATGACCTGCGTTCATTCCTCTGTAGCTTTCCCCATATGTACTTAGTGTGTGAATTTGGCTTTCGTGCTGTTGAAAGTATGGATGCATGGGTATTATTAACAAATAAAATGTGTGAAATGATGCAATCAAGGTTTATTGGTTGATGAATAATTCAGTGTAGTCTTCTCATAATGAAGTCCCGTGCCTACATTGTCGCGAGACAGGTGTGCCATGTTATGGTCCCTCGTTATATCCGAACCGTAATGATTTCATACTGCACTGGCTCCATCCACACGGAGGGTGGAGTCTCCTGCAAACTGAGTAGAGAGCAAAATCATGGGGGGGACGTGGTTCGATGAGATATACATGTAGCAGGTGTGCAAAGCTGCGTGAAACACGACTCATCCTTTTATTGTATCATTTGACATGTTTGAAGACGGTCGCATATATATTAATGGACAACAGTCGTGAGCGAACTGATAGAGCATTTGTTCCGGTCAATGCCTTTTTTCATATAATTATGAAAATTAGGATGACTTTTCATTTTTCTTTAAGTTAACTGCCCTTACCAATCTAGATACAAGCCCTGTATTTGTATGATGTAATTTGTGTAAGGTCATCTAAGATGAATCAAGAATACTCATTGTAAAAGTGAGACACTGTGTCACGTATTTGGACTGTGACTCCTGAGTTATTGTTGAACCTTTCACATTGAGGAAAATGTTCCAACTATTGATGTGTATTATCCAACAATTGTTCTAGAGGACAGGACCTTTGTGGTAAGGATTTGTTTTCTTGATAAATGGTAGTGTTTTGTCCAAAACCTGAAAAATAGTTTACTGGAACAATTGAAAGGGGTTACCAAAGCAATGATCCTTGGGCACCAAAGTAATGAGAATGAGTATAAAGTTGATGACCAGGGGCACCAAGGCGATGAGCAGGGGCTCCAAGGCAATTGCCAGCTGGCCACCAAGGCAATGACTAGGGGCACCAAGGCAATGACTAGGGGCCCAGAGCAATGATCAGGGGCATCAAGGCAATGAGCAGGGACATCAAGGCAATGTCCAGTGGCACCAAGGCAATTGCCAGGGGCACAAGGCAATGACCAGGGGCACCAAGACAATAACCAGTGGCACCTAGGCAATGACCAGGTACATCAAGGCAATGATCAGGGACACCAAGGCTAAGGTGACCAGACGTCCCCGATTTGACAGTGCCGTCCCAGATGAAAAATTGTCCCCGAAAATGTCCCCGATTCGATGAAATGCCCCCGAAAATTATAATTGACCTAAATAAAGAAAAAACTAAACACAAATGCTGTGCTGAAGAAGATCGATTCTTCAGAGAAGTATGCGATGACAACCGCCAAAGACATTGTAAGTGTGTAACCCACTCATGTCAACTGGACAAGATGTCCATAGATGCCACCATTTTGCATGTAGGCACCATCTGGATTCAAAATTTTTTTCAAAATAATACCCCTCCCCCAGGACACGGATCACTGTCCCCGGATCATCTCAACAAAATATGGTCACCTTAACCAAGGCAATGTCCAGGGGCATCAAGGAAATGACCATGGGCACCAAGGCAATGACCAGTGGAACAAACTCAATGACTGAGTGCACTATTAGCCAGCCATCCACATTGTCCATCAAGGAAAATCCCAGGCATTTTGAGGTGATTGCCTTCCCGAGTTTCCTGCCTGACTGCTAAAAACTTTGATTTCTCTCTCTCTTTTCAACCTTGCAGGACTGACCGTGATTCGTGCCTCAAATTTGTGCAATACTACTGACTGTTTTTTCTACCAGAGGAACTTCATTTGCCTCTTTGTATTCCCACATTGTCTCCTTTTCTGTGCCCTCAACTCTTTTCAAACATCTCTCTAAAAAAAACCTAACTTTCAATCCATGACCAAAAATAAAAACCAACCGATAATACCTCAGTCCTCTAGTTATTTACAGATTTGTACGTTTTTCTATAAATAAGTTATCTACTTGTGGTTAGATTTGAGAACAAGAAGAACAGTTTGAATTTGTAATTTTTGTAAAACAAAAAGAAAGAAATTAGAGGAGTTGCTTTAAAAAACAAACAAACAAACAAACAATCACAATGGTTGGATTTAAACCGACTGATATCCCACCCACATTGGGTATGAAGTTCATCAGTGCCGGAATGGCGGCATGCATCGCGGATGCGGCGACGTTTCCCTTGGATACGGCCAAAGTGAGGCTACAGGTGAGATGAGATTCTTCAAATTACTCTACTACTGTACTTGAATTGTATGATACATAATTTAATTATGTCAGCCAGAAAGTCTGCTTTTATTAAAAAGTGGCATTTATACATGTACATCATCAGGAATGGACGCCATCTCTTTTTGGGGATACCATCTGCTTAACCCTAACCGGTAAACCCGCATGCATACCACAGTTTACCACACATGGTTTGCCTGTTGAAAGTGTGGTATGTAGAATACTACAATACACCACAGTGTGGTTTGTGTGAGATTGTGTGTTATGATCCAGTCCCCCTGTAGAGACTGTGCTCATGTGTAGTATGCAGTGTAGTGGATTAGGGTACATATAATAATAATAAAGGTCATTTATATTGCCCATGCTACATGCATGTATATGATATACTCTACTGTGCATTACAAATTAATTATTATCCCTGGTCATCGGGCCATAATTTACATTCCTGAAACCATCTCAGCTCCCTGGGGAGTATACAGCCCCGGCTACCATATTCAGCGCACAGAGGCTAATCAAACCACAAAGCCATCTCTACCCTCGCAGGTACCCATTTACACCTGGGTGAAGAGAAGCAATATGTGACAAAGCGTCTTGCCCAAGGATGCAAGCACCATTAACCCATTGCTGGATTCGAACCCACAATCTGTAGATTGACCACAAGGCCTTGAGCATGTTGAGTACAACATGGCAGATCACTAGGCCACAGCACCCCACAATATGTATTATATATACATTGGTTTGTGAAATGTTTGAATGTTGATGAGACGTCATCCACCCATATCAATGGTTAATTCATCTGTTATTTAATTCCTCGCCCAATGAACAATCCCAGATTCAAGGTGAGAGCGCCCTCGCCCAGAAGGAGTCCTTCTCCTTTGCCAAAGCCAAGATGGAGAAGTCTAAGTTCCAGTATCGCGGTATCTTCGGCACCATCACCACCATCATCCGGCAGGAAGGTCCGCGCGGTCTATACAACGGTCTGGTGGCCGGACTCCAGCGGCAGATGTGCTTTGCATCAGTCCGGATCGGCCTGTACGACCACGTGAAGGGAATATACACAGGTAGACTCGGCTACGGCTATCACGACGATGGTGGGTCTATCCATTCTCCTTGTTCCCTCTTTGTCATCACTGCGTTCGTTTTTCAATCGATCAAAAGAAAAATCCTCAGAACAACCACCCAAAAATGTCATGGCATTCATCGCCAAGGAAAATAAAATTGAAAATCAGAGCTTTTTTATAGCTTGGCTTTCTGGTCAAAAGACCATTCATCATTTCATTTGTTAAAAAAAATTGAAGAAATATAATTGCTTTGACTTCCATATTTCTGCATATTCATTTTTAAATGGAACTATTTTCCAACAATTGTAATCTGCCTTGCTCAAGGACATTGATGGCGAGGGTAGCATTGCATGTTGGGAAGATCCCCGGGTCATGACATTAAAGCCACTCCATTGGCTGTCATATATCCATATGATTCAAGTCCGTCATCATTTCCCCAAAGAAATCAGTGTGGGAGACTCGTGGTTTTTCTGCACAGTTGATCGAGGTAGAGGTATGATATGCTACCTCGCATATGGAGTAGCCATCCCTACCAGTCCTATTGGGGCTGTGCAGAGATCATCAGTCTTGTTTTATAGTGTAGGACTGGCTTTTCCACATTCTAGTGATAGAGGTAGTAATTGTACTGCCTTGCTGTGGACTAGTCACCCCTACCAGTCCTAATGGGACTGTACAGAAACCAACCATCAGTCTTGTTTCATTGTGGAGGATTGTGGAGAATATCTTCAAAAGTCCAATTTCCAAGATTTGAAAGAAATTGACTCAAAGCAGATTAAGAATAAGATTGAAACTGAAAATTTGAATTTTACCTGATTGAAAAACAGCAGCGCATTGTGATGGAGAGGCAAGGGGTGTGGATGACCTCATTTCCATCATCTTAAACTTTCTTAAAAATCTGATAAGATTTTTACAAACTGAATGTCAGATGTTGCCTAATACGGTGGACCTCTGTGTACCTCGGTATGCAAAGTTACAACAATACAGAAGCGATTGTAACACCATGATGGTTGGTTGACAATGTGTCATCCTAATGGGAGACTGTGGAGCTGGTTCTTCAAGTTGGTAGCGCACGTGCACGCACGCGTGCATGCTCACAATTGCGCGCGCATGCTCAGTGATAGCAAAAAGAGACTTTAGTCTGCTGCCGCCAACTTCTCAAAAGTCTCCCATTGTCTAGCCGTCCACAATAAGCAGCCATTGAGGTTTGTGTCAAATTCATCCCCTGGAGAAGCTTGTGTACAAGTAAACATATTGCATGTGTGGAGCGTGTCGGATTCGAGTTAATGTGACTTTCTATCATGAATCATTTTATAAGCAAAGATGTCCTATCTCACCTAAAACCATCTCAGCTTCATAGCAGGGAAGTAACTTTTCAGTTGGCTGCTATTGTGTTAGCGCATGGACACTGAGAGCATGTTAGTTTCAGGCACGCGACCAGTGATCAGTTGCAAATTCATGTCTTATGTAGACTCTAAAATGGGATCAGGGGTCGATTTCACAAAGCCCTATGATCGATCGTAACTCGTGTTACGAAGGATAACCCATCGTATCCCACATAGGGCAGCGATGCATCATATATGTTCTATGATTGATTGTAAGTTACGATTATTTTGGTGAAATGGACAACTGGTCTGCTATCGTGAAGTCACCTGGGGCCAATTTCATGGCGCTGCTAAGCACAAAAATTTGCTTAGCACAAAAATGTCTTGCCCAATAAAACAAACCACCGTTAAACATTTCATTTGATGTTCATGGTCAGTGAACAACAGGCAAAGAACAATCACAAGCGATACACAACACATGGAAATTTGGTTGTTAACCAAATGTCATGCTTAGCAAATTTTTCTGCTAAGCAGCGCTGTGAAATTGGCCCCAGGTGTCATTAGCCAAAATTCAAAAGCAATGTTGTTGGTGTCGTAGCCATTTCACATCTAGCTCCTTAACCATCTCTGATTGCATCAGTTGAGGAGAAAAGCAGCATCCAAAGTGTCGTATACATGAACCATAATATAAGCAGCTAATATAATTTTGAGCTGACACTAAGCAGAGCCATGATATTGAGCCCAGAGGTCGATTTCAAGAAACCCTACTATCAATCGTTAGCTCGAGTTCCGAAGGATAACCCATCCAAAGACTTGTACCTAGGGCTGTCAATGCATCGTACATCCTACGATTGATACAAAGTTACAATGAGTTTGGTAGAATCGACCCCCGGAGCAGAAGTATCACTGATCATGTGCCTGAAACAAACAGGCCCAGATCTGAGACGTAGTGATACACTGGTGTCTCGGTTTTACTCCTGGGTGGAGAGAAATAGTTTATGTCTCACTTAGGGACACAAGCACCTTAGCCCTTGTGGCTGGACTGAAACTCTGTTGGAATGATTCGCCAACCCACTCAGCCACTGGTGCTCCACAGTGTCTCTAACTCGGGTTCCCTCTTGATTCATGGCTACCCCATCAGCACATGGAAAGCTTATGGAACATTTAAACAAAAATTGAAATCTGTTGCCATTGGTATTACATGTATTTGACTGTCTAGTTTGTGCCTTTAGGCCTGTAGTTTATCTTACATGAATGTCTCAAAGTGACTGAAAAAAATAGACATGTTTACCATTAGGTTGTTCGGTTCCCACACAAAATACGAGATTGACTTTAATAAAGGTAATATCATACTTTGGTTTTTGTGAAAGAAATACAGATTCATGGACAAAAATATCAAGAACGATACAGTAATTGTCATCTGTGAAAAGTTCAGTCCCATACGGTGCCCACTTTTTGAGAAAACTGAAAAACGGCCACAGTATTTCTTAAGTCTTTTCTCTTTTATTTTTGATCTTTTAAAAGATCAAAAAGATTTTCGGTCGTTGTTTTACTAATTTCTGGATAAATACACCATTTCACTGATTTCAGGTGTAAACATTTTAACAGTATGTTTCTACGACCACCATCTTCATACCCTGAAAGTTATACTTAAATCTGTGAACATTTCTGTTTTGGTGTATTACCAAAGTATGATACTACATGTACCTTTAAGTTCCTTATTGGCATATTGCATGATACTTGCCAGCAAAGTGTCCTATGTTTCCTTAAATAGACCGATGCGCGACCAATGTTGACATGCCATAACTTGACGTATAGTGGGTATTTTGTCTTCTCATTTGGTGCAGGAAAGCAGTGGAAACGAGCAAAGAAGACTATTGTATCGTCCAAATTCTTCTTTGCAAGATTCCACCACTGCTCTGTGCCAAGTGGGACGAAAGAAATTCCCACTATACGTCACGCGATGACATGTAAACATCGGTCATGCAATCGGTCTGTTATCATGTCATTGAAGAGGTCAGCTAACAGTCGATGGAAAGTCATTAACTACGTTTATTGTTGATCATGAAAAAAACAAATGTCCCATAATAAAACAAAGTGTAGTTTTGTGAATGACATTAATTTAGCATTGTCTTATTAAAAATTATATATTATATTATTATTAAAAAAAAATAGAATGAACTGTGGAATTCTTTCTTTTGTTTTCTTCTTCCTTTCGAAATTTTTTTTCGGGTGAAAGGTTACATGGGAACCAATATATTCACGAGGATTCTTGCCGGGATAACGACGGGAGGTTTGGCCGTGTCAGTAGCTCAGCCGACGGACGTGGTGAAGGTTCGCATGCAGGCGCAGAACAATTTTGATTCCACCAAGCCCAAGCGCTACACGGGGGCCATACATGCGTACCGCACGATAGCTCGGACGGAGGGCTTCAAGGGGCTATGGAAAGGTGAGTTTAGATTAGCATTCTTCCACTTTCTTCATATTTTAATATTTCGTTCATATTAGAGTTTTATTTAATTCAATATAGCTTGAAAAGTGAACAATGAAATATTGATGAGTGGGATTCGAAACAGTGAACTCGGAATACCATAGCAGTGCTCTACCAACCGAGCTATCCAGCCCTATGTTAGTGGTGTCACTAATAGTCAATCATCTTTGTTTGTTTGGCAGTCAGAAGCCATGAAACCACGCACGATCATTTCATCAATATGCGCAGCAATGCTGCAACCTGAGAAACAATACTTGGGGAATCACTCAAAGAGGATGCGGCTTTTTAATCTATACATACAATCATCAAATAAACCACAAGAGAAACTGACTGAATTTTGAGACAAAGAAAAATAGACTGGAGCGGGATTCAAACCAGCGATCTCCAGAATACAGTATCAGCGCTCTACCAACTGAGCTACTGAACGCGTCAGGCCCTCCTAACTTTAAGCATTTGATATATTTCAGGTCATTTTGGCTGATGAGCAGTTTGCAGCAGTTTATTACTTGCTTATTATTATTGTTGTCTCATTATTCGTAGTTCTAGCCTTCATCCCTTTCCAGACCTATGTGTTCTGTTCTGGCGATTCTCACGTCCTTATTTATCATCATCAATTGCAGGGACCTTGCCCAATATCACAAGGAATGCGGTGGTCAATGCCAGCGAGTTGGTGGCCTACGACATGATCAAGGAACGCATCCTCAGGTCGGGTCTGATGGCCGACATGTTCCCTTGCCACTTCCTCTCGGCCTTCGGGGCGGGCTTCGTCACGACGTGCGTGGCCTCGCCCGTGGACGTCGTCAAGACGCGCTTCATGAACTCCCCGCCGGGACAGTACAAGGGCGCCATTGATGTAGCTCTCAAGATGTACAGAGAAGGAGGGCCTCTCGCATTCTACAAAGGGTGAGATTCTCTCTAGGACTAGTCCCTTGAAGAGTCTATAGGCATTTACGAAACAGATGCTCTGGCTCAGGCTTCATCTCGTCATCCATGTGCTGAAAATAATAGGTTGTGGTGTTTGATGATTGAAGCTGAAGCTCTGTTTTCCTTTTCAAACCAGAGAATCTACTTCAGAACCACAGCCAAAAGCCTCTATTTTGATATCCCGTTATTTTAGAATGGATTCGCGACCTAAGACGGAGCCTGAGCCTCCGTTTCGTAAATGCCATAGGCTAACCTCGCTCACGTAACCACCTTTTGGTGAACTTGTGCATTTTGTAGTTTGCACATGTATATAAAGGGACTTTTGTCTAGACCACAGACTTGGCCCCCATATATATACCTTGCTTGATGCTGATCTGATGAAAAAGTAGATTCTACGAAAGCTTATGCACATTTTTGACCTTAGTCATTAGCAGGCCTATGTCAATAAAGTGCTACTGTATATTTCTATGTAAATTACATCTGCTCATTTACACACTTATCATGTGTGTACCTTTATCGTTTTTCCTTTGTTTCATTTTTCTGGAACTTCCCAAAGACTTTTTTTCTTGTTGGCATTAAGCCAACATAAGAAGACTTTTAGGAGCTTTGTTGCTGCTATTGTGGTTGTACCTCACAACTTGCCTCTTTAAAGGTACTGTCATACTTTCGTGGCATACCGAAAAAGAATTTTACCTATAACTTACAGGGTATAAAGATGGTGATGGTAGAAACATACTGCCTGAAATGAAAAAAAAGTCAAACCAATCACCAAAAGTAATTTTGATCTTTAAAAGATCAAAAATAAAGGTGATAAGATTCAAGAATACCGTGACTGTTTTTCACTGTTTTCTCAAAAAGTGGGCACTGTATGGGACTGGAAATTTCACAGATGACTGTTATTGTACCTTCCTTGATATTTTTGCCCATGAATCTGCATTTCTTTGACCAAAGCCAAAGTAGTATGATATTACCTTTAAAGCACACCAGCATGTTCTGTTCATGATCATACATCTGCCTTATTTCATCTCAGAGGAACTGCCCATTGAATGATAAAAATACCCATCTAGCCATCATTGTAAACCATGCTGACCTTTAACCTGTTCATTGTGGTGTTGTTTTGCATCGTCCTAGGTTCATGCCCAACTTTGTGCGTCTGGGCTCCTGGAACATCGCCATGTTTGTCTGCTTTGAGCAGCTGAAGAGAGGCTGTGTGGTCATGTTCAACTAGTGCCGCAACGAGCAACGACCTCGAGGTCAGTGGCATTGCATACATTGAACTCTGCAGATTCTGTACAAAAAGAGATTTAGAGAGAGATTTGGAGATGATCGCCACCAGTTGTCTTTGCAGTATTTACCTTCCAGCATCCTGGGAAGCATCACAGACCACCGTCATTCTTTTGCATGTCTTGTGCATAATATTGACTTTGTCAAACTACCATAGAAGCTTGTCCTTTGAACTTTGAATCAAATGGCGATGTATTATAATACAGGGTGGATTCGCAGGTTCAGAGCTCACTTGAAATTCCGGACTCTCGCTACCGAAGGATCATAATTGTTTCCTTGGTGAAGAGCATGTAGTATTAGAAAATTCAGAGCGACTTTGAGACTTGATGAAAAGTGATGATTTAGCTGCCATATTTCTCCCCTCGACCTTTGTCAACATTCTAGGCATGTAAATATTACGCGAGAGAGCCTGCATCTACACAAAGGAGATATCAGATTCCCAGCAATATAAACTGGGAAACTGACATGTATGTTACATTTTCACAAGTTCAGAACATTGCAAAGTAAGGCCCAGAATGGGAAAGAAAAGTTGGAAGAGTGTTGATATTGGCATGTTGTTGGATTGGCATGTTGGGTTGGCATGTGGTGAACGACCAATTACATATCAGCATTAAAAACCTGTCTCCAAGTTGTTCTTAATATCAAGCGAGGGCAGTATTCAAATGGATATGTAGGTGACGCTTGCCTCTTTGTTTCAGGTTTTCATAACGGTCTGATAAATTTCAAGAAAGTGACAGCATTTAAGATATACTCTACGGATGTTAAGCACCGAAAGTCCAAAACATGCACCAAACTAAGGCAGATTTATTTAATAGTTCTCAAAGTGCTATTACATGTACCAAGTGTACCCAAAGTAAACAAATACTGTTTCATTTCACAACTCCGGAAAAGAAATTACTTCATGCATTGAGATGTGTACTTAATGTGTACTGGCACTTGGGGGTAGAAATACTGTGAAATGTAAACTGTAAAAGAAATGCAGAATATGAAAATATTACATTTCATAACTTACTGGGTATTAAGCTCATAACTTACTGAGTAAGTTATGAACTGTATGTGTTCAAGTTTTGTGATTGCCCAGTCAGCCTTAGGCGATTGAGTGTGTCTAACTTAATTGAGTTCCTACCAGAGAGGAAACGGAATAATTAGAATTAATCTAATTTGATATGTAAGTTTAGTCTGTGTCCGAAATCCAGTTCAGATAGTTATTTTTCTACTCAAATTAATAAACATACTAATAATGTGAGCAGTGCTTGCAGTTTCGCCCTGAATGTTCACAATTTGAATTTTATCCGTTTTTTTGTGTGTGTCCGTGGACCGTCGAGCTGGCCGTATTCCAGCATATCTAAACTAGAGGTGATGTGGTTTTTCCTTGTGAAAGTTTGCAGCTTTATTTTGTATTAAGACGGATATTAAAAATCATTGCAAAAAAAAAAACGTATGTTTGCATGGGATTACACCTAAAGTGCCTCTGATCTGCAACATGATTTGCATATTGTTGCACTGTAAATGACATGCATGACTTTGCACATTTGTATCATATTAACCATAAAAATTGGAGAAATATGTAAATTATATTAATGACAAATACTTCGTCAATAGATATTTGAAACCTGATTGTGCTGTGACGCAAGTTTCAGGGAAAACTCGGATGTTTTTTGTGGAGGGAGAGATTGTGACTTTTGAAATCTTAACATCAACTTTTATTTTTAACCTTCTTTCTTTTCCTATTCAAGATTTACACTTTTATAAGTGTAAATCAAGTCAGTGTAGTATTAGTTTAAGCTTACTGTTGTAATTATTATTGCTATGAAACTTCCACAATGTAGGCCAATTTTGTTCATAAATTGCAGTGGAGCAAAGCGCACCAGAGAGTTTTTACAGGTCATTGTTCAGAATGTGCTCAGAATCAAGCCTTGAATTTGGTTCTGAAAGGGGCAAGGCCACTTTTTCATTGCAAGGGGCACTTCCATTGGAAAATCATAATGTCCATGGAAATATTTTGTAGGGGGCACGAAGGCCAAGAACCAGGGCAATGAAGGCCATGGCGTCCGTGGCATCCGTTAAATTCAAGGCTTGCTCAGAATTGTCCTGCAAAATACTGTTCTGAGTTATCGATGAACAAAAATAGAAAAGTTATGTTTTAAGTGAACTTTAATTGGTTGAAAGCAAAGAATGTGACTGTGTTGTGTACAGGTGCAGTCAAATCGCGGCTTGCCAATTCAATTTATTTTAAATTCCCTTTTTTTTTGTTCTTGCTTTCTCTTTTAACTTACACACGGAAATTAAGGTTGAATTTGGTTCTAAAGTCACTTGTACATACAGTAGTCCTTAAAAATGGTTAGAACTTCAGTTCTCACCCTGTGAACATTTGAGATTCAGGGGCCGATTTCACTTATGCTTTGCGATCATCGCTAAAGCCCAAATCCATCGCTATACGGTAAATCCATCGCTACTTTGTGTAGTAATTTTCCGTTTAGGGATGGATTTGGACTTTAGCGATGATCGCAAAGCATAAGTGAAATCAACCCCAGGTTTTGTTTCAAAAGCGGAATATTCGGTGTTCCATTAGAATTATGCATGGTATACCACAAATGAATTGGACGGCCAATAGCGCTCCGCACTTGCGCTAAAAATAGCACCGGACCTCAGACAAACATTGCAACCATGCACACGTACAGTCGTGTGTGAGTCATTGTTTGTCTGACATTTTCTGGGGATTTTGTGACGTCATTAGTGCGGAGTGCTATTCGATACACACTACCGGTATAATATCAGATCTTATTCCTTTTTGAATTGTGCTTTTTCCCTTAATATGAAATATGAAATATCCAATTTCTGTATGTCAGAATTAAAATTTAAATGAAGATATTTTCAATATATTTATTCATTACGTATTAGACTTGGGTGGGCGACCAGAAGTTGGAATTTTTGAAGTCCCAAGCGGTTTGTAAAGGTTGATTTTAGTTAGAAGAAACAAAAAAATTAACAAAGATTAAATAATATTAAATAATGAATTTATCTATTTTAATGGTTTTCTGTTTTACGCTGTATTAATAAATAGTATTTTTATTTTTAAGTGATCATAATTATATAATTTTATTGCTGACAACTTAATGACCCAGTAAGGTCTTATAATAAGGATTTGACGGGTCATTGTCTTTATATATGTCCTAAATCTGTGAAAACACATAGTGCATGCAAGGGACAGTGTTTGCTGCCCTCTTTTGTTCTAGATTGACCATACCGTTCTTCCATCTCCAAAAGCCATGCTCGCCAGTTTTGAGAACCGTAGATAATGATTATTTTTCTGGTGTAATTTAAGGAGTGTGGGCTGGCTGTTTTTACGCTATAGAAGCTTTAGCAGAAGGACTTAATGAAAAGGACATGACAATAGGTAAACAATTGACCTTAGCTTAACTGATTAAATAATTCATGGTTTGATTTCTGAATTGAAAGAAAGTGTATGATTGATCAACCAATAGCTCAAAATGGATGTGACTGAGATATAATAAATTCAGTGAACATATTCCTAATGAAACAATGTGCATGACATTTTTATCCTTTCTTTGGCTCCCAAAATTACGGAGCCCCTAAAGGGACATTCAAATTTTTTTTTTATCTCGTGCGCACGACATATTATCTCGTGCGCACGACATAATTATCTCGTGCGCACGACATATTATCTCGTGCGCACGACATATTATCTCGTGCGCACGACATATTATCTCGTGCGCACGACATAATTATCTCGTGCGCACGACATATTATCTCGTGCGCACGACATAATTATCTCGTGCGCACGACATAATTATCTCGTGCGCACGACATATTATCTCGTGCGCACGACATAATTATCTCGTGCGCACGACATAATTATCTCGTGCGCACGAGATAATTATGTCGTGCACAAAAGACGAGGAGTCAGCTGTTCAACTTGCATGTTCATGCCGTTCACAAGTACAACACCAAAAAGAGGTCATATCTCTAACAAATACAGGTATAGTTTCCATTGTGTTTATTTGTATTGAATACTTCTTTATCCCTTTGTTAGCTAATTAAAAGCCATTTTTAGTATCTCGATCGGGCAAAATGTTCGATGTGAAGTTCGATGTGTAAAGTTAGTTACCAATTACATGTACAAAGGCTAATGTGAAACCCTGTTGAGCGCTACAACGTAGGCTTCTACAACTACTTCTAACCACTTAACCCCAACCCATGTACAAATGATGACCACCACAAAAAATGTAATTTGTTTTTGGTTTCAGATGATAACAATGAATGTTGATGACATGACGGCGAATTGTTTGGATGTATGCCTACAACACGTCCTCGGATCCCCGGATCCCCGGCTCATTGGGGGATACTTCACTGGAAGCTGTGGAATCTCTGTCTGGATGCCCAAAGTTCGTTCGGGGTGATCATGGCACAGAGAATGGCTATGTGAAAGATATACAGACATTTCTACGGATGGAGGACAACAATGAAGATGTTGACAGTAGCTACCTGGAGGGCCCAAGCACGGCAAATCAAAGGATTGAATACATGTGGTCAATTTTGCGGCGAGAATGTTCAGACTACTGGATTTGCCTCTTCCAGGATTTAGTTGATGAAGGGAAATTTGCTAGTAACTTTCTTGATGTGAATCTCATTCAGTTCTGCTTCATGCATCTTATTCAGGTGGGTACAGTTAATTTGTATGTTGTAACCTAGGTTATTGATGGCAAGGGTTTTTTGACAGGGAGGGGCCATAGGTTGTGGAATCCCCTGAAACTATTATTTCATTGGGTATATTTATTGATATGAACATATTTGTATTTTTAAATTTTTCATATTGTGATCACTTTATACTTCAACCAATCCCAATAATAACAAGTGATGTTTTTCTTTTCTTGGTCCACAGGAAGAGCTGAATGAAGTTGTCAACACTTAGAATCGGCACTTAATCCGACCATCACGAAATGACCGGGTACCCTTCGGCCGTCCCAATATTAATGTACTTCTTGCCAGGACGTTATGCCTATCTGCAGATTTCCTCTGTAATACATCCCCAGAGCGAGTTCGTATTGCCAAGGAAGAATGTAGATACAGAAAGCGAATCCCTTGTGATGAAGATGTGCATGAACTGTGCTGTTCTCTCATGGCTAACAATGGTTATGAATTTCCCAAAGACCCAGAGTCAGCTGTAAACCTGTACACAGAACTCAGAGACACAATTCCTCAAGTGTTAATGTAGTACATGTATCCATTATAAGCCTGCATCAGTGAATCCGGCTCGTTATGGGGGCATTTTGTTCTAAAGGCCGGGTACAGTTTCCTTCCATCTGTAAATTTCCCCCCCCCCTATTTGTACGGGTGGTGTAAGATGAGTTAACACCTCAATTTCAAAATTACAACTGCTGTCAAGACAGTGTGTCAAGAACATGAATGAAATGATTTAAGCTGCTCACTATTAACATCAAATTACCTTCCAACAAAGGCAATTTTTGTATTGGTTAATAAAAACTGTTTCATTAATCTGTTTCTTTAGAAACTTTTAAAATGACCAGGAAACTTGACCTTTCATGTATGTGAACTACATGGAGCAATTGAGCATAATTCTTTAAAGAATCGTTCTGAAACTCATTTGTTTCAATGTGAACAAGGATGACATGGTTAAATGTATAACGAAATACAACAAACATTTTGATACAAATATAGCGTTTGATGAATGTTTCAAAAGGCCCATGCAGGATTTTATTGTACGTCATAGTGATTTCCAAAAGCATTGATCAAAGTAAGATACTGTAATACCTTATTAATGACGTCCTTGTGATGTCAGTTCTCAATAAAAAGTAAACACATGTTAAAGAAAGATTCTTATTATCTGGATGAGCAGCTGATCCCCATAAACTTTTCAAAACATCATGGCAAAAATACCTACAGCAAGTTGATTGAAACATTCCATGCTTTGGCAAGGCTGTCTCTTGATGTCACTTGCTTGATGTCACTTACAGATTGTGTTAAATTTTCAAATAAAACTTATGATTCACCGGAATAAAGTTGTTCTTTAAAAGTTCTTTTCATTCCCGTCCTGTCTCCTTCTTTGCTAGCGTTCCACTGGTATGATTTTGTATGAATCTGGTTGATTGAAATTTTTTGACTGTTTTATATACAAGCATAGAGGTAGAAATAGAGGTAGAGGAACACCCCTGTTCTTCTCAGTTGAAACGTCAGTTAAATGTTTTCACTACGGTACCATAAATCATGTTAGTTCCGCTGGTTCCCCCCCCCCCCCCCCCGGTGTCCACCGCCTTTGTTTTAGCTATATTGGGGCGTCGTAAGTTTGTTAGACTGCTGGTGCGGGCACATTTCTTCGCCTTTTTTCCTTTTTCACCACGACCCTCTCCCATCTTCCACCCCCCCCCCCCCCAACCACCTTCCACCATCTAAAGAACTATACTATGCCTCGAAGTTTTTTTGAGCTCGATCACACTTATATAAGCTTTCAACTTCTAAGAGAGCAGTCCGGTTTTTCGTTTTTCTGAGCTATCATGGAGGTAGAAAAAGAAAACAAAGATGACTCTATAACTTTGTATGTGTCCGGCATTTTGTTGGCATTGTGGTAAGACCATTTGGGTCCGCTCTCCTGACATTATTTGTGTAACCACGGCTACATGTATGATTTTGCCTACCACTCCACACACATAATTTTGTCGTGCGCACGAGATAATATGTCGTGCGCACAAGATAATTATGTCGTGCGCACGAGATAATATGTCGTGCGCACGAGATAATTATGTCGTGCGCACGAGATAAAAAAAAAATTTGAATGTCCCTTTAGGGGCTCCGTACAAAATGGACTCGATGTTTGTTTGTTTTTTGTTAAAAATTTATAGAACTAGAAGGTCTTCTGTTCTTAGTATACTAAAAGTACACGAGTATGGTACTTGTGGGTTCGAATCCCACCTGAGCCAGCACGTGATTTTTTCACGTGCACTCACAAGCACTGAGTATGTAGTGCTCACGCACGTCGGTGAAGGGCAAGCCTAATTTGCATATTATCTATTTCCCGACCAAAAATCATTAAATATTCATGACTATAAGTATGCTTTACTTACCTAATGTTTAGAGTCATATTTCTCGATCCATGTGTTTTGCTGTTGTTAGAGTCCAAGGGCATCGAGGATGTGATTTTTTTTTCAAGCTCTGCTCTTTTACTTTTTTAATCACTTCTTTGTACATGTTCAACAAATTCGGCTTCCTTCCGTTCTGAGCTGAGCTATAATAGCATTAAGTCGTTAAATGATGGCGCTATTGCACAGATAACCTAAAATAGGGTTCATAATCATTATAATCAGCATCTGTGTGCCCATATTATTAACGCCAGATATTACCCATTACGCATAATGACATATGAGTATTTGCAGATTATTTTTAGGATTGGCGTTGAGTCCTTTACCTTTTTGCAGACCCCATCTTGATCCATTGTAGGTGGTCTGCGGATCTGCTGATACATGTACATAGTCCGAGTAACTTGGACCTTAAAAATCGCCTTTTTTTAACATTTTGACATGGTCTGGCGATAGTAGGGTCCAAGTACCTTGTTTGCATTTTGGTTGCAAGAGCTCCATTTTGCAATGTTTTGCTAGTACCCTGAGTCAAAATCCTGTGATTTCACCTCCAAAACGATCCCAAAATGTCTTATGCGGCCAGCTATGGACCAAGGGAGAATTGGAGATTCCAATAATGACAAGGTTTACTCACATTTTTTTAAGAAAAGATAAGTTTTCCCTTAAAAATGGGCACAGAGACCTCCTATAAAATGAGCACAGTGTCTGTTGGGTCGGCCATCTTGGTTTTTCAAATTGTACACTGGTACTCGGAAAAAATTAGGGAAAATTTGATCTTTTCTTTAAAAAATGTGAGTAAACCTTGTCATTATTGGAATCTCCAATTCTCCCTTGGTCCATAGCTGGCCGCATGAGACATTTTAGGATCGTTTTGAAGGTGAAATCACAGGATTTTGACTCAGGGTAGAGGCAAAACATTGCAAAATGGAGCTCTTGCAACCAAAATGCAAACAAGGTACTTGGACCCTACTATCGCCAGACCATGTCCAAATGTTAAAAAAAGGCGATTTTTAGGGTCCAAGTTACTCGGACTAACATGTACAGTACACATGTATTGTAATATGCAATCTCGAACCGCACAACAAATCCCACAACTTTTTACTGGTGTCATGTTTACCTGAGATAACACTATACTAAAGCTATAAATGGCTGGTATTATGTAATCTATAAGCTTATGTGGGGATTACAGATAAAGGAACACGATAGAAAAGAAGCAACAATCACATGGCCCACAAAATGAGCAATCGCCCACAGTGATAAGCAAATCATAGCGTTACGCCAACAAAAGCCTGGGTGAAGAAAATATCTCCATAACCACTCCCGTGCGGCAATAGCCTTTGCAGGATTCCAATTCCAACAGAATTACCTCTCCATATCGGTGAAGCATCAGCTCAGAAAAGGACTCACTCAATATGGCGGCCAATCCACTTCTCGCCGTTTTCCCGCCAACCATTAATGGCAGAACACACGCCGAACTAATGGAAGAGATCAAGGAATTCAATTCCTCTCATGGCGTGCATGAGCTGAACGGGACCAACTACGCCTGGATCATGCCCAGAGAGAACTTCGACGCCCTCAAGACCTTCCAAGTCAGGGATGACGATGTTTATATAATAACATACCCTAAATCAGGTAAATTGTCAATTCCTGTAGGTTATATTCCTCATTCTTCATATGTTTCTAATGCCTCTTATCACTGGTGTCGATTTCTGGGGGTTAGTGTCTTTTACGCCACCCATATTATCTTCAGTATTTATTTAGCTTCTTCTATTCCAAAATGAGATTTGTTACTTGAAGCAAATTTATTCATGGGTCCTGTAAACCCTAAAATTAACATATCTCAGCTATATTTCGGTGAAAAAAAAAAAGTTTCTTACCCAAATAGATACTGAAAATAATATGGGTGGCGTAAAAGACACGAATGCCGATTTCTGTTCATGATTGGGGGGATGATTGGTGATTTGGTGATATGCGAGGCATCGGAGCGAAGCGACAGAGCGGGGGGAGGCTGTAGGAGTTGGGATACCCCCTCCCAAACCAGGGACTTTTTAATAAAAACAGAGCCGAAAGTCGTATTTTAGAGCATTTAAACAGTATAAACTCACTGTGAAGACTAACAAAACAACAAGGATCATGTAATATTTCTCATACAATAAAATTGAATATTGAATGGCATTCAACCTCAAAATATTGGGGGGGATGATAATACGGCACGCCATCCCCCCACCTCAAATATTGGAGGGATATCCTGACCCAGGGTTTTGGCATTTTACGGTCGGTCTCTGAGGGCAATTTTTTTTGGGGGGGGGGCCTAGGTATAAAGTTGACACCACTACCTGCCCACTGTGGACAAACGAAAGAAGTCACGCTATTTTCCTTTACCTTGTTAAAATTCCTTCACTCAGGGACCCACTGGATTGGCGAGATCATCGACTACGTCATGAATGACGGCAAGGATGACTTTGACCGCACCAACATGACGGCCGTACTGGAGAGTACCCTGGAGCCCGACCCGTCCAAGGTGGCCAGCGGCACCCGTACCCCCGGCTACAAGATCTTCGAATCCGTCAAATCACCCAGGATCATTGCAACACATTGTCTGACGAATCTCCTCCCACCACAGGTTTTGGAGAAAAAGTCCAAGGTAATGGAGGCGAGGAGTGCTAGAAGAGATAGTTAGGGCAGAAAGAATTGAAGGGAGTATCATACTTTGGTTTTTGTCAAAGAAGTACAGATTCATGGGCAAAAATATCAAGGAAGATATACAGTCACAGTCATCTGTGAAAATTTCAATTCCATACGGTGTCCACTTTTTGAGAAAATCGTGAAAAACGGCCACAGTATTTCTTAAGTCTTTTCTCATTTTATTTTTGATCTTTTAAAAGATCAAAAAGATTTCCGGTCGTTGTTTTACTCATTTCTGGATAAATACACCATTTCAGGCGGAACAATTTTAATGGTAGGTTTCTACTAGCATCATCTTCATACCCTGAAAGTTATACGTAAATCTGTGAAAATTTCTGTTTTGGTCTCTTACCAAAGTATACTGTCACAGGAAAGCCTGCACAAATACCGGAATTGTGTGTGCATTGTGGAGACATGGTTTTGTTCTTGTGTACTAATGGACACTCTCCGAAGAGCAGAATTGAAATCGCTCCCACACAATTGAACCACAATTGAACCAGAATCACTTTTCTTGGGTTGAAGTTTCTAGCAAACGTCTCTTATATATATTAAAAAAAAGCTAAATCTTTGCGACGGATAAGTATACCTTCGGAAATTCCTCCAAATATCAGATTCCTGAAAACCTTGTAGAATGTCCCAGTATAGCCAGTGGAGATATACTCAACCTATTGTGCTTGTCTCCACAAGGTAACAGATATGTGCCCACTTTTTCTGATCCAGTAACCATATGAAATAACGCATATACACCCGTGAAACCTGTGGAATTGTCTGTCTTTGCTAACTTAAAGATATTTTCTTTCTTTGCAAAATGAAGATAGTGTACTTGGCCCGGAATCCCAAGGATTTGATGGTGTCCTACTTCAACTTCCTTAAGCCGCTCCTAAGCCCGGCACTGCAGACGTGGGAAAGCTTCTTGTTTTTTACGGTCTCTGGATTTAGTAAGTAGCCCCCCCCTCCAAAAAAAAAAAGATAGAACGAAGTTAAAGGTATATCTATACCATACGAAACACAGATCTTCACAGATTTATCTTTAAAGGTAGTATCTTATTCTTTGGTTGCATACCAAAACAGAAATCTTCGCAGATTTACTTATAACTCCCAGGGTATAAAGATAACTTAAAGATAGTGATGGTAGAAACATACCGTTAACATTTTGCCTGCCTGAAATGCTGTATTTTTCCAGAAAAGAGTAAAACCAGTGACCAAAATAATTTTTGATCTTTTAAAGATCAAAAATAAAAGAGAAAAGACTTAAGAAATACCGTGGCCGTTTCCTCCAAAAGTGGGCACCGTATGGGACTGCAATTTCCACAGATGACTATTACTGTATCTTCCTTGATATTGTTGCCCATGAATCTGTATTTCTCTGACAAAAACCAAAGTATGATACTACCTTTAACTTACAAGGTATAAAGATGGTGATGGTAGGCGTTACATTTTTTCCCTCCTGAAATGTTGTATTGAGTAAAACAAATGACCAAAAACAATTTCGATCTTTTTAAAATCAAAACTAACAGTGAAAAGATTGTTAAAATACAGTGGGCGTTTTTCACTGTGCCCTCAAAACGTGTGCACGGACTGAAACTTTAACAGATAACTATATCACTGTATCTGTCTTGGTATCTTTGCCCATGAATCTACATTTCTTTGACAAAAAAAAAACAAAAGTATGATATTACCTTTTAGACAAACAATTGGAATGGAAAAGACAGAAAGAGAGGCCACCGCTGAGGGCGTCTTTATTAAATATGAAATGTCTACCTTGGTGCCAAATAAATAAACTGGAGAGTTCGCCGCGAAGGTCTGTCAAAAAATGCTTCGTCGTTTTTAAAAGCCTTAAACTGCACTGTTTGTTTCACAATGTTTTCACAGGACTATACAAAATAATTAGTATTAAAGGTATAGTAGTATCATACTTTGGTTAGAAATACAAATTTATGGGCAAAAATACCAAGACAGATCCAGTAACAGTCATCTGTGAAAATAACAGTCCCATACGGTGCCAACTTTTTGAGAAAACAGTGAAAAACAGCCACAGTATTTCCTAAGTCTTTTCTCTTTTATTTTTGATCTTTTAAAAGATCAAAAAGGTTTTCGGTCGTTGTTTTACTAATTTCTGGATAAATACACCACTTCAGGCGGAAACATTTTAACGGTATGTTTCTACCACCTCCATCTTCATACCCTGTAAGTTATGCGTAAATATGTAAATATTTGGTTTGGTTTCTAACCAAAGTACATGTATGATACTACCTTTAATCCATCACCAGAATTTTCAGGAAAGGGCCATTGTCGATATGATTGGTCATTGCCATCTTAGAAAAAAAAACACTTCCAAGGCTCTTATCCAATCACCAAGCGTTGGATCGTGTTGGTATCAGATGAAAGTTATTAACCTGCTTTCTCCTCATGCAGTTATTGGCGGTTCTTGGTACGATCACGTGCTTAGTTACTGGGCCCGTCGAGATGACGACAACGTCCTGTTTCTGAAGTATGAAGACCTACACAAGGTGAGTATCTTAACCTGACTTATTCCCCTCAATCGTTGGTAATAGATTGTCGTTTTGGCCAATTTTCCTCCCCGAAATACCCTCAGGTTTCTCACCAAGTTTCTTTGTGAATTCCACGCTGTATCCTTTATCTTAAGAGCTTGTTGTGGTCGTAGCTGATGGTACAATATAGTGCAGTTAATGGAGCAAAAAGCTGGTTAGCCATCTCACAGCCTGCACTGGTAGCTCGCTTCCGGAAGTTTGCACAATTATCCTTTTACGGTTTTATAGCTCAAAGAATAATTAATGATTTACTCTTTACTGTTGATGTACATGACTGTATATATATACTTCCTGCATATCATTATCCGCGGAAGTGTGGTCTATGGCTGACCGTAGAGAGCGCCCTATGCTGGTCAAAATCCACACTGACGTAGTTTTACCAACATGAAACAGAACTCACCCACGGAGTGTCACGAGGAATGCTCAGAATTTAATAGAAACATTAAAACTAAAGTACAGGATTGGTAACATACCCAAACAGAAATATTCACTGATTTACGTATAACTTTAATTTCAGGGTATGGAGATGGTGCGGGTAGAAACATACCGCCGTAAAATACTTCCGCCTGAAAGGGTGTATTTATCCAGAAATTAGTCAAACAAAGACCGAAATTAGTTTTGATCTCGGGGTGAGATCAAAACCATTCTTTATGTTTTATAAGAAAAATTGAGTCGGGTTTTTGCTATTTCCTCGTGACTCAGATGTCCGATTGAGCTCAAATGTTCACAGGTTTATTATTTCATGTACCGGTACATGTTGGATCAACCGAAGTGTGAGTGATGTTCTGTGAACTTTACCAATCATATATTATACCTTTAATTAATGGCCATGCTTGCATATGAGTTTGTGACTACTGACATCACAGTTCACATACAGGCAAGTGGCGCTTGACGTAGGAATGCTCCTTCGTTTATATGGTTACCAGTTTAAAAAACTACAACATATTCAGAATGCTGCAGCTCGACTAGTCATCAGGAAAAGGTTAGATCGGCACGCAGATATGACACCTTTCCTCAGGGAATTACATTGGCTTCCAGTTGAAGGGCGGGTCGAATTCAAAATTATCTGTATTGTTTTTAAACTTATTCACCATAGCGAGACAGCACCACATTATCTTAAGGACTTGATATCAATTCATAATTCCCAATTTAACACAAGAGGTAGCGAGGGGGTAAAACTATATCATCCGAGGGTTCGTCCTGCGCCTACCAAGGCCTATGGTGACCGGGCATTTTATATTTATGCACCCATTGTGTGGAATAGGTTGCCTGGGAAGTTAAGGAATATCACTATGTATGACAATTTTAAATCTACACTAAAAACGTTTCTTTTTAAAAGATATTTTTCATAAATTTGACCTCATTTTATGCTTCATTTTTCTTAGTTTTAAAGTGGTGGTATTTAAATAGTTTTAACAGTAATAATAATAATTGTAATTCATGTGGTAAAGTAGTTTGTAGATTTGTAATTTTAGTAGTGTTTTAAATGTTTTTAATTGTAAAGCGTTTTGAGATTTTAATGTAAAGCGCTTTAAAAAATAAATTATTATATTATTATAGGCTGCTAAGACAGTAGAGATTACATAAGGTAGTTCTACTTGAAACCATTGAGGTAGAACATCCATGCTGAAGCCATAGAGTAAGTCTCTTCCTCATGCTGAAACCAAGGCCTATCCCTATTCAGCTTATCTTACCATGATTACCATTAAACCATTAAGTCTACAGAAACCATGACAACCGGTGATTCTCTCTTCTTCTTCTTTTTTTTTGTCCTAGGACTTGAAGGGAAATATTAAAAAGATCGCCACCCACTTGGACAAGACCCTGTCCGATGACGTCATCGATAGCATCGCCGAACGCGTGACCTTTGGCGGAATGCAGAAAACCTACAAAAACCTTGAGGAGTCAAAAGGCACTAAGGGCAAGGAGATGACCCACATGTTCGGCATGGCACCCTACCTGAGAAAAGGTACATTTCTTATGGTATAGCGTCTGGGGGCTTGACCGGATCCGAATTAATAAGGGCTACGACTGTTTTTTAATGGTGCTTAGAAACAGCTGTAGTCGTTGTCGTTCACTCATGTCCTACCAGCATTTTGACAGCTTTTTATTCAATAAAATCCACCGATAGAGGGCACTCAACATATAAATAAGTTTCTAATTGCTGATCAAGAACATTTGAGCTACACTGCTTGAAATCAATTACTTTTTAAAGATAGTATCATACTTTGGAAGCATACCGAAACAGAAATCTTCACAGATTTACCTATAACTTACACTTACAGGATATGAAGATGGTGATGGTAGAAACATACCTTTACAATGTTTCTGCCTGAAATGGTGTATTTATCCCGAAAGTCTTTTTGATCTTTTAAGAGATCAAAAATAAAAGAGAAAAATCTTGAGAAATACCGTGGCCGTTTTTCACTGTTTGCTCAAAAAGTGGGCACCGTATGGGATTGAAATTTTCACAGATGACTGTTACTGTATCTGTCTTGATATTTTTGCCGATGAATCAATCTGTATTTCTTTGACAAAAACAAAGTATGATACTACCTTTAATATTAACCATACAGTAGATCGACTCCATTTCTCAGTTGAGGCCAAACACAGACCTCCCTTCTTGCGCATGACCTTGAATCTAGTTGTTTTAAGTTTCTTTGTTGATGTATTGTCTTTTTGTGGTCCCCTTTTTTGTCATGATGATCTCGTTTTATTTTCAGGTAAGGTTGGAGGCTGGAAGGAGGTGTTCACTCCCGAGCAGAGCGCCCTCTTTGATATGATTTTCGCTGAGCAGATGAAGGGATCTGGTTTAGACTTCGACTTTGAACTTTGACCTCCACGCATTAAAAGTTTCAACCGGGCTTCAGAATCGCGCACAAAAACTGATACGACTTATAATGTTTTGATAACAGTGACTAACTTACCGTGGGAATAATATTCGGCTGGCCGACAATTTTACCAGTTTGCAGCGATAGTGTGGGCTTATCAGCTGTTTTGTGTGTGTAAATTATGGAATTGTTATATTTTGGGCGACAGAATTAATTCATAATCTTCTATTGCTAGACATAAAGTTCATGTATAATTCCTGTGTGTAAAGTAGGGCAAGATGGATTCCAATATATAACTCTTGTTTCAATCGAGTCGAAAAGAAAATAATCATTTGACCCACAAAATTGTGGAGAAAATGGGTTGATTGTAAAGTCGGGGTTGGTTTTCTTTTTATAATTGTAAACATACATGTAAATGTGAGTATGGCGTGCTCTTTATTTTACTATAACCCAAATTCCTTTGTCCAATATAGAATGTTTGCTGTCATGTGGATGAAATCGAATGGCGGTGGGGTCCATCATTCTTTGATTTAATTTCATCTTTTAGGTCTATCGTTACTTGATTATGTTTACAGTTTAATAAAATGCAATCACCCTGATTGACTTATTTTGATTCATATTCTTGTAGTTTTTCTTCCTCTTCGACTAAAGAACGGTTACCGAAATGATTTGGGGGATGGGTGCAGGTTTCATGGTTGGATATCAGGGCATGCATGCAGTGCCAGTATGCATGGTGCAACTCAAGTCTGGTTTGGAAGAATCGTTTATAACTGGCCGTGTTTTTCATGCGGGATGTGGCTCAAACGCAAAGACCGCATGTGAGCAGCATTATACCGACATTCAGTTAATTTTATGTCACCATATCCCCATGTCCTTGGGAGCGAACTTCCCTTGCTCACCTTTCGACCCAGCTGCTTGGAGAAACATTCTCAAACTGCTACAGGCAAAAAGAATGAGACGAAACGAACGTTGTCCTATGTTTTGGTAATGGTAGGGCTCACATGCACTTCACATTAGGGTGTATTTCCGTGTATCGTACTATAAAATGAGGTTATCTTAGTGTTAAAGAACTTAAAGGTAGTATGACAGGGTATGAAGATGATGGTGGTAGAAACATACCGTTGAAATGTTTTCGCCTAAAATGGTGTATTTATCCAGAAATGAGTAAAACAACGACCGAAAATCTTTTTGATATTTTAAAAGATCACAAATTAAAGAGAAAAGACTTAAGAAATACTGTGGCTGTTTTTCACTGTTTTCTCAAAAAGTGGGCACCATATGGGACTGAAATTTTCACAGATGACTGTTACTGTATCTGTCTTGATATTTTTGCCCATGTGGAACATCTGTATTTCTTTGGTAAAAACCAAAGTATGATACTACCTTTAACAGTGTGGTTTGAATCTTTTCCAATGTTTCGTGCGGTACAGTTATATTTTTTTACCAGAACAACACCCCCCCCCCCCCCCAGAAAAAAAAACACCCATTAGGACATTAGGCCAATTTCATGGCGCCACTATAAGCACAAAAAGTTGCTTAGCACAGAAATGTCTTGCCCAATAAAACAAACCACCGTTAAAAATTCCATTTGATGTTCATTGTCAGTGAACAACAGCCAAAGAACAATCACAAGCGATACACAACACATGAAATTTGGTTGTTAACCCTATTATTTTATTAAGACAGAAATGTCATGCTTAGCAAGTTTTTGTGCTAAGCAGCTCGAGCTGTGAAACCAAAGGCGCAATTAACGATCAATTAGTATCTGCAAACGTGAGTTTTGCGAATCAAAATGTTATATAATTATCCATCGATGATTCCTTCTATAGTAATTTCGGTCCATTTTGCGTGGTTCCCCACCTCTCAAGAAGCAAGGACGCCCCCATCCATCATGGGCCACGTCAGTGCCACCGGCCGACGTGGGCGTGCCCGCGATGTACGTTGGTTGATGCATGGAGGTAGTCTATTTCTACCTCCATGGTTGATGCACGGATATGGGGCCCATAGTTATCCGTCCCTGTGAAGTGCTACCCTAAGCGTAACAATATTGACATAAGGTGACACACTGTTTGTATGCTCCAGTGGGCATAATATCATAGCCAGTTCGTATTTGAAGGTCAATCATCATTCACAACTAGAACTCGCCATTGAAAGCAGTGCTCTTCGATACGGAGTGCTTACTTCGAACAAGTTGGTGAGTACAGTGTATATATTTCTTGACTAAGTTAGCGCTATTAAGTTGATACAGCAATGCAGTATATTAAGGGGCTGTGCGCAAAGTAATAAAACATTTTCCGTGTTATATGGGACCGTTACCACGATAATTATTATACCATGGAGGTCCATGATTATACTGACTTACTAATAGTAGAAAATGCCCATAAAATCCGGCCCCTTTTGACCACATAGGCCTACATTGCACGGAGCCTTCTACCGTGGCACCAGTGTGTACACAGTGGGCACTCCGATCAAATCCGCCCCGAACGCCAACGTGGACAAAAATGGAACACTCCTACAACAATAGATGCCTTTCTGTGCGGGAACAGCTATAGTATTGTGCAACCATGTAGGAATAAAACAACAAACGGACAAAGCCGAAGTTTTTTTTAACCAAGGCTGCTTGCCTATGGTCGATATCAATTGAAGTGAATTAATAAAATACAGTATAGAATTAGAATTTGACTGAAAACGCATGCAAGGAATGTCAGGTATAGGCCTACTAAAGGTATGGCACGGTCATAGAGCTAGATATTAAAATTGATTTTAATATAGCTTTATGGGCATGGTCAGCAGTGCTTATAAGTTTCTGTCTGGCACATGCACAAGATGGGCTGAACTACCAACGAAAAGAAATATATAATCACGCAGCACATGCCATAAACAATACTGGATTGGAGGGCCGGATTGGGCAAACATTTAAAAAATACTCCGAACTCTCACAGCTGTTCAAGTTGCACAGAAAAATGATGATGAACATGTCACCTTTCATTTTCTTTTCATTTTATGGTGGTTTGACCATTGAATGTTTGAGATATACTCATTCTCTGCTGACCATCCCTAAAACACTCCATCACTCCAGTCAAAGAAGCCATTTTCAAAAAAACATCCCTCTGCAAAGCGGCTGAAATAGACCCACTGTCTCATCCAATTGCATCACAAATGGCCACAAATGGAAGCCCAGAGTCCAGGCAGAAGGTCCAGTGCCATATTTCTTCAATCCCTCAGTTTCATAGCTCTCAGAACTCTCTCATTTATAATATATTGAGTGCATGCTTAAACTTTTATTAATGAGCTCGGCGGACGGATTTTGGGACTATTTACTTGGGTGCACCCTGATGGTCCAATATGATCTACAACTCCATCAATTTAAGTAAAGGTTAGGCCTAGGCGATATCGGAGGAGTATAATTAGCTCTCTGCAAAACTGAGCAACTGACTTTCATACATTGTGTGTACAGCGCAGCCATATACCTTTTCATCGGAATGCTCAAAGTGCGATGAGTCAGCTTGATTGCCCTATAAGAATCGTGTTTACTTTTTCTATTATCATAATGCGACTTGGTGTATACATATTAATACAATTACGTCACAATATCGCTGATTCATGCACATCGTACTGCAATCAAATGTGAATCCTCAGACACAAAGGTATTGCGTTGCGTTTTTAAAATGCACAGTACAGGATTTGTACAAACAGAAATGTTTCATAACTTTCAGGGTATGAAGATGCTGGTAGAAACATGCCGTTAACTTAAATAACTTTGAATTATTTCTCTCTATAAGTTTTAACTTAGTTTATAGTTTAGCCTTTATGACATTTTGAAGTTGTAGACTTACTCGTCGTTGCCAGTTTGTTTTTAAGTAATTTTAATTGAATTTTATGTAATGCGCGATCGATCATTGTCATGAAGAACGCGCAATACAAATGGTAATTGTTAAAATATTTAGCCCGGAATGGTATTTTGTTCACAAATGAGAAAAACAAAGACCGAAAGCAGTTTTGATCTCTGGGTAAGATCAAAACCATTCTTTATGTTTTATAAAAAAAAAATGAGTTGGGTTTTATAGGTATTTTCTCGTGACACGGATGTCTGATTGAACTCAAAATGTTCACAGCTTTATTATCTCATGTAACAATAACATGGGGCTTTACCAATCATAACTGTATTACGCCTTTATAAAAAGCATTTCGCAAGTTTCGATTTCACAAGTGCGGACTTTTGTCTAAATGAACAATAATGGAATATGTCACGTAATGGTGCGTTCATGAAGCTTCCCCAACAAATTAGGATTTAACAAGGACCGAATATAAGGATCATCGATCGAGACCCAATGTGGCAGTCTGAGCTGTCTCCCGTCCCGGTCTCAGCTGTCCCCCGCCAATTAATGGTGAAAATGGCCATGCCATTCCTGCGTATACAATCGCTATGTCCGGTTACGTCACGGGGGACAGCTGAGACCAGGAGACAGCTGAGACCGCCACGCCGGAATAGTGTGGAACAGTTTTCGATCACGATAATAGGCCATTACTGTTTTCTCACGGACCCGTTCAAGATGTTTCACAACATGCGACCAACGGAATCCTGTGGAATATACGGACACTTATAGGTTATGCGTCGTCATGAGCCTGAAAAATCTGTTCCAGCTCATTGTTTTATATAGAAGAAATGGCATGTCGTTAGAACCCGTATGATGCACGTTAAGACAATTCTTTTTTTACCCCTCCCCGGCTCCCTGGCCCCCTCCTCCTAGACTGTAATCGCCCATCCACACACCCACACACCCAGACCCAAGTATGTCCAGCGACAGTGCTCCTCAGATGCCCCCATCAGGTCCCGAATTCGGGGGACCGGGCCCGATGACGCCGGAGAAAATAAAGATGATGATGTCAATGACGTACACCTACAAAGGCGTCAAGTTTCAATCGGTGGTGACCCCCCTCAAGAACATGGAAGCCATGGAGACGTTTGCAGTGCGGGATGACGACATCTTCGTCGTCACGTACCCCAAATGCGGTAAGTGTTTAAAGGTAGTATCATACTTTGGTAAGAAACCAAAACAGAAATGTTCACAGATTTACCGATATAACTTTATTACAAGGTATGAAGATGGTGGTGGTAGAAACATACATTTAACATTATATTATTCCGCCTGAAATGCTGTATTTATCCAGAAATTAGTAAAACAGCGACCAAAAATCTTTTTGATCTTTTAAAATATCAAAAATAAAAGAGAAAAGGCTTAAGAAATACTGTGGCCGTTTTTCACAATTTTCACAAAAAGTGAGCACCGTATGGGACTGAAATTTTCACAGATGACTGTTATTGTATCTGTCTTGATATTTTTGCCCAGAAATCTGTATTTCTTTGACAAAAACCAAAGTATGATATTACCTTTAATACGAAGAACGGATTCGTTCTCTTTCTCTACCCACGCCAATTCGGCCGATTCCAATTTGTGCGCCATTAAGAGGTCGCAATGCAGTAGAGTAAGTTTGCGGATTTTAGTTAAGAATCATGCCAAAAATAAGAGAGAGAAAAAGAGAAAATAAGGACTTTAAATTGTTTCCTTTTCCCGATTCCCAGTCCGCCATCTTTGATGTGTCGACATCAGATCGAGCACTGATCAGATACCAGCCGTTGCTTCTGTCGATCTCTATCAATCATGAAATAAAAAAAACCAAGAAAATCAACGTCTAGCGATACGTTTCTTTCATCGAAATAATCTGCAACTGCATGTCGTTTTTCCCATGTAGTAGCCCTATACACCGATACGACGGCGCGACCATGGAGGTAGGAAACACCCGCCATCCCGCCCATATTTTGTCCGGCAACAAAAGAATTTACGTCCGCCGCAGGGTGTATGTCCACTTATCATGGGACGTACACCCTGCAATTAAAGAGTGCGGCGGACGTAAATTATTTTTTTGCCGGACAAAATACGGGCGGGGACACTGCAGTAAGGGCGGATGTTTCCTATGGTCGCGCTGTCGGATCGGTGTATACAGTTTGATCTCATATAAAGCATGTTATCATTTTGAAGTTCCACACACAACAGACTGACTGGTCCTCCATGATTGATCAAGAAGTAGTCCATCATTTTGGACCTTGAATATTTGAAATCATCATAAAATATAAAACACAAAAGGCATTTCAGAAGTCGACTTGTTTCTAACCAGGTACCCACTGGACCATGGAGATGATCTATTTGATACTTGCTGACGGTTACCCAGAGAAGATTGACCGCAAGGAGAAGATGCAGTTCGGCGGTCTGGAGATGAGCATGCCCCCATCCCAGGGACCACCCATCCCCGCCCACAAGGCAGTGGAAAGCATCACATCACGCCGTGTACTCCCAACTCATTTGCCGGAACATATAATACCCCAAGCAGTGCTCCAGAACAAAGCTAAGGTGCAGACTGACAAATTATTATTGCAAACAAGAAAAGTCAGTAGTTTTCTGTTTAGCTTGTATGTCCGCATTCTTAGATAATGTTCATGAATAAGAGATCAATGAATAGATCTTGCATTGATGTCATCCAGCATCATCTTGGAGGATAAAACCGTGGCCATTTTCTTTTACGAAACTTCAACCGATTAGCAGTGTTGGAGTGCAGGAGTCCTCAGATCCGAGCACAGAGTACTCCGAGTACTTCAAGGTCTGAGTACTGGGCCGAGTCCGAGTACATTGCTGTCGAGTCCATGTCCTAAGTATCGAGTCCGAGTACCAAAGTCCGAGTCCACGTCCGAGTACAGTACCAACGCACAGTGCAAAAAAATGCATTTTGTTTCGCAAAGATGTTTATAATTGGATGTTGATCATGTTGTGCCACTCTTCTCAGAAATTAATGTTTTTCAAACCTTGCAAATGACACTGTGCTGCTTACTCCATTTGATACTAAACTCCCGATGATCTTCATACTCCCATTGTCGGGAAAAAATCGGCAACATTATCAGCCGTGAAATTGTAACGAAAATGAAATTTGCACTAAATGATCAAGTACTCCCAAAATTCAAGTACATGGAATCGAGTACGGGCCAAGTACACATTTATTTTCGAGTACTTTTTTATCGAGTAGGCCTACGGGCCAAGTACATTTTATTTCCGAGTACTTTTTATCGAGTACGGGCCGAGTATTTGTCTGTATACTCGAGTTGTACTCGAGTACGAGTACTCCAACACTGCCGATTAGGGTATCGAAAAGTTGTTATGTTCCTTTATTGGAAGCACGGCCTTTATCAGATGTTTGTTTTTATTAAAGAAGAATAATGATGTTATCTTGCAGGTGATTTACGTGACAAGGAATCCCAAAGACTGTCTCACGTCTTATCATCGCTTCTTAGTGAAGCTCGCTGGCAGTTTCAATTGGGAGGATGCATTTGAAGATTTTCTATCAAAAGACGGTGAGCATTTTTGTCTATTTCAGTCAATTTTGTTTAATGTAATTTGTCCTTATTAAAAATACACCGATCCCATGGCTCGACATACCACTCTGCCTTTACTGCGGTGACCCGCCAGCCTTTTCTTTGAGAACAAAGGAATTTACGCTCCGCCGGACTTAAACTATGTGGGTGTACGTCCCCGAATGCCCCGATACACCGCAGGGTCGAAAACATGAATTCCAAGTCGGATTCGTGTATTACCTATCCTACCCCAATTGCTTGAACCAATCGTTAAACACTATCCGTTATAGAAAGAGTACAGGATTTGGAACATACCCAAACAGAAATGTTCACAGATTTACGTTTAGGCCTAATTTCAGGATATGAAGATGATGCAGATATAGAAACATACCGTTGACGTAAGTTCCGCCTAAAATGGTGTTTTCATCCAGAAATTAGTCAAACAAAGACCGAAAAACAGTAACTGGAAGTAAGATCAAAATCCCATTCTTTATGTTTTTAAGAAACATTGAGTAGGTTTTCGCTATTTCTCGTATGTCCGATTGAGCTGAAAATAATGTTATCATTCAACGTATTATAATACATGCTGGATCAGACATAGTGTGAGTGCTGTTCTGTGACCTTTACCAATCATGTATTATACCGTTAATGTAATGCATATGTATAGTAAACCGACATGCATCCAAGCACATTCCTCTATCGTCTTGAGTAGTGAACCGTTTTTATAATGATATTTTGCGGGATATATTTTGTTTCAGCAATAAGTGGCAACTTCTTTGACTTTAACCTGGCATACTGGAAACATCGCCACGACGATAACTTTCTCTTTTTGAAGTACGAAGACATGAAAAGGGTCAGTATGTTTCACTTCTCCCGATAAGGTTCGGGATAATTTTAAGTCGTAAATTGTGTTCGTCCGTGGAGTTCGAAATTCACGACCGACCGACCATCAGACCAACCGGCCAACCTGAGACCACCACCAATAGCCGTAATAGCTGTGTAAAAAGTTGGCTATAGACCTCTAGTTCTCGACCCTAAATCAAACTATATAGCATCCTTTGATTCTGTATTAAAAGGAGGAGAAAATTCATCCAAAACAAACATGTTTGTATTTGTTCCTTAAAGGTATAAGTACAGGATTGGTAACATAATACCCAAACAGAAATGTTCACAGATTTACTCTCAGGATACAAAGATGGTGCTGATAGAAACAAACCATTAACATATTTCCGCCTAAAATGGTGTATTCAGAAATTAGTAAAACAAGGACCGAAAATTGTTTTGATCTTTTGAAATACTCTGGCTGCTTTTCACTGTTTTCTCAAAAAGTGGGCAACCGTAAAAGTGGGACTGAAATTTTCACAGATGACTGTTATTGTATCTGTCTTGATATTTTTGCCCATAAATCTGTATTTCTTTGATAAAAACCAAAGAATGATATTACCTTTAACACATTTCCGCCTGAAATGGTATATGTATCCAGAAGTTGGTAAAACAAAGACCGAAAACAGTTTTGATCTCGGGGTAAGATCAAAACCATTCTTTATGTTTTATAAAATTGAGTCGGGGTTTCGCTATTTTCTCGTGACTCAGAAATCTCGTGAAATTTTCACAGGTTTATTATTTCATGTATTATGCAGTTTTTATGCTGCATGGATCAGACAAAGTGTGAGTGCTGTTTTGTGGAAGACCTTTTATAGCAATCATACCTTTAATTTCTGGATTCTGCAGGACACCAGATCGGCAGTCATAGCCATGGCAGACCATATCGGCTGCGTCTTGTCCGAGGAGGCTTTGGACCGCGTCGTCGCTAACTGCAGCATGGACGCGATGAAGAAATCCTACGAGAAGGCGGACAAGGACGGAATCTTGGTGACATTCGCTCCCAAAGGGAAGGAGAACTTGGGAAAATTCCTCCGCAAAGGTCAGTGCCGTCAAAGACGTCTTACAAACTGATGACAAAAGAAATTTTAAGTGTAAAGTACAGTTCCAGTTCCATGTACATGTACTACTACTATATGAATTCCAGTTTTACGACACTACCTTTCGGACTTACGCCACCTAAAAATGTTTGCGTAATTTACGGCCCGCCAAAATGTATGGCGTAAAAATATGACTGAGGCCTACGCCACTTTAAAATGTGGCGTAAGTTTCGTGAAATCGTAAAATCGATCATAAAAATGTGGCGCTACTTTATACGCAACGCTTTTTGCGTAAGTGGACTTACGCCATGGCGTAAAGTTTCGTGAAATCGGCTGCAGGTTTGGCAAGTTTCATCATGAAAGGTTGTATCATACTTTGGTAAGAGACCAAAACAGAAATGTTCACAGATTTATATATAACTTTCAGGGTATGGAGATGATGCTGGTAGAAACCTACCGTTAAGGTTTTTCCGCCTGAAATGGTGTATTTATCCAGAAATTAGTAAAACAACTACCGAAAATCTTTTTGGTCTTTTAAAAGATCAAAAAATAAAAGAGAAAAGACAAGAAATACTGTTGCCGTTTTTCACTGTTTTCTCAAAACGTAGGTACCGTATGGGACTGAAAATTTCACAGATGACTTTAACTGTATCTTCCTTGATATTTTTGCTTATGAATCTGTATTTCTTTGACAAAAACCAAAGTATGATACTACCTTTAAGTGCCTCAAAAATGTTCTATGACTGACAATGCTCGTTCCACAGCCTGAGATTTCGTCGACCCATTTTTACTATAATTGTGTCACATAATTTTTTATGCTATCCACTCATTAATGCGTATTTTACCATTTATTGAATAAATTATTACCACTGACTGCTACCACGCACATTTTTATTTCCGCTGTGACAACATGACCATAATTATACGGGCGATACAATAGTTAGTGTGCCTCCAAGAGTTAAACGCGTTGGCCAATTACATTGCGCGAAATCTGTCGACCCCATGCAGGTTGCGCATTGGGTCGACAAATTCCGGGCATTGTGATTGTCCCAACACCTTGCAAACACTAATTGCATACGGTGATGCATAAACAGCTTCAAAGCTCAAACTGCTCATCGACCAAAACAATTTTCTTAAAATTATGTAGATTGTAGAAATGCTTATAGAAACGGAAGCGCAGACGTTTCATTCCCTCAGTGGCATCTTTCTCAAAGGCTAAAACGCAATCATTTTGTATTAGTTGCAAAACGAAAACAGAAGATGGCAAGTAGCTGTTTTCCTCCAATTCCAACTCCTATTCCATGACATTATTCCTAAGCCGTTCGTACTTTATTTCAGTCCCTCATTAATTGTCAGCTCCTTATCATGCGTTATGTGTCTTTCATTTCTGGTCTTGCTTGATTGATATATAGGTGAAGTTGGAGACTGGAAGAATTCCTTCACCGTGGCCCAGAATGAGAGGTTTGACGAGGTCTGCAGGGAAAAACTCGCTGGCTCAGGACTCAAATATGAGTTTGAGTAACTCATAACATCGTCAGCTTTTCTTTGTATACGTCTTACTCTTATAGGGTGAGAGGATGAATGATTTCGAGAAAATGAACTTAAAAGTAGTTGTTTACGGTTACAAGAAAAAGTATTGACAAAAATCCTTGACGTGTATATGCGGCCAAGGGATTAGATTGTATAGCCTATAACTTTGTAATACTTTTCCTACCTCGTATTTTGTTACCAAATCAAAATTTTAAAAGGTTTTTAAAATTGTAGATTAGTTAATTAAATGTTGTTTTCGCCTTATCGGCGTAAGCCGGTCATTGTATTTTTTAATACAGCATATACATGTAGAATGATACTACATGATATTAAATGATACTAAAGACCTTGTTGTGTGTGGAACAGGTTATGTATAGGCAATATAGTCATCGTCTAGCTTTCATAGCTTGGTGAAACTGTTTTTGAGCAACCCAAATTCGGCAAAATATGCAAATAATTATGAGTTGCAGCCTGATTCCGTTATACTATTCTTGAAAGGCGGTTTAGCATGTTTTTGTTTAATGAACATAATTATAGTAATTGGCATAAAATTAACGAAACGTGGACTATTCCAAATGCATGTATGTAATGCACCGCGAAGAGTTTGCAACGCGTTGGCCAATCACAAAGCGCGCCGGGAATCTGCCGCGACACTTTCCAGACGACAAATTCCGTGAATTGTGATTGGCCAACGTATTGCAAACATCGGCTGTATAATTCTTTGAAATGGATTTTATAGGGCTGTAATTTCAAGTGCTCGAATATTTTACATTGACCCACAGGTCAATTCGTTTTTGTATTGTTGGCCTGTTGCAGCATTTACATTTATGATGTCAAAGATCACAAAACCGATGAGGAATTTGAAAGAATCAGACAAGCTAATATTGGGCCTAAAGGGTGCACCCACGTAAATAGTCCCAAAATCTGTCCGCCAAGCTCATTAATAAAAGTAAAGCGCTCAATAATTTATATTATGAACGAGAGAGTTCTGAGAGCTATGAAATTGAGGGATTGAAGAAATATGGCACTGGACCTCCTGCCTGGACTCTGGGCTTCCATTTGTGACCATTTGTGATGCAATTGGGTTGAGAAAAGTGGGTATATTTCAGCCGCTTTGCAGAGGAATGCTTTTTTGAAAATGGCTTCTTTGACTGGAGTGATCCATACCTTGTTTTAGGGGTGGTGAGCTGAGAATGAGTATATCTCAGAAATGCAATAGTCAACCAACCATAAAATGAAAAGAAAATGAAAGGTGGCATATTCATCATCATTTTTCTGTGCAACTTGAACACCAGCCTGTGAGAGTTGTGTATATTTTCAAATGATTTTTTAAGTATAAGGATTTATCACTGCTGTCTATGGGAGTTTATTAACTTGGGTGCAACCTTAAGAAGATCTTTGAACAGTCTTGGTATAATAACATGGAAGTATAAATCTACCTGCATTGTAACCGACACCCAAACAGAAATATGTCCATAGATTTATGTGTAACTTTCAGGGTATGAAGCTAAGATAGAGTTGGTAGAAACGGCGTTAAAATATTTCCGGCCTGAATGATGGTGTATTTATCTTTTAAAATGAGCATTAAAACAAAGTCCTGAGTTTTGATCTCGGGGTAAGATCACATACGGGGTATTATACATTCAGTAGAAACTGCCGATTAAAGAATAATAAAAACTAATGAGTGTAATTTCAACTAATTTGTGGTGTTTGCTTTGTTTCATTTTCGTGTAGTGTAAAATTAAAGGTAATATCATACTTTGGTTTTTATCAAAGAAATACAGATTCATGGGCATAAAATAATATCAAGACAGATACAATAACAGTCCTGTGAAAAATTTCAGTCCCATACGGCACCCACTTTTTGAGAAAACAGTGAAAAACGGCCACAGTATTTCTTAAGTCTTTTAGGCTCTTTTATTCTTGATCGTTTAAAAGATCAAAAAGATTTTCGGTCGTTGTTTTACTAATTCCTGGATAAATACACCATTTCAGGCGGACAAATTGTAACGGTATATATGTTTCTACCATAACCATGTTCAATGCACACCCTGTAATTTATATAGGTTAGTCTGTGAACATTTTTGTTTTGGTTTCTTACCAAAGTTATACTGCCTTTGAAGCCTTGGTTTGTGCGATTAAGCACTGGATCTCGGAAAGAGCTTTTTAACGGTTCGCTTAACAACTTCAACCCCACCCCAAACAAATAATTATTAGCACGCTCACAACTAAGCAAAAGACATCGCTCCTATACAAACAACGACGGACTGAGGATTACTATGCCAAAATACCAAAAATAGGCGTTACGTGATAGTACACGTGTAGGTAAAAACACAACGTTGGTGGCGCTACAATGTTTATCTGCATTAAAGAACTTGCAGAAGGTGTTGCATTTTTATTCTGTGAAAAACTAAACGTACAAGTTGACACCAAATGCACGTTCCTCACATTTACTCTATACAGGATTGCATCTTTTCGAAGACTAATTGAGTGAGTCAAAACAGTTCCGTTTCTGCTTGATAACTGTACATTTTATCATCAATTTGCCATTAATTACTGCATACTTGTTTTCATAAATTTATTTAGGCATCGTGTGATCTCGTAGTGGAGGGTGAGTGTTTAGTTCAACGCCCAGTGCATTAAATTCCTAACGTCAGTCTGGTCAGGCTTGTTGCTGTGTGCAGTGCCAATGTCTGATCTGAGTGTGCGAGGCATACACAGTCATAGATATATATAAAAACTAGATGACGCACCCGTGCACAAACTAATGGGAGCTATATCCGTCATGCAGGACGCGGTCATTTCATGTAGGACAAGCGCTTATTTAGAACGATCGCGCAAACCGCGCGGTACGCGGTTCCGGCCGTTACGCGGTACGCAGTTATGCACCAGAAACAATGATGGAACCATAGATATTATAAAAAAAAACTAGATGACGCACCCGTGTATTAACGAATGGGGGCTGCACTACGCTCGCGCGCTAATAACAAGCCGCGCCGTTACGCGTTACGCGGTACGCGATGCACCAAGAAACATGATGGAACGCCGTAGCTATATTCGGTGGCTTAGATTGTTTGTCGGTAATTCCATCATTTAATTTGCCAATTTCATCATTTTATTTGCAGTTTTGTCATTCCGGTCGGCAATTCCATCATTCAGTTTATCATTCTGTCATTCTGTTCGAAAATTCCATCATTCAATTTGGCAAAATGAGTGATGGAATTACCGAAGCAAACAATCTAAAAAGATAGCTACGGCATTCCATAAAAACGGATTCGAACTAGTCCCTTCGAAAATTGCGTCGTTAAGACGCGGCCAAGAGCAGCCAATGCGACATCTAGTTTTTTTTTTATATATCTACATGTATGTACACAGTGACATGACAGTAGGCTAGTTATTGTTAATTTAATAATTAGGCCTAGGCCCTAGGCCCTTATTTACATGTATTATATAAATAATGTTCATGACGTAATGATAAAGAACTTGGGAAGAATTCCACCGATGGCCATCACTTGTGCACAAACCTAATTTCCTATGCCATGGATCAAAAAGAGATCGTTTTTAATTTTAGAATATTTGCTAGTTGCTACTGCTGCATTCAAAATAGTGTGTCGACATTTGATAATGACATTGTTAGGGTAGGCCCAAAGACTTCTGAGTCAAAAGTGGAATTCTTTTCAAGAACTCAATTAGAAAACTTGGGAGTTTTAGTTTCGCCATTACTAGTGTCTTTTACGCCACCCACATATTTTTCAGTATTTACAGTATTTGGGTAAGAAACTGGGGTTTTTTTCACTGAAAAAAAGTGAAATATTGCCAAAATATGTTCATTTTAGGGTTTACAGGACCCATGAATAAATTTGCTTCAAGTAACAAATCTTATTTTGGAACAGAAGAAACAAATAAATACTGAAAATAATATGGGTGGCGTAAAAGACACTAACCCTTTAGTTTCACTGTGCACAGTCATTTCTGTTTGTTGCACAATAGCGCTCCGCACTTACGCTATAAATAGCACCGGATCTCTGACAAACATTGCAACCATGCACGTGTGTGGGTGTGCGCGTCCATGTACACTACGCGTGTGAGACAATGTTTGTCTGACAGCCGGGGATTTTGTGACGTCATTAGTGTGGAGCGCTATTGCAGAATAGGGGCCTACCCCGCCACTCACCTTGCCCACTTCGTAGCCGGGGATACACGGATACAGAGTCACGCTTCAGTGAGTCAAGCTTCAGTGAATGTGATTTATACACAGTGTGTGCAGTTCACTTTGTATCCTCATATCCGCGTATCCACTTTCCTGGACCCACATTGGACTTAAAATGTTTCCCAACCTTCCCCATTCACTTTACGTGGTTCATAGGGATGCTTCGTTCTCTAATATTACTAGTAATAAGCTGTACACAACACATGAGCCTAGTTAGTTAGCACTGTAAGGTAGAATTCTTTCTCACCATTCGTGATTCGCTCGACCTCGTATCCATTGAATTTAAGGGGGTATTTTTTGCGTGGCAGGGTATTCTGCAATTGCTCCCTTTAATCGTTCATTATGAGCCCAAATTTTCGCTTTTGAAAGGATAACTACCGAAAGAATTCTACTGAAAAATCCTGTCAGGATGAAAACATCAGGCCTTTGTGACTCCAGCATTTGATGTATATCATCATACTTTTGGCTAATAAGCAGTTTGCAGAATAACTTGTAGTGATTTACCGGTATTCCAGTGTACAGCCCAGTTAGGAATGTGCACAGTTGTTAACTTAAATGTTTCATTTTGTGCTTAAACTTCTTCTTCTTCCCTTTTTTACCAAGTCGGTTTTATTGTCTCTCATTGCAGATAAAGGTTCATATTCTCTTTACTTCACCGTCGGAGGAAATTCAACACACAGAACATCACCATGGATGCCCTGTTTGGTAAACGCAAGATTAAGATGTCGGCACTGAGTGATTTCTCACAGTTGTAAGTTCCAATATGGTGAATCTAAATATTTTGAAAGTTTTTGAAGATTCCAGGCAGTGGAAATTTTATGTATTTTATAACAAGATGTATTAAGGGTATAATACACGATTGGTAAAGGTCACAGAACAGCACTCACACTTTGTCTAATCCAACATGTACATAAAATTACACACAAAATTTGAGCTCAATCGGACATCTGAGTCATGAGAAAATGACCCAGACCATCGATCTTTTGGCATCAGGCGCGCCTGGTTGCTCTTAATATTGTTCCAGACGTCAAACTTTCTATGTACTTAATTCAAATCTTGCCTTGAAATTGGTTCGGCACAACACTGGCACGCCTGTCTGAAACGGGGGTTATATTCTCACTCTCAGACAGACCATGAAAATGCTTCGGAAGGTTGAGTTTGCTCAAACTATGACAAAATGCCACGTATTGACCCATGTTTAACCAACATCTTCATTATTGCTTATAATTAGGCTTGCCCTTAACCAAAATAGTTGAGCACTGCATACTTAATGCTTGAGTGCACATGAAAAAAATCATGCGCTGGCTCGGGTGGGATTCGAACCCACGACCTCCTATTTACCAGTACAGATGCCATACTGCTAGGCCACAGAGCTAGCTGGGGTCAGTGGAGTGAATCGAATCCAATATCACGGCGGGTAAAGCAATTAATCATGAATATTATCGTCATTCTTTTCCTCTTTCATTTCCAAGGAACAAGTCCACCCGTGCACATTTGAAGAATGTGTACAGCTGCCTGGCCATATCTATGCTGGCTGCTGCTGTGGGAGCCTATGTACACCTGTTCACTGGTATCCTACAGGTAAGTGTATCCTTCAGTAAATGCGGATTCTGGCAACAGAAATCCATTTACTGTGTAATTGTATTTAAATAATGAATGTTCATGGGTAGAATGGTTACAATAATTTCATGAGGTGACAGATGGAATGTTCCGAATGACATTATTCTTACCATTCTATGAATGTGAAACGTTCATAGTTTGTTTTATTACGTCTGCCTATCATGCCCGCGCACGCGTGATAACGTGGCCACAACCTAAAATTATAATATATTACCATGATAAGGATAATTTGGTGACATGTGATCAAGATCAACCAATCAAATGACTGGGATATATGCAGGCATGATATACAATGTGATATGACGCTCCTAGTGCTTTGTGTTATGGGCTTTGAGCTCACATTTAGGTTTGGACAGTTATAGGTATCATTACAATGTATGTTATCCACATAATGCTATAGGAATTGGGGAAGATGACATGTTATGTATTATGACTGTGAACTAAAGTACGATGTGGATGCATGGTATTGACATGCATGAACTTTTCCTCGGATCAGCTGATTTCCTGTTTTTCTCATCACGCTCATGCCATTGAAAAACACTGCACAAAGTCCTGCAAAGATTGGAATTTCCTCGTTTTTTGTTAAGTCTGAGTTGCATGCATGCCGGTGTTGCATGTTTTGAGCAGAAACCAATAATCTGTTGTGCACATTGTTAATTGGAAATGATAGGGAACACGTACTGCCCCAGTCCGTTGGAATGATCCCAAATTCTGCCATCCAGTGCTTGTTTTGTCCAAAGAAATAACAACACCCACACAATATATGCCCATCCATACACTTGATACCATGCTCATGAAGTATCTGCTGGTACGTGGTATTGATACAGTCACTGACTGAGTGGTGTGATGTTTTAGACATAATGAAAATGATCCCCTCGTTTTTTTCTGTCCTGTTTCTAATTTTTGTGATGGAATTAAATTTTCTCCCCAGTCATTTTGAGTTTAGAGCAAAATTAGGGCAATGTAGGGCATACTGTATCAGATTTGACTTGTGTATTTGAAATAGCAACATGTGCTGTGTGTTAAACTAAAAGGTAGTATCATACCTTGTAGCATACTGAAACAGAAATCTTCACAGATTTACCTATAACTTACAGTGTAAAAAGATGGTGATGGTGGAAACATACCGTTAAAATATTCCTGCCTGAAATGCTATAGGGGCCTATTTATGCCGACAAGAGTATAAAAACCAGTGACCATAATTATTTTTATCTTTTATATTTATTTATCTTTTAAAGATCTTTAAAAGAGAAAAGACTTAAGAAATATTTGGCACTTTTTCACTGTTTTCTTAATAGGCACTGTATGGGACTGAAATTTTCACAGATGACTGTTACTCTATCTTCCTTGATATTTTTGTCCATGAATCTACATTTCTTTGACAAAAAACATGATATTACCTTTCAATGTAAATCTGTGCCCTGTTTAAGCTTAAGAGCTGTATTGAACGCTACATGCACAAACAGGCCATTGTATGTGTACAAACCTACCCTTATATTTTACTGTTCAGAGCTCACGCCTTTTACAAAAAAAAACATGTTGTGTTCATGATGAGGAAAGTTGCGATCTTCAGAATCAATTCATTATTTTTCTAGACAAAAGCTCCATAATGCTTTGTTTACCATCTGACCATGGTTACAGTAAGACCTAACTAGAACTTACATGTATGTTGCCAGGTTAATGACTGGTCTTTTATTGCCAATTTTCTGGATTCGGGTTGTTTTTACGGACCAGATGTTTTTTTGAGGCTGTGAATTGTAAATAGACAAAATTGTATCTGGTCAAATTATCCTCAGATTAATGCCGAATACCCAAAACATCTTCGAAGGGAATGCATGTAGTTGTGTTTGTTTTAACCTCTCTGTTTGGGGTTAATGATTCCTCTTTAGGCCGGTTTCCTGACGAGTCTTGCTGGTATTGGCTTTCTGATCTGGCTGGGTCTTACAAGAGATGACGGCACCAACCAGACCAAAAGGCTGGCCCTCCTCTCGGCCTTTGCATTCTTCACAGGTTTGTACCCTTTCCCAGCCAACATGGCCAGGTTAGAAAGTCACCTGAATCTGAAAACTACAGCTTGACATGTTAACTCCACTTAAGATTAGCGGGGCCAATTTCTCAGAGTAGCTAATAAGCATAACATTGCTTAAACTTAGGCAGCTTATAGGATTTGCAAGGCCTCCAAAAAAATATTGAGTTTGAGACAGAAAATGGATTCAACAGTTCCTAAACAGTGCAAACAGTCACCATGGGAAATCTTGGTTCATCAGATGCTGGGTTTTCAAGCAAATCAAGATTTAGTGTCTTTTAAAAAGATCCTTCGTCCGAAACGATTTAGTAGCATTTAGAAAGCGTGGTGTAACCGTGAAGGGCAAGATTATTTCGGTTGTACTTCTGCTATCCAGATGAACAAAGCATAAAAAGGTACATGAAACAACGTCTGTAATGAAGTTTAAGACCCTTACTTCTGTTTAAGTACCAAATTCAGCCAAAACGCATAATCTTTGCAAATCCTATATGCTCCCTTTAAGCATGAAAAGTTTCCCCTGATCCAGCAGGACTGGCAACCAAATGTTCATGTGATGTTTTCTGCTTTTGACTTATATTCGGCCATTATTTGCTGAGCATAGCTAGCATTCGCAGGTGATTCAAATGGCTGGAAATTTTGGTTCTTAAGCAGCTCTATGAAACTGGTCCCTGAAACAAAGTTTTCCAAAGACATATTCAGAATATTTGTGATGTAGATCAGCTACTGACTGACTGATAATGGGTTATAGTAAGCTTAGGCTACCTGTTGAATATTTGCATATTTTGCTCTGCCTCTAGTCATTTAGCGATTTATCATTTTTATGCTGTAGACACAAATGTATTGCATTTTTGTTGTCAACCTTAGTTTTTCCCCCAAAAAAAATAAAAATGCCTCTGATAACATGTGAGCTTCATTTACATTTGTAAATGATATGCATTTTGAACAAATTAGCTATTTAATCATATCATAGCATGTTCTCATCCTTCTTTCCCAAAAGAAATTTTAAGGGCAAAATACCTTTAATACCTTACAAGTATAGCAAATTTCAGAGAGAGAGAACCCGTTTTAAATTTTTTGAATTCCATTGTTTTTAAAGCTTTTAAAAGGCATTTTGGCTGCCATCAGATTCTTTACAAACAGATTGTTAAAAAAAGTGTTTTTGTTTGTTTAAAACATTTTACGAGACACAGTGTGGCAAAAATGATTGTGTCAACTTTTCAATGGAAAATCATGACACCACATCTTCTCAATACGTGGGGCCAATTTCATAAAACTGTTAAGCACAAAAATTCGCTTAGCACAAAAATGTCTCGGCCAATAAAACAAACCATCATTGAAAATTCCATTTGATATTCATGGTCAGCGAGCAACAGCCAAAGAACAATCACAAGTGATACACAACACGCGGAAATTTGGTTGTTAACCCTGTTTTTATTAAGACAGAAATATCATGCAGTTTTATGAAATCGGCCCCTGAATATGGATTAAATCCATAATTCTATTAAGCAATAGATGAACATCTTTCAAGGCAGCTTGCAGGGGATTTACCTTAGGGACTTATGCCACCAGGGCTTGACATCACAAAGCTTCATGATTCCTGTTTTCAGACAGGGTTGTCAATATCACTATGGTTACCTTTATACATACTTCACATTTTAAATTATGGCTGTGAGGCTTTTTGAAGATCAACCTTTGGGTTTTGTTAAATCAACCCCAGTTGTCGTGGAAACGGTTTGGAACTTGAACCATATTTCCTGCATTTCATTGAAATCCATTGTGTATTCTGTTTCACGGAGCCTTGTCTGTTTATGGTAATTTGGAGTAATTTTGCAGGTTGTTCTTTTAGGAGGAACACCAGCTAGTCAAAAAATGTGCCATAAGAAAATACAAACACCAGCAGAAATGATTTTTGGAGACATGTCACCAATATTCTTTTCAATTTGTAATAATAGTAGTGACATTAAATAAAATTTGATGAATTAACAGAAAACCCTATTATCAATGACTCTGTTGTGCATCGTTTGAAATCTAGATACAAAAACGTGTATAAAGAAATTAAAAGACTGATATTTAGGGGGCATACATGTAGGTGGCAAGTGCGTTAGGCACTCACCTCTCACCAGTGTGACTCGGGTTCGATCCCGGCTTGGGTAAAACATGTTTGCGAGTAGAGTTTTGCATTGGTTCTCTCCTATGCTACGAGAGTTTTTCTCCTGGTTCTCTGGTTTTCCTCCCTCCACAAAAATCAAACACTTTCGATCTCAGGCTGTGTTTCGTGATCAAATTTGGGTTGAAGTTTGCTGACAGCCAAAAGGCACCGCTGTCAACTCGATCACGTTGTAGTCGCATCCTTCGCAATTCAGCACTGTGCATATTGTAATTGTTGGCACCTCTGTAAAACAGTGTTTTACTGAGAGGTAACCCCAGGGTAATTAACAATAAATTTACCGGTATTATAACTCAAATTTCTTCCGATGCTGTGATCTAAGACTTGTGTACTAACTGATACATTATTCCTCATTTTGTTTTGGTTGGCAGGTCTTAGTCTTGGACCGCTCATGTACGTCGTGGCTAAGATTGACATCCAGTGAGTACTTGCTCAGGCTTCTTTCACATTCACACAAGTACACGTGCCCATACCCTCTACCCTGGCAAATTAAACATGATTGGTAAAGGTCAAAGAACACCACTCACACTTTGTCTGATCCAGCATGTACATGAAATGTTAAACCTGTGAAAATGTTAGCTCAATCGGACATCTGAGTCATGAGAAAATACCGTAAACCCGACTAAATTTTTCTTATAAAGCATAAAGAATGGTTTTGATCTCACTCCGAAACCAAAACTGTTTTCAGTCTTCAGAATTTGACTTATTCTGGATAAATACACCATTTTAGGCAGAAATATTTAAACGGTATGTTTCTACCAGCAGCATCTTCATATCCTGAAATCTCTGAACATTTCTGTGTGGGTATGTTACCAATCCTGTACTGTTCATTAAAGAGATTGTTATGTGGCAGTGAATTTGACAGAACTTTGGTTGTTTCTTTCTTTTAAACTTGACTGAGCTCTAGCACTTTGGCAGTTTTGACCGGACCCTCCTCGAATCAGTCCTTAAATTTAGTTATGTGTAGTTATTCCCTATGGTGCGTTATCTTTTCTCAGACTTCATTAGTATATCAATTCCCTGTATAAAAAGTTATAGTACTAGGAGTATTGACTTTATGAACCTCTTAAGAAATTAATTTCTTCTCCACTTTGGTTATTTTATTTTAAAGGGATTTTATTAAACTTAATCTGAGACAGCATTTTATCGATGAGCAAAAATCTGAACTCTTCATATACTTTGTTCTTCATTTAGGATTATCCCAGCCGCCTTCATGGGCACATGCGTCATCTTTGGCTGTTTCACCTTGGCTGCCCTGTGGTCTGAGCGACGTTCCTTCCTGTTTCTTGGAGGTGAGTTGCTAGATTTTATCAGGGAAGAGTGTGGAGGTGGTGGAGAGACTAGACAAGTTTTCTCTCTCTGATTAGACTGGTGATTGTGGCTGCTGAGGTTTCCTGGTTCGAATCCTACCACATGCATCACGGGCCAAATCCTTTTTTAGAGCCAGTCCTGGGGGCGATTTCACCAAACTCATTGTAACTTGTAGGACTTGTGATACATTGGAGCCCCACGTAGAAGTTGTAGGATATGATGGATTATCCTTCTTATCTCGAGTTACGATCAATAGTAGGGCTTCGTGAAATCGAAGCACTGGCTTCTTTTATATTAGGCCAGAGCTGTAGTTTGGGACAGGTCATGTTGCTGTTTTTTACCCTTTAGCATAAATTTGGATTGCCTTCCCACACCAAAATATTTAGAAAAAATATAAATAAGTAAGTAGTCCAGTTACTTTAAGCTGACCTACTTTGAATTTTTGGCCAAATTATCAAGTTTCTACTTTTTATGCTGTTTGCTCCTTTATGATATTAAATATTGTTTAATTAAAAAAACTTTGCACATATGTTAATGTGTCAGAAATATTTTCAGCCTGGATAATTCTTTTCTTACCGGAAGGGGAATTTTATACCAAATTAAATAAAATGGTATCGATATAGACCAAGACTATATGCCGTGCTACTACCGTGTCGAACTTAAATCAAATGAGTGCAGTAATAGCACGTCAATAGCGCAGCAGTTGCGATAAACCCGACAAGCTTAATTGAAAGTGTCGCACCACTGCCGTGCCGAAAACCGATGCGCGGCAGACTCTGTGGAGCCAAAGAGCTTGCTGTGCCGAACTCAATTGGCCGAGCCAAATCCTCGCTAAACGCCGTGCTATTGCCGTGCCAAACTTGAAAATATAAAATTATTTGAGTTTGACACGGCAGTAGCACGGCGTATAGTCTAGGCCTTAGACTCTGTGAGTTCTTGGGCCTTTACCAAACCTCAGCTCTTGCTCTGGCTCTGGCTCTGGCTCAGGCTCCATTTTGTGAATCTATTTTTAAATAACGGGTACGAAAAAAGAGGCTTTTGGCTGTGGTTCGGAAGTAGATTATTACTGGGATGAAAAAGAAGACAGAGCTTCAGCTTCATTGAAAAACCACAACCTACTAGTATATTTTCAGCATATATGGATGACAGAGACGAAGCCTGAACCTGAGCCGGAGCCGAAGCCTAGGTTGGGAAAAGGCCCTAGGTCCTCGTTCCCCAGATGCTAACCAGCATATTCTCTGTTTTCTTTGCTTCCTTACAGGAATCCTTTCCTCCGGCCTGTCCATTCTGATCCTCATGTCCCTCCTCAACATCTTCATGGGATCCACTCTCATCTTCAGAGTAAGTTGTCCGTCTGACAAGTTTTGACTGGAGCGGGATTCGAACCGGCGGCCTCCTGAATACCCTACAGGCGCTCTACCAACTGAGCCATCCAGCCCTACGTTGGTGGTGACGTCCCAATAGTCAATTATCTTTTTATCCGCCGGTTCGAATCCCGCTCCAGTCAATATTCCTTTGCTCACTTTTCGATGACTTCAAATTCAGTCAGTTTCCCTTGTGGTTATTTGATGACAAGTTTTGCTATCGCTTTGCTATTGATTCTTGCTTTCCATTCCATTTAAGGCCAGGATAGTGCATCCTCGATAGTTGATATTGGGGTACAGTGTATTTTTTTAAATAAGATTGCCCAACACAAGGACTCAAGAAGAGCACTCCTTTTGAGAGGTACTGGAAACTGAGATTGGAAGGGTAATACTGAAAGAGAATGGACTCGGTGATGAGAAGACCTACATGTAATGGATAGAAAGCTGTTGGTGTTATATTGATACCGAGACAAGTTGTAGTCAGAAGGATATTAGGATCAAGGCTAAAGCCCAAATCCATCGCTAGACGGAAAATTGTTCCGCAAAGTAGCGATACATTTTTCGTTTAGCAATGGATTTGGGCATTAGCGATGATCGCAAAACGTTAGCGAAATCAGCCCCAGGTGTGGTTAGCAATACCCGTTGAGTGATCAGTCAGAAATTGATAAAGAGGCTGGAAAATGGTTTGCGAACCTATGCCAGAGTAGTATCAAACAAATGCAAGTTTGGGAGTGATGGGGTCAAACTACAAGCTACACTGGCTCCCCATCACTCAAAGAATCAACTACAAGGTCATTTCTCTCATGTTCAAAGCATACCGGAATCAAACTCCTGCTTACATCCCAAACATGCTCCAAAATCAGATGCTCGAGAAGACGACTACGATCATCGTGTTCACTGCATTTTGTTGAGCCCAGAACCCAATGCGTTTCCTTTGCTGACAGAGCATTCTCTGTATACGGCCCCAGACTCTGGAACAAACTCCCAGAATACATCAGAGTCCCCACTTCATTTCACACATTCAAGACACTCCTGAAAGCTCACCTGTTTCAGGAGGTGTACCATCAAGGACTTTTCTTCTTTTTGTGCCTCAGCGCCTTTATAGAGCAAACTTTTTGATTTTGGCTCTTTATAATATAATAACGGGCATTTATAAAGCGCCTTTCCAAGAAGATCAAAGCGCTGATACATTATTATTATCCCTGGTCATCGGGCCATAATTTACATTCCTGAAACCATCTCAACTCCCTGGGGAGCATACAGCCCCATACTGGCAACTATAGGGCGCACAGAGGCTAAATCAAACCACAAAGCCATCTGTACCCTCACAGGTACCCATTTACACCTGGGTGAAGAGGAGCAATATGTAACAAAGCGTCTTGCCCAAGGACGCAAGCACCATTAATCCATGGCTGGATTCGAACCCACAATCTGTAGATTGACCACAAGACTTTGGGTTCGACACGCCAGACCACTAGGCCACAGCACCCCACATAAATGTCTTTAGATTGATTGATTGATTGTTGCATTTGTCTGACCTTGCCTTGCCTAGGCTGAGATGTACCTGTGTCTGGCCGTCTTCATGGGCTTCGTCCTGTTCGACACTCAGCTCATTGTGGAGAAATGCAACAACGGAGACAAAGACTACATCTGGTAAGTCACTGTCAAGACTCTAGGTCACATTCATCGGGGTCTAATATTATGGAATCCATCACGGCTTATTTTTGTGCCTATGAGCGCTGCTACAAGTGTAATCTGTTTCATGAAATCCGTAAGCAAGACTTCGGTTAGCGAAGAATTTCTAGGGTAATCGTAATTATTTTCTGCTAAGGCGCTGTCATTATGCACTCTGCAGAAAGTCCTTGCCTTATTTTTGTGTGCCCTGTCCATGATCTTGTCCAGATTTGTTGTGTGTAAAATTACTAATTTACTTTCCTCCACTTAACCCTTTCAGCCCCACATTGTTTATTACCATGCGTCCTGTGGTGCCCACATTGTTTGCGCACAGTACACTGCCCTGTCCCACGTTTTTTTTGCACACACACAAAAAATGCAGCTCAGAATAAATGTTATTTTCAAACTCGATTTTCAGTATGAAGGAATTATCATGGGAAAAAACTTTATGCACAAACCTTGAAGCCACTGAAATGATCTTTCCAACCATGTAAAAATTATTATGTACTTGTTTTATTATTTGCACAATATCACAAATTGCGTGTCTGAGCACCGCGAAGTCCACCGCGGCCACCACCACGGCCACCGCCACGACACCGCGGGCTCCAGTCGCACTCGGCCCGGTGCCGCGGTGTTGGCTTGGCCCGCTCCCGGTACGGTGTTATGGCACTTGAACCAGCCGAGTTCGTAGCGTCAAAATCATCATAAGAATCACTGCTGTTTCACTGGGATCTTCTGAACTAGTTGATTCCATGTCTGAATCACTATCAGGAAAAAGCTCAGCAAGAATTACGACCTCACGATCAGTCATGATGCTCAAGAGGCGAGCAAATTCCAGCTTGAAAACTTCGTTGGCGTTGTAACTTTGTAGGTCAATTTTCTCGAAAATTCGTAATGGCGTCCCTATGTGTATTGTGTACCATTGGAAAGATGCGTCATTGAGCTTTCTACCTGTATAAAACTCAACACCAGAGGGCGTCAAGCGAAGCTTCTAGAGCTAACTAAACTTGCGCAAGTCGCTCGTCGACTAAAGTCGCCATTGGGGCTCAAGCGGTGTACAACGTATGGGCGACAAAAGTCGCCATTGGGGCTCAAGCGCAGTGCAACGCATGGGCGACTTTAGTCGCCGTTGGGGCTGAAAGGGTTCATGAGAGCTGGGATTGATTTCACCAAACTCATTATAAATTACAATCGGTTGTAGGACTTCGCATAGGATATACGATGGGTTATCCTTCGTAACTCGAGTTGGAATCAATCGTATATCTTTGTGAAAAGACATTACACCTCAAAATGCATTTAACTGTTCAAGGGTTGCAGTGTACAGTACATTGTGTGCGTCAATGATTAAGGCCTAATTATCGACTCCTGTCAAAAAACAAACCAATGCAACTTGTAACCATTCCATGATGGGATTGATGAGGAAGAATGCAAACATTCTACTTGCAAAACATACATGTACAAAATTGATGACTTCATACATACATACATATGCATGCAAGGCATCCTATTTTATTTGAAAACACAATAAAAGGATTGGCTTGTACTTGTATGCCTAGGCCCCCTATTGCTTTGAAATTTAGCAAAGAATGCAAAATTATGCAATGGACCGAGCATTGGGCAAAGAATGTCTTGGGGTTTGGGCAGGATTGTGGTAATACATGCATATATGTGCATGCATGTACTGGTACATGTAACAGGGCTGTGAAACTTGTGATTTTAATCTGAATTCCAATATTTTGAGTCAGAATTTCAGCTTTTTGTACATCCAGTCTTTACAAAAGTATAGGAACTTGTAAATTTCAGCTTCTTTGTTAGTGTTTTCGTTTTTTTTTTGTGGCAACTCACATCCCTGATGTAATTTCAGTAGCAAGATTTTGTTGATTTTCACTGATTTTAGCGGACACATCTTGTCATTCAAAATACCAATCATCTTTTACCACATGTTTTTACAGGCAGACTTGTAAAACACATACAAACAAAAAGACAAGCAGACCGACAAAGTGGAAGACTTTTACACTGATCAGGAGGCCTATAATTTTACTATTAGAAAGTTTTGTTGCATTGGGATTGCACAACATGTGACAGGCATGGCATATAACTGTATGCATTCATCCAGATCAACATTTAACAAAGGATTCTGATATGAATGAAGATAACGAAGTTGGGTTTTTTGTGTGTAAATTGGGCCAGTGCCCAAATGATGGGCATTGTTGGGTGATTATCCGGGTTTTAACTGTGCAAATGGACACAATGTGTGCTCAGTGTGGCCCTTGTTGGTTCACTAGTGTGTTGCTTGCTCAGTGAGGCACATGGGTGTTCATGTACACATGTACTGTACACGTATACACATACGGTGGCCTGTGTGGAGATGGCCTTCAGTGTGTTGATTGTGCCTTGACCTTTGTGCCGTCAATCAATACAGGACGTCCTGCGCATGCGCCGAGAGCGGGTCTCGTCCCCAACTCTCTGCATATTCATTTCTTGTCAATATTCCGTAATATTACCAATATCCTGAAATATGGATATTATTTTTGAGAAGTAGAGGAGGTGCTGAGTTTGATTTGTACAGACCAGTCTGCAGATGCTAGAATGATTTCTTGATTTTATTGATGATGTGAAATGCTGACGGCTGACTGTGAGATTTCTGGTCACTGGGGAGGGTTATATATCCCCGAAAATTTGAAAATCAGTATCGCTTCTCGGCCTTTTGGCTAAGATCATGTGTAGTATCTGTTCTTTTCAGCTTAATATCTGAAACGCTGCTCATTGAGCAGCCAGTATATTAAACTGATTTTTGGATTTGGGCCATGGAATAGGGGCTTGCCTCGTCCTGGCCACGGGTTGGCCCGGTATTGCACTACATCCGGGATTCGGCCCACTCCCTTCGGGGAAATAATCAAAACCCAAAGATAGAATCATAGTAAATAATATATATTATCCATAGTGGGTACTAAATCAGGGATGAGATTTTTCAGATTAAAATCTGACTTAAGTGTTTTGTTTTTTTGGTTTTCAGATTTTTTTTCCTCACAAAAGTCACAGGCTGTGTACAAAAGTATAGTCCTGAGATTTTCAGATTTCAGACTTTTTATACTCCCTGTCAGCTGTTTTCATTTTTATCATTGGTCAATCTCATCCCTGGTACTTTCTCCAGTTTCTATGTTCAGTTTGTCATTACACATCCTGAATTGAAGTTGAACAGCTGCAAATTGATGTCACAAAGAATTACATGTACAGTACCAAAGAATGTTGGAAGTTGAATGTACCCCTATAAACCTCCTACATCCATTCTGCAGTTTACCATCACACAGGGGTTTTCATGTGCAGTAGGTGTATGGGGGTTGAAGGTTGGCACATGCCAAGGATAGCTCAGTTGATAGAGTACCCGAGGTCTCTGGTTCGAATCCTGCTCCAGTCAATTTTTCTTTGTTCACTTTTTAATGACTTAAAAATTCAGTCAGTTTCCCTTCAAGTGGTTATTTGATGAATTCAAATTAAGTCAGTATCCCTTGTGGTTATTTGATTATTATATTGACAAAAAAGCTGCATCCTCTTTGAGTGATCCCCCATGTACTGTTTCTCAGGTTGTAGCAATGCTGCGCATATCAATGAAATTGCATGATCCTCAAGTGGGATATACATGTGCACATGTAGCAGTATGTGTGTGTGTGGTTTCATGGCTTCTGACTGCCAAACGAACAAAGATATTGACTATTAGGGACACCACCAACGTAGGGCTGGATAGCTCAGTTGGTAGAGCGCCGGTACGGTATTCTGGAGATTGCTGGTGTTTCTTGATTTCATCAACATTTTCCGACAACTGATGATCATCATGGCCATGATAAGGATGTCACAAAGAGCAAGGATGTCACAAAGTCCTTGCTCTATGGTAAAACACTTACAAACAAATAGACAAGCAGACTGACAAAGTGCAAGACTTTTACACTGATCAGTATAATTTTACTATTAGAAAGTTTTGTTGCATTGGTTTTCAGATTTTTTTTCCTCACAAAAGTCACAGGCTGTGTACAAAAGTATAGTCCTGAGATTTTCAGATTTCAGACTTGTTATTAAATGCTCCCGTTCAGCTGTTTTCAAACATTTTTATCATTGGTCAATCTCATCCCCGGTACTTTCTCCAGTTTCTTTGTTCAGTTTGTCATTACTCATCCTGAATTGAAGTGGAACAGCTGCAAATTGATGTCACAAAGAATTACATGTACCAAAGAATGTTGGGAGTTATATGTACCCCAGTAAACTTCCTACCTCCATACTGCAGTTTACCACCACACAAGTGCTGAGATTTTGAACTGAAAAGAAAAAAAAAACTTGGGACGAACCTTTGGCTCACGCTCAACAACGTTAACCATTAACTGGATTTTTTTTTTGCAATCAGTAACCGGATACGAAATTACCTGATTTTGCCCAGCACTACACCACACAGGGTTTTTCTTGTGCAGTAGTGTATGGGGGTTGGAAATTGGCACATGCCCAGGGTGCCAAAGATAATTGACTTTTAGAGACACCACCCAATATAGGGCTGGATAGCTCAGTTGGTAGAGCGCCTGTGCGGTCTTCAGGAGGTCGCCGGTTCGAATCACGCTCCAGTTTATTTTCTACGTTCACTTTTTAAGGAATTAACATTCAGTCAGTTTCCCTTGTGTTTTTATGGGTGATTATTTTGACAAAATAGCTGCATCCTCTTTGAGTGATCTTCCATGTACTGTTTCTCAGGTTGCAGCATTGCTTAGCGTATCGATGAAATGATCCTTAGGATATAGCGGTACGTGCGTGGTTTCATGGCTTCTGACTGCCAAACAAACAGAAGAAAATTGACTATTAGGGACACCACGAACATAGGGCTGGATAGCTCAGTTGGTAGAGCGCGTGCACGGTATTCTGGAGATCGTTGGTTCGAATCCTGACTCCAGTCTATTTTTCCTCGTTCACTTTTCAATTTGTCATCAAGATATTAGAATTGAAGCTGAAAATAGAAAGTCCTGAGCAGTATCATGGACAGTAGGCTTTAATAAGAAATCAGATAAATACACAAACATCTAAGATTGTGTTTGTTTGTTGTTTTGGTTTATAACAGGCACAGTGTGGATATGTTTCTTGATTTCATCAACATTTTTCTATAATGATCATCATGGCCATGAATAATAAGGACAACCATAGAGCAATGATGTCACAAGGTTCTTGCTCTATGGTAAAACACATACAAACAAATAGACAAGCAGACTGACAAAGTGCAAGACATTTGTGCTGATCAGTAGGCCTATAATTTTACTACAGTGTATTAGGAAGTTTTTTTAGTTGGTTGCATTTGGAATTGCACATGTGACAGGTCTCGCATATAACTGTGTGCATTCATCCAGATCAACACAACAATGGATTCTGATATGAATGAAGATAACGAAGTTGGGTTTTGGGTCAGTGCCCAAGGGATGGGCATTGTTGAGTAATTATCCGGGTTTTAACTGTGCAAATGGACACAATGTGTGCTCAGTGTGGCCCTTGTTGGTTCACTAGTGTGTTGCTTGCTCAGTGAGGCGCATGGGTGTTCATGTACACATGTACTGTACACGTACACATACAGCGGCCTGTGGGGAGATGGCCTGCAGTGTGTTGATTGTGCCTTGACCTTTGTGCCGTCAATCAATACAGGACGTCCTGCGCATGCGCCGAGAGCGGGTCTCGTCCCCAACTCTCTGCATATTCATTTCTTGTCAATATTCCGTAATATTACCAATATCCTGAAATATGGATATTATTTTTGAGAAGTAGAGGAGGTGCTGAGTTTGATTTGTACAGACCAGTCTGCAGATGCTAGAATGATTTCTTGATGTAATTGATGATGTGAAATGCTGACGGATGACTGTGAGATTTCTGGTCACTGGGGAGGGTTATATATCCCCGAAAATTTGAAAATCAGTATCGCTTCTCGGCCTTCTGGCTAAGATCATCTGCGACTGGCGGTTTATACATAGAGCACGCCTCAACTGTCTCCCCACCAACGCAACGGCCAAACGATGGAACCCCCAGGCCAACCCCTCCTGCAGACGCTGTACCCAGGCCCCTGAAACTCTGCCGCACGTCCTCAACCATTGCCTTCCCAACATGGTCTCCATCCGTCGCCGTCACAACCTCATCCAGGACCGCATCAAGTCTGCAACCCGCCAAGGCAAGGTCTTCATCGATCAACATGTCCCTGAAGACCCCAACCCACGTGAGCGCCCGGACATCACGGTCATTGATGGGGACAAGGTCACCATCATCGACGTCTGCTGTCCCTTCGACAATGGCCGTGATACCCTCCAGTCTGCCGCCTCTGCCAAGGAGCTGAAATATGCATCCCTCAAGTCAGCTCTTAGGGAGAAGGGGAAGGACGTCGAGGTGTACGGTTTTGCTGTCGGTGCCCTTGGATCCTGGCTTCCCAACAACGAACGTGTCCTCCGTAGGCTGGGCATCTCCAAGCGTTACCGGACCATGATGCGCCGTTTCTGTTGCATCGACGCCATCAAGGGTTCCCGGGATGTTTACATCGAACACATGTCCGGCCATCGCCAATACTGATCAGCTGCTCTACCCTCATCAACTTCCATGCCAGCTCCTATCCTGCGAACTCAGACTATTTGCCCCAGTATCAACGAGAACATTATTAGACTTTGCTCTTTTTAATGGACCTTATTTGATGTCATCATTTTGGTGATTTGTTATTGACAGAGTTGTTCGGATCCTAGGAATTATTAGACTTTGCTCTTTTTTAATGGACCTTATTTGATGTCATCATTGTGGTGATTTGTTGTTGACAGAATCATTTGGATCCTAGGAATGATCAGTCTTTGCTCTTTTTTAATGGACCTTTTTGGACGCCATCATTGTGGTGATTTGTTGTTGACAGAATCATTTGGATCCTAGGAATTATCAGACTTTGCTCTTTTTAATGGACCTTATTTGATGTCATCATTTTGTTGATTTGTTGTTGACAGAATCGTTTGGATCCTAGAAATTGTTAGCCTTTGCTCTTTTTAATGGATCTTATTTGATGTTATCATTTTGCTGATTTGTTGTTGACAGAATCGTTTGGATCCTAGGAATTGTTAGCCTTTGTGCTTTGTCTTAACAGACAGGTGTTTAGTTCTCTTGAGATTTCAACCATTGAACTGATCGGACTCTAGATCCTTCTCTGATCTTGACACACCTTGGGCTTTATACACGCATTGAATTGTAGCTTGCCTTGTTGTTCCAACTTGCCGTGCCAGAATTTGCCAATATGCATTGCCTATAATTCAAGGCCCAATCCTGTTGCATTTCCAGCTTGCCCTTTTTAAAAATCTTTTTACTTATCTACTTGCCTTGTTTGTTTTAGAACCCGTTTTTTTATATGCGATTATTGGAGCTGTCATGTTTTTATCTGCCTTTAGTCTTTTTTTTAACAATACTTTATTGTGGAGACTCTGTTATTTTTACTGTACCTAAGTTGTTGTTTTTATGTAATGTGAGTTGAGTATTTTAATAAATATCTGTTCTTTTCAGCTTAATATCTGAAACGCTGCTCATTGAGCAGCCAGTATATTAAACTGATTTTTGGATCTGGGCCATGGAATAGGGGCTTGCCTCGTCCTGGCCACGGGTTGGCCCGGTATTGCACTACATCCGGGATTCGGCCCACTCCCCTCGGGGAAATAATCAAAACCCAAAGATAGAATCATTGAAAATAATATTTATTATCCATAGTGGTTACTAAATCAGAGAACTATGAGATTTCTCAGATTTTTTCCTCACAAAAGTCACAGGCTTGTACAAAAGTATAGTCCTGAGATTTTCAGATTTCAGACTTTTTATACTCCCTGCCAGCTGTTTTCAAACATTTTTATCATTGGTCAATCTCATCCCTGGTACTTTCTCCAGTTTCTATGTTCAGTTTGTCATTACACATCCTGAATTGAAGTTGAACAGCTGCAAATTGATGTCACAAAGAATTACATGTACAGTACCAAAGATTGTTGGAAGTTGAATGTACCCCTATAAACCTCCTACATCCATTCTGCAGTTTACCATCACACAGGGGTTTTCATGTGCAGTAGGTGTATGGGGGTTGAAGGTTGGCACATGCCAAGGATAGCTCAGTTGATAGAGTACCCGAGGTCTCTGGTTCGAATCCTGCTCCAGTCAATTTTTCTTTGTTCACTTTTCAATGACTTAAAAATTCAGTCAGTTTCCCTTCAAGTGGTTATTTGATGAATTCAAATTAAGTCAGTATCCCTTGTGGTCATTTGATTATTATATTGACAAAAAAGCTGCATCCTCTTTGAGTGATCCCCCATGTACTGTTTCTCAGGTTGTAGCAATGCTGCGCATATCAATGAAATTGCATGATCCTCAAGTGGGATATACATGTGCACATGTAGCAGTATGTGTGTGTGTGGTTTCATGGCTTCTGACTGCCAAACGAACAAAGATATTGACTATTAGGGACACCACCAACGTAGGGCTGGAAAGCTCAGTTGGTAGTGCGCCGGTACGGTATTCTGGAGATTGCTGGTGTTTCTTGATTTCATCAACATTTTCCGACAACTGATGATCATCATGGCCATGATAAGGATGTCACAAAGAGCAAGGATGTCACAAAGTCCTTGCTCTATGGTAAAACACATACAAACAAATAGACAAGCAGACTGACAAAGTGCAAGACTATTACACTGATCAGTATAATTTTACTATTAGAAAGTTTTGTTGCATTGGGATTCCACAACATGTGACAGGCCTCACATATAACTGTGTGCATTCATCCAGATCAACACAACTAAGGATTCTGATATGAATGAAGATAACGAAGTTGGGTTTTTTGAGTGTTAATTGGGCCAGTGCCCAAATGATGGGCATTGTTGGGTGATTATCCGGGTTTTAACTGTGCAAATGGACACAATGTGTGCTCAGTGTGGCCCTTGTTGGTTCACTAGTGTGTTGCTTGCTCAGTGAGGCACATGGGTGTTCATGTACACATGTACTGTACATGTACGTTTGGTGGCCTGTGTGGAGATGGCCTGCAGTGTGTTGATTGTGCCTTGACCTTTGTGCCGTCAATCAATACAGGACGTCCTGCGCATGCGCCAAGAGCGGGTCTCGTCCCCAACTCTCTGCATATTCATTTCTTGTCAATATTCCGTAATATTACCAATATCCTGAAATATGGATATTATTTTTGAGAAGTAGAGGAGGTGCTGAGTTTGATTTGTACAGGTCGGTCTGCAGATGCTAGAATGATTTCTTGATGTAATTGATGATGTGAAATGCTGACGGCTGACTGTGAGATTTCTGGTCACTGGGGAAGGTTATATATCCCCGAAAATTTGAAAATCAGTATCGCTTCTCGGCCTTTTGGCTAAGATCATGTGTAGTATCTGTTCTTTTCAGCTTAATATCTGAAACGCTGCTCATTGAGCAGCCAGTATATTAAACTGATTTTTGGATCTGGGCCATGGAATAGGGGCTTGCCTCGTCCTGGCCACGGGTTGGCCCGGTATTGCACTACATCCGGGATTCGGCCCACTCCCTTCGGGGAAATAATCAAAACCCAAAGATAGAATCATTGTAAATAATATTTATTATCCACAGTGGGTACTTTCTCCAGTTTCAATGTACAGTTTGTCATTACTCATCCTGAATTGAATTGGAACATATCAGGCACATTGCCACAATTTCAACAAAACGGTTGCAAATAAGTGACAGCACCCCCAATTCCAACTTCTTATGCAAATGAAAACAGAAATCAAGCAATTTAAACTAATCATCAATCAGTTTCAGTCAGTTTCCCTTGTGGTTACTTGATGATTATATTAATTAAAAAGCTGTACATAGATCCTGTCTCTTAAATTGCAGCATTGCTGCACGTATTTGTTAAATTATCCTATCCTTGGGATATGGCGCCGCAGGGCTGGAAATAAGGTTTAGTGAGGGCAAGGCCACCTTTCCATTGCAAGGGGCACTTCCATTGGAAAATCATAATGTCTATGGAAACATTTGAAGGGGCACCAAGGCCAAGAGCCAGGGCAACGAAGGCCATGGCCTCCGTGGCCTCCGTTTATTTCCAGCCCTGTGGCGGTATGTGAGTGGTTTCATGGCTTCTGACTACCAAACGAACAGAAGTAAATTAAGTATTAGGGACACCACCAACATAGGGCTGGATAGCTCAGTTGGTAGAGCACCTGTACGGTATTCTGGAGGTCGCCGGTTCGAATCCTGTTCCAGTTTATTTTCTTTGTTCACTTTTTAAGGAATTAACATTCAGTCAGTTTCCCTTGTGGTTATTTGGTGACTATATTAACAAAAAAGCTGCATCCTCTTTCAGTGATCCCCCATGAACTGTTTCTCAGGTTGAAGCATTGCTTAGCGTATCGCTGAATTGATCCTTAGGATATAGCGGTATGTGCATGGTTTCATGGCTTCTGACTGCCAAACGAACAGAAGAAAATTGAGTATTAGGGACACCACCAAGGTGACTGGATAGCTCAGTTGGTATAGCGCCTATATTCCGGAGATGGTTGGTTCGAATCCTGACTCAAGTCAATTTTTCCTCGTTCACTTTTCAATTTGTCATCAAGATATTAGAATTGAAGCTGAAAATAGAAAGTCATGAGCAGTATCATGGAGAGTAGCCTTAAGATATCCGATCTAAGATTCTGTTTGTTTGTTGTTTTGGTTTGTAACAGGCAGAGTGTGGATCTGTTTCTTGATTTCATCAACATTTTCCGACAACTGATGATCATCATGGCCATGATAAATAACAACCATAGAGCAAGGACTTTACAAGGACCTTGCTCTATGGTAAAACACATACAAACAAATAGACAAGGAGACTGACAAAGTGGAAGACTTTTATACTGATCAGTAAGCCTATAATTTTACTATTACTAAGTTTTTTAGTTTGTTGCATTTGGGATTCCACAACATGTGACAGGCATCGCATATAACTGTGTGCATTCATCCAGATCAACACAACAATGGATTCTGATATGAATGAAGATAACGAAGTTGGGTTTTGGGTCAGTGCCCAAGGGATGGGCATTGTTGAGTAATTATCCGGGTTTTAACTGTGCAAATGGACACAATGTGTGCTCAGTGTGGCCCTTGTTGGTTCAATAGTGTGTTGCTTGCTCAGTGAGGCACATGGGTGTTCATGTACACATGTACTGTACACGTATGTACACATATGGTGGCCTGTGTGGAGATGGCCTGCAGTGTGTTGATTGTGCCTTGACCTTTGTGCCGTCAATCAATACAGGACGTCCTGCGCATGCGCCGAGAGCGGGTCTCGTCCCCAACTCTCTGCATATTCATTTCTTGTCAATATTCCGTAATATTACCAATATCCTGAAATATGAATATTATTTTTGAGAAGTAGAGGAGGTGCTGAGTTTGATTTGTACAGGTCGGTCTGCAGATGCTACAATGATTTCTTGATGTAATTGTTAAGTGAAATGCTGACGGCTGACTGTGAGATTTCTGGTCACTGGGGAAGGTTATATATCCCCGAAAATTTGAAATTCAGTATCGCTTCTCGGCCTTTTGGCTAAGATCATGTGTAGTATCTGTTCTTTTCAGCTTAATATCTGAAACGCTGCTCATTGAGCAGCCAGTATATTAAACTGATTTTTGGATCTGGGCCATGGAATAGGGGCTTGCCTCGTCCTGGCCACGGGTTGGCCCGGTATTGCACTACATCCGGGATTCGGCCCACTCCCTTCGGGGAAATAATCAAAACCCAAAGATAGAATCATTGTAAATAATATTTATTATCATAGTGAGTACTTTCTCCAGCTTCAATATTCAGTTTGTCATCTCATCCTGAATTGAAGTGGATTTAAGTGACTTTGCCACAATTTCAACAAAACAGCTGCAAATAAGTGACAGCGACCCCCAATTCCAACTTCTTATGCAAATGAAAATAGAAATCAAGCAATTTAAATTAATCATTTATCAGTTTTTGTCAGTTTCCCTTGTGGTTATTTGATGATTAATTAAAAAACTGTATCCTCTTTGAATGATCCCCCATGTACCGTTCTCAGGTTGCAGCATTGCTGCGCATATCGGTAAAATGATCCTTGGGATATAGCAGTATGTGAGTGGTTTCATGGCTTCTGACTGCCAAACAAACAAGAGAAAATTTACTATTAGGGACACCACCAACATAGGGCTGGATAGCTCAGTTGGTAGAGCACCTGTACGGTATTCTTGAGATTGCTGGTTCGAATCCTACTCCACTCAGTTTTTCCTCATTCACTTTTCAATTTGTCATTAAGATATTAGAATTGAAGCTGAAAATAGAAAGTCATGAGCAGTATCATGGACCGTATGATTTATAAGAAATCAGATAAATGCACAAACATCTAAGATTGTGTTTGTTTGTTTGTTGTTTTGGTTTGTCACAGGCGGGCAGTTCCGTAGTTGCAGACGTGCATTTCAGAGAATTTGAGAACCCAGAACTTCAAATTTATTGAGGCTTTTGGATTTTGAGCAGTTGCATTTTAAGTATCTCTGATAGAAGTATAAAACATACATGTGCATGCAAGGCATCCTATTTTATTTGAAAACACAATAAAAGGATTGACTTGTACTTGTATGCCTAGGCCCCCTATTGCTTTGAAATTTAGCAAAGAATGCAAAATTATGCAATGGACCGAGCATTGGGCAAAGAATGTCTTGGGGTTTGGGCAGGATTGTGGTAATACATGCATGTGCATGCATGTACATGTAACAGGGCTGTGAAACTTGTGATTTTAATCTGAATTCCAATATTTTTGGTTTAGATTTTAAGTCAGAATTTCAGCTTTTTGTACATAGTATCCAGTCTGTACAAAAGTATAGGAACTTGTAAATTTCAGCTTCTTTGTTAGTGTTTTCGGGGGTTTCTTGTGGCAACTCACATCCCTGATGTAATTTCAGTAGCAAGATTTTGTTGATTTTCACTGATTTTAGCGGACACATCTTGTCATTCAAAATACCAATCATCTTTTACCACAAGTTTTTACAGGCAGACTTGTAAAACACATACAAACAAATAGACAAGCAGACTGACAAAGTGGAAGACTTTTACACTGATCAGTATAATTTTACTATTAGAAAGTTTTGTTGCATTGGGATTCCACAACAGGTGACAGGCATCGCATATAACTGTGTGCATTCATACAGATCAACACAACAAAGGATTCTGATATGAATGAAGATAACGAAGTTGGGTTTTTTGTGTGTTAATTGGGCCAGTGCCCAAATGATGGGCATTGTTGGGTGATTATCCGGGTTTTAACTGTGCAAATGGACACAATGTGTGCTCAGTGTGGCCCTTGTTGGTTCAATAGTGTGTTGCTTGCTCAGTGAGGCACATGGGTGTTCATGTACACATGTACTGTACACGTATGTACACATATGGTGGCCTGTGTGGAGATGGCCTGCAGTGTGTTGATTGTGCCTTGACCTTTGTGCCGTCAATCAATACAGGACGTCCTGCGCATGCGCCGAGAGCGGGTCTCGTCCCCAACTCTCTGCATATTCATTTCTTGTCAATATTCCGTAATATTACCAATATCCTGAAATATGAATATTATTTTTGAGAAGTAGAGGAGGTGCTGAGTTTGATTTGTACAGGTCGGTCTGCAGATGCTACAATGATTTCTTGATGTAATTGTTAAGTGAAATGCTGACGGCTGACTGTGAGATTTCTGGTCACTGGGGAAGGTTATATATCCCCGAAAATTTGAAATTCAGTATCGCTTCTCGGCCTTTTGGCTAAGATCATGTGTAGGTCATGGCCAACAAGCTTGGCCTCGCTTTCAAGCCTACAAAGTGTGCTACCCTCTCCCTGGAATGCCGACGGGGGTCTAAGGTCCTCCCTACTGTGTACTCCGTTCAGGGCAATGACATCCCAGCTCTGACAAAAGAGGAACACTATCGGTACCTGGGCGTTCCCATCGGCATGTACAGGTGCGGAGATGACCTCCCGGCCCTTGTTGACAAGATGACAGAGGACTTCCGGCAAATTGAAGCATCCCTCCTTGCACCATGGCAGAAGCTTGATGCATTTCGCACATTTGTTCAACCGTGTGCAGCCTACGCCATGCGTGCTGGTGAAAACCTAAAGAAGCCACTAAAAAAGCTTCGAGGCGAGATGGTTAAACTAGCCAGGAAAATCTGCCACCTCCCTACCAGAGCCACTACAAACTTCGCTTTCGCTGATCGACGTGCTGGGGGTCTTGGCCTCATTGACCCCAACGTGGATGCAGATATCCAGACTGTTGCCCAGGCAGCACGTATGCTGTCCTCCCATGACGACACTGTGCGTACTGTTGCTGCTGCCCAGCTCTCCTCGGTGGTCCACCGAACCATCAGACGGGCCCCAAATGATTCCGAGCTTGACAAGTTCCTCTCCGGTTCGATGGAAGGTGACCTGGCGAAATCCGGAAACAATGGCCAAATCTCCACTCTTTGGTCCAGAGCACGTGCAGCAGCTAGACGGCTACAAGTCTCCTTCACTAACTCCCACTCCGGTTCAGTCACCATCAAAACTGCAACTGGTCGAAGAATCCCTGTGAAGTCGGTTGTCACTGATCTCCGCACAACTGCCCGGCAGCGGTACACCGAAGCGCTGACCTCCCTCCCTGATCAGGGCAAGGTTGCCCAGTCCCTCCATCGTGACGCCTATTCCAATGGCTCTTCTTGGCTGCCCTCTGGAAGTTTTATCCGCTTCTGCGACTGGCGGTTTATACATAGAGCACGCCTCAACTGTCTCCCCACCAACGCAACGGCCAAACGATGGAACCCCCAGGCCAACCCCTCCTGCAGACGCTGTACCCAGGCCCCTGAAACTCTGCCGCACGTCCTCAACCATTGCCTTCCCAACATGGTCTCCATCCGTCGCCGTCACAACCTCATCCAGGACCGCATCAAGTCTGCAACCCGCCAAGGCAAGGTCTTCATCGATCAACATGTCCCTGAAGACCCCAACCCACGTGAGCGCCCGGACATCACGGTCATTGATGGGGACAAGGTCACCATCATCGACGTCTGCTGTCCCTTCGACAATGGCCGTGATGCCCTCCAGTCTGCCGCCTCTGCCAAGGAGCTGAAATATGCATCCCTCAAGTCAGCTCTTAGGGAGAAGGGGAAGGACGTCGAGGTGTACGGTTTTGCTGTCGGTGCCCTTGGATCCTGGCTTCCCAACAACGAACGTGTCCTCCGTAGGCTGGGCATCTCCAAGCGTTACCGGACCATGATGCGCCGTTTCTGTTGCATCGACGCCATCAAGGGTTCCCGGGATGTTTACATAGAACACATGTCCGGCCATCGCCAATACTGATCAGCTGCTCTACCCTCATCAACTTCCATGCCAGCTCCTATCCTGCGAACTCAGACTATTTGCCCCAGTATCAACGAGAACATTATTAGACTTTGCTTTTTTTAATGGACCTTATTTGATGTCATCATTTTGGTGATTTGTTATTGACAGAGTTGTTCGGATCCTAGGAATTATTAGACTTTGCTCTTTTTTAATGGACCTTATTTGATGTCATCATTGTGGTGATTTGTTGTTGACAGAATCATTTGGATCCTAGGAATGATCAGTCTTTGCTCTTTTTTAATGGACCTTTTTGGACGCCATCATTGTGGTGATTTGTTGTTGACAGAATCATTTGGATCCTAGGAATTATCAGACTTTGCTCTTTTTAATGGACCTTTTTTGATGTCATCATTTTGTTGATTTGTTGTTGACAGAATCGTTTGGATCCTAGAAATTGTTAGCCTTTGCTCTTTTTAATGGATCTTTTTTGATGTTATCATTTTGCTGATTTGTTGTTGACAGAATCGTTTGGATCCTAGGAATTGTTAGCCTTTGTGCTTTGTCTTAACAGACAGGTGTTTAGTTCTCTTGAGATTTCAACCATTGAACTAATCGGACTCTAGATCCTTCTCTGATCTTGACACACCTTGGGCTTTATACACGCATTGAATTGTAGCTTGCCTTGTTGTTCCAACTTGCCGTGTCAGAATTTGCCAGTATGCATTGCCTATAATTCAAGGCCCAATCCTGTTGCATTTCCAGCTTGCCCTTTTTTTAAAAAATCTTTTTACTTATCTACTTGCCTTGTTTGTTTTAGAACCCGTTTTTTTTATATGCGATTATTGGAGCTGTCATGTTTTTATCTGCCTTTAGTCTTTTTTTTTAACAATACTTTATTGTGGAGACTCTGTTATTTTTACTGTACCTAAGTTGTTGTTTTTTTATGTAATGTGAGTTGAGTATTTTAATAAATATCTGTTCTTTTCAGCTTAATATCTGAAACGCTGCTCATTGAGCAGCCAGTATATTAAACTGATTTTTGGATCTGGGCCATGGAATAGGGGCTTGCCTCGTCCTGGCCACGGGTTGGCCCGGTATTGCACTACATCCGGGATTCGGCCCACTCCCTTCGGGGAAATAATCAAAACCCAAAGATAGAATCATTGTAAATAATATTTATTATCATAGTGAGTACTTTCTCCAGCTTCAATATTCAGTTTGTCATCTCATCCTGAATTGAAGTGGATTTAAGTGACTTTGCCACAATTTCAACAAAACAGCTGCAAATAAGTGACAGCGACCCCCAATTCCAACTTCTTATGCAAATGAAAATAGAAATCAAGCAATTTAAATTAATCATTTATCAGTTTTTGTCAGTTTCCCTTGTGGTTATTTGATGATTAATTAAAAAACTGTATCCTCTTTGAATGATCCCCCATGTACCGTTCTCAGGTTGCAGCATTGCTGCGCATATCGGTAAAATGATCCTTGGGATATAGCAGTATGTGAGTGGTTTCATGGCTTCTGACTGCCAAACAAACAAGAGAAAATTTACTATTAGGGACACCACCAACATAGGGCTGGATAGCTCAGTTGGTAGAGCACCTGTACGGTATTCTTGAGATTGCTGGTTCGAATCCTACTCCACTCAGTTTTTCCTCATTCACTTTTCAATTTGTCATTAAGATATTAGAATTGAAGCTGAAAATAGAAAGTCATGAGCAGTATCATGGACCGTATGATTTATAAGAAATCAGATAAATGCACAAACATCTAAGATTGTGTTTGTTTGTTTGTTGTTTTGGTTTGTCACAGGCGGGCAGTTCCGTAGTTGCAGACGTGCATTTCAGAGAATTTGAGAACCCAGAACTTCAAATTTATTGAGGCTTTTGGATTTTGAGCAGTTGCATTTTAAGTATCTCTGATAGAAGTATAAAACATACATGTGCATGCAAGGCATCCTATTTTATTTGAAAACACAATAAAAGGATTGACTTGTACTTGTATGCCTAGGCCCCCTATTGCTTTGAAATTTAGCAAAGAATGCAAAATTATGCAATGGACCGAGCATTGGGCAAAGAATGTCTTGGGGTTTGGGCAGGATTGTGGTAATACATGCATGTGCATGCATGTACATGTAACAGGGCTGTGAAACTTGTGATTTTAATCTGAATTCCAATATTTTTGGTTTAGATTTTAAGTCAGAATTTCAGCTTTTTGTACATAGTATCCAGTCTGTACAAAAGTATAGGAACTTGTAAATTTCAGCTTCTTTGTTAGTGTTTTCGGGGGTTTCTTGTGGCAACTCACATCCCTGATGTAATTTCAGTAGCAAGATTTTGTTGATTTTCACTGATTTTAGCGGACACATCTTGTCATTCAAAATACCAATCATCTTTTACCACAAGTTTTTACAGGCAGACTTGTAAAACACATACAAACAAATAGACAAGCAGACTGACAAAGTGGAAGACTTTTACACTGATCAGTATAATTTTACTATTAGAAAGTTTTGTTGCATTGGGATTCCACAACAGGTGACAGGCATCGCATATAACTGTGTGCATTCATACAGATCAACACAACAAAGGATTCTGATATGAATGAAGATAACGAAGTTGGGTTTTTTGTGTGTTAATTGGGCCAGTGCCCAAATGATGGGCATTGTTGGGTGATTATCCGGGTTTTAACTGTGCAAATGGACACAATGTGTGCTCAGTGTGGCCCTTGTTGGTTCAATAGTGTGTTGCTTGCTCAGTGAGGCACATGGGTGTTCATGTACACATGTACTGTACACGTATGTACACATATGGTGGCCTGTGTGGAGATGGCCTGCAGTGTGTTGATTGTGCCTTGACCTTTGTGCCGTCAATCAATACAGGACGTCCTGCGCATGCGCCGAGAGCGGGTCTCGTCCCCAACTCTCTGCATATTCATTTCTTGTCAATATTCCGTAATATTACCAATATCCTGAAATATGAATATTATTTTTGAGAAGTAGAGGAGGTGCTGAGTTTGATTTGTACAGGTCGGTCTGCAGATGCTACAATGATTTCTTGATGTAATTGTTAAGTGAAATGCTGACGGCTGACTGTGAGATTTCTGGTCACTGGGGAAGGTTATATATCCCCGAAAATTTGAAATTCAGTATCGCTTCTCGGCCTTTTGGCTAAGATCATGTGTAGGTCATGGCCAACAAGCTTGGCCTCGCTTTCAAGCCTACAAAGTGTGCTACCCTCTCCCTGGAATGCCGACGGGGGTCTAAGGTCCTCCCTACTGTGTACTCCGTTCAGGGCAATGACATCCCAGCTCTGACAAAAGAGGAACACTATCGGTACCTGGGCGTTCCCATCGGCATGTACAGGTGCGGAGATGACCTCCCGGCCCTTGTTGACAAGATGACAGAGGACTTCCGGCAAATTGAAGCATCCCTCCTTGCACCATGGCAGAAGCTTGATGCATTTCGCACATTTGTTCAACCGTGTGCAGCCTACGCCATGCGTGCTGGTGAAAACCTAAAGAAGCCACTAAAAAAGCTTCGAGGCGAGATGGTTAAACTAGCCAGGAAAATCTGCCACCTCCCTACCAGAGCCACTACAAACTTCGCTTTCGCTGATCGACGTGCTGGGGGTCTTGGCCTCATTGACCCCAACGTGGATGCAGATATCCAGACTGTTGCCCAGGCAGCACGTATGCTGTCCTCCCATGACGACACTGTGCGTACTGTTGCTGCTGCCCAGCTCTCCTCGGTGGTCCACCGAACCATCAGACGGGCCCCAAATGATTCCGAGCTTGACAAGTTCCTCTCCGGTTCGATGGAAGGTGACCTGGCGAAATCCGGAAACAATGGCCAAATCTCCACTCTTTGGTCCAGAGCACGTGCAGCAGCTAGACGGCTACAAGTCTCCTTCACTAACTCCCACTCCGGTTCAGTCACCATCAAAACTGCAACTGGTCGAAGAATCCCTGTGAAGTCGGTTGTCACTGATCTCCGCACAACTGCCCGGCAGCGGTACACCGAAGCGCTGACCTCCCTCCCTGATCAGGGCAAGGTTGCCCAGTCCCTCCATCGTGACGCCTATTCCAATGGCTCTTCTTGGCTGCCCTCTGGAAGTTTTATCCGCTTCTGCGACTGGCGGTTTATACATAGAGCACGCCTCAACTGTCTCCCCACCAACGCAACGGCCAAACGATGGAACCCCCAGGCCAACCCCTCCTGCAGACGCTGTACCCAGGCCCCTGAAACTCTGCCGCACGTCCTCAACCATTGCCTTCCCAACATGGTCTCCATCCGTCGCCGTCACAACCTCATCCAGGACCGCATCAAGTCTGCAACCCGCCAAGGCAAGGTCTTCATCGATCAACATGTCCCTGAAGACCCCAACCCACGTGAGCGCCCGGACATCACGGTCATTGATGGGGACAAGGTCACCATCATCGACGTCTGCTGTCCCTTCGACAATGGCCGTGATGCCCTCCAGTCTGCCGCCTCTGCCAAGGAGCTGAAATATGCATCCCTCAAGTCAGCTCTTAGGGAGAAGGGGAAGGACGTCGAGGTGTACGGTTTTGCTGTCGGTGCCCTTGGATCCTGGCTTCCCAACAACGAACGTGTCCTCCGTAGGCTGGGCATCTCCAAGCGTTACCGGACCATGATGCGCCGTTTCTGTTGCATCGACGCCATCAAGGGTTCCCGGGATGTTTACATAGAACACATGTCCGGCCATCGCCAATACTGATCAGCTGCTCTACCCTCATCAACTTCCATGCCAGCTCCTATCCTGCGAACTCAGACTATTTGCCCCAGTATCAACGAGAACATTATTAGACTTTGCTTTTTTTAATGGACCTTATTTGATGTCATCATTTTGGTGATTTGTTATTGACAGAGTTGTTCGGATCCTAGGAATTATTAGACTTTGCTCTTTTTTAATGGACCTTATTTGATGTCATCATTGTGGTGATTTGTTGTTGACAGAATCATTTGGATCCTAGGAATGATCAGTCTTTGCTCTTTTTTAATGGACCTTTTTGGACGCCATCATTGTGGTGATTTGTTGTTGACAGAATCATTTGGATCCTAGGAATTATCAGACTTTGCTCTTTTTAATGGACCTTTTTTTTGATGTCATCATTTTGTTGATTTGTTGTTGACAGAATCGTTTGGATCCTAGAAATTGTTAGCCTTTGCTCTTTTTAATGGATCTTTTTTGATGTTATCATTTTGCTGATTTGTTGTTGACAGAATCGTTTGGATCCTAGGAATTGTTAGCCTTTGTGCTTTGTCTTAACAGACAGGTGTTTAGTTCTCTTGAGATTTCAACCATTGAACTAATCGGACTCTAGATCCTTCTCTGATCTTGACACACCTTGGGCTTTATACACGCATTGAATTGTAGCTTGCCTTGTTGTTCCAACTTGCCGTGCCAGAATTTGCCAGTATGCATTGCCTATAATTCAAGGCCCAATCCTGTTGCATTTCCAGCTTGCCCTTTTTAAAAAAATCTTTTTACTTATCTACTTGCCTTGTTTGTTTTAGAACCCGTTTTTTTTTATATGCGATTATTGGAGCTGTCATGTTTTTATCTGCCTTTAGTCTTTTTTTTTTAACAATACTTTATTGTGGAGACTCTGTTATTTTTACTGTACCTAAGTTGTTGTTTTTATGTAATGTGAGTTGAGTATTTTAATAAATATCTGTTCTTTTCAGCTTAATATCTGAAACGCTGCTCATTGAGCAGCCAGTATATTAAACTGATTTTTGGATCTGGGCCATGGAATAGGGGCTTGCCTCGTCCTGGCCACGGGTTGGCCCGGTATTGCACTACATCCGGGATTCGGCCCACTCCCTTCGGGGAAATAATCAAAACCCAAAGATAGAATCATTGTAAATAATATTTATTATCATAGTGAGTACTTTCTCCAGCTTCAATATTCAGTTTGTCATCTCATCCTGAATTGAAGTGGATTTAAGTGACTTTGCCACAATTTCAACAAAACAGCTGCAAATAAGTGACAGCGACCCCCAATTCCAACTTCTTATGCAAATGAAAATAGAAATCAAGCAATTTAAATTAATCATTTATCAGTTTTTGTCAGTTTCCCTTGTGGTTATTTGATGATTAATTAAAAAACTGTATCCTCTTTGAATGATCCCCCATGTACCGTTCTCAGGTTGCAGCATTGCTGCGCATATCGGTAAAATGATCCTTGGGATATAGCAGTATGTGAGTGGTTTCATGGCTTCTGACTGCCAAACAAACAAGAGAAAATTTACTATTAGGGACACCACCAACATAGGGCTGGATAGCTCAGTTGGTAGAGCACCTGTACGGTATTCTTGAGATTGCTGGTTCGAATCCTACTCCACTCAGTTTTTCCTCATTCACTTTTCAATTTGTCATTAAGATATTAGAATTGAAGCTGAAAATAGAAAGTCATGAGCAGTATCATGGACCGTATGATTTATAAGAAATCAGATAAATGCACAAACATCTAAGATTGTGTTTGTTTGTTTGTTGTTTTGGTTTGTCACAGGCGGGCAGTTCCGTAGTTGCAGACGTGCATTTCAGAGAATTTGAGAACCCAGAACTTCAAATTTATTGAGGCTTTTGGATTTTGAGCAGTTGCATTTTAAGTATCTCTGATAGAAGTATAAAACATACATGTGCATGCAAGGCATCCTATTTTATTTGAAAACACAATAAAAGGATTGACTTGTACTTGTATGCCTAGGCCCCCTATTGCTTTGAAATTTAGCAAAGAATGCAAAATTATGCAATGGACCGAGCATTGGGCAAAGAATGTCTTGGGGTTTGGGCAGGATTGTGGTAATACATGCATGTGCATGCATGTACATGTAACAGGGCTGTGAAACTTGTGATTTTAATCTGAATTCCAATATTTTTGGTTTAGATTTTAAGTCAGAATTTCAGCTTTTTGTACATAGTATCCAGTCTGTACAAAAGTATAGGAACTTGTAAATTTCAGCTTCTTTGTTAGTGTTTTCGGGGGTTTCTTGTGGCAACTCACATCCCTGATGTAATTTCAGTAGCAAGATTTTGTTGATTTTCACTGATTTTAGCGGACACATCTTGTCATTCAAAATACCAATCATCTTTTACCACAAGTTTTTACAGGCAGACTTGTAAAACACATACAAACAAATAGACAAGCAGACTGACAAAGTGGAAGACTTTTACACTGATCAGTATAATTTTACTATTAGAAAGTTTTGTTGCATTGGGATTCCACAACAGGTGACAGGCATCGCATATAACTGTGTGCATTCATACAGATCAACACAACAAAGGATTCTGATATGAATGAAGATAACGAAGTTGGGTTTTTTGTGTGTTAATTGGGCCAGTGCCCAAATGATGGGCATTGTTGGGTGATTATCCGGGTTTTAACTGTGCAAATGGACACAATGTGTGCTCAGTGTGGCCCTTGTTGGTTCACTAGTGTGTTGCTTGCTCAGTGAGGCACATGGGTGTTCATGTACACATGTACTGTACACGTATGTACACATACGGTGGCCTGTGTGGAGATGGCCTGCAGTGTGTTGATTGTGCCTTGACCTTTGTGCCGTCAATCAATACAGGACGTCCTGCGCATGCGCCGAGAGCGGGTCTCGTCCCCAACTCTCTGCATATTCATTTCTTGTCAATATTCCGTAATATTACCAATATCCTGAAATATGAATATTATTTTTGAGAAGTAGAGGAGGTGTTGGGTTTGATTTGTACAGGTCGGTCTGCAGATGCTAGACGATTTCTTGATGTAATTGATGATGTGAAATGCTGACGGCTGACTGTGAGATTTCTGGTCACTGGGGAAGGTTATATATCCCCGAAAATTTGAAAATCAGTATCGCTTCTCGGCCTTTTGGCTAAGATCATGTGTAGTTTTTACTGTACCTAAGTTGTTGTTTTTATGTAATGTGAGTTGAGTATTTTAATAAATATCTGTTCTTTTCAGCTTAATATCTGAAACGCTGCTCATTGAGCAGCCAGTATATTAAACTGATTTTTGGATCTGGGCCATGGAATAGGGGCTTGCCTCGTCCTGGCCACGGGTTGGCCCGGTATTGCACTACATCCGGGATTCGGCCCACTCCCTTCGGGGAAATAATCAAAACCCAAAGATAGAATCATTAAAAATAATATTTATTATCCATAGTGAGTACTTTCTCCAGTTTCTATGTTCAGTTTATCATTACTCATCCTGAATTGAAGTGGAACATTCTAGGGACATTCAGTCACAATTTCAACAAAACAGTTGCAAATAAGTGACAGTTGTTTGACAAAACAATGAATTTATGTCACAAAGAAGAAGTACATATTAGAAATATTGACAGTTAGTGATTTAACCCTAACCCTCTGCACTTACCACACTAGACTAGAGCTGCTTACATTACCACAGTCTTCACAGAGGGAATTGGATCAAAAACCGTGTATTAGCACGAGAACCACACTGAGATGTATTGTGGTATGCAGGATACCACACTTATCACAGGAACAGTGGCATACCGAGGAAAAAACGGCGTCCGGGACAAGCAATAAAATGGCACCCAAGTGGCCCCTAATTCCCACTTCTTATGCAAATGAAAACATAAATCAGACACATTAACCCAGTGGCCGTACCCAGGAAGTGTCCATCTACTCTGGCGCATGCGTCAAGCAAGGCTGCCCAATCTCCCCGATTCTTTTCAACTTGACACTTGAACTCATCATCAGGTCTGTCTCAGTTTCGGCTTCTTCTGGACAGCACGCTCCAACCATCCACGGTCAGAAGATCCCCATTTTGGCCTACGGGAATGATTTAGTCATCATCAGCAAATCCGCTGAGGGTCTTCAGCACCTACTGAACACCGCCTCTATCATGGCTACTAAGCTCCAGCTTCTTTTCAAACCATCGAAGTGTGCTTCACTGCCGCTGGAGTGCCGGAAGAGCCCCGCCGTTCAGCCTGGAGAGTTTCTCGTTCAGGGAAACATCATCCCAGCCCTGTCCCAGGAACAGCACTATCGCTATCACCGGGTTCCCATCGGCCTGTACCGCACTGGTGAGAGCCTGGAAAGTCTGACTGCTAGGATGTCAGAAGATCTGCAGCGGATCGAAGCCTCCCTCCTTGCCCCGTGGCAGAAGCTAGACGCGTACAAAACTTTTGTCCAACCATGTGCTGCCTACACTCTGCGTTCTGGTGACTGCCCGAAGAAACCAGCCAAGAAGCTCCGGGGTGAACTCGTCAAAACCGCCCGTAAGATCTGTCACCTTCCATCCCGTGGCACCACCAACTACGTCTTTGCTGACCGCAGGGTCGGTGGCCTTGGTCTTATTGACCCCAACATCGACGCAGACATCCAGACTGTCACCCAAGCAGTCCGTATGCTTTCATCCCCCGATGATTGCACTCGGAACGTTGCATGCGGCCAACTCTCCTCTGTCGTCTACCGGACTATTCACCACCAACCCACAGAGTCTGAAGCAGACAGTTTCCTGTCCGGATCCATGGAAGGTGCCCTGGCGAACTCTGGCAACAGTGGGCAGATCTCAACCCTTTGGTCAAGGACTCATGCAGCTGCAAGACGCCTGAAAGTCACCATCGTTGGCAGCCTCTCGGGTTCTGTGACGACCAAGACCTCATCTGGCCTTGCGATCCCTGCCAAATCCATCACCACCGCCCTCCATGCTGCATCTCGTGAGCAGTATACGACCAAGTTGCTCTCGCTCCCGGACCAAGGCAAGGTTGCCCGGTCACTGCATCATGATGCTTACTCCAATGGTTCATCCTGGCTGCCATCGGGGAACTTCTTCCGCTTCTGTGACTGGCGCTTCATCCATAGGGCTTGGCTCAACTGCCTGCCGACCAATGCAACCGCCAAACGCTGGAAACCAGGGTGCAGCACAGCATGCTGTCGCTGCAATCAACCCAGCGAAACCCTCCCACACATCCTGAACCATTGTAACCCGAACATGGTGCCAATCCGCCGCTGCCATAACATGATTCAGTCCCGGATAACGTCAGCAATTCGTCATGGCCAGGTTTTTGTGGATCAACACGTGCCTGGTGACCCTACCCCCCGGGAGCGCCCTGACATCACGGTCGTCGAGGGCAACAAGATGACCATAATTGATGTCTGTTGCCCTTTCGACAATAGCCGTAATGCACTCAAGACAGCTACATCCGCCAAGGAAACCAAATACGCACCCCTGAAGGAGGCCCTAGCTGCAACGGGGAAGGACGTCCAGGTCTTTGGCTTGGCTATTGGGTCACTCGGCTCATGGCATCCCGGTAACGAGAAGGTCCTCCGCCAACTTGGTATCTCCAAGCGCTACAGACCATTGATGCGGAGGCTTCTCTGCATCGATGCTATCAAAGGATCAAGAGACATCTACATTGCCTACAGGAAAGGTACCTTTTTTTCTTTTGCCTTTGCATTTTGTGCGCCCCCTTCAAAGTGGCAGCTGGGACAGCCTGAATTGAAGTCGAACATTCTAGGGACATGCAGTCACAATTTCAACAAAACTATTACAAAAAAGTGATAGCGGCCCCTAATTCCAACTTCCTACTGTATGCAAATGAAAACATAAATCATACGATTTAAATTAATCATCAAATAATCACAAGGGAAACTGACTGAATTTCAGTCAGTTTCCCTTGTGGTTATTTTATGATTATATGAATTAAAAAGCCGTATCCTCTTTGAGTGATCCCCAATGTACCGTTCTCAGGTTGCAGCATTGCTGCGCATATCGATGAAATGATCCTTGGGATATAGCAGTATGTGAGTGGTTTCATGGCTTCTGACTGCCAAACAAACAGGAGAAAATTGAATTTTAGGGACACCACCAACATAGGGCTGGATGGCTCAGTTGGTATAGCGCCTATGTTCCGGAGATCGTTGGTTCGAATCCTGACTCAATTCAATTTTTCCTCGCTCACTTTTCAATTTGTCATCAAGATATTAGAATTGAAGCTGAAAATAGAAAGTCATGAGCAGTATCATGGACAGTATAGGCTTAAGAAATCAGATAAATGCACAAACATCTAAGATTGTGTTTGTTTGTTGTTTTGGTTTGTCATAGGCAGAGTGTGGATCTGTTTCTTGATTTCATCAACATTTTCCGACAACTGATGATCATCATGGCCATGATAAATAACAACCATAGAGCAAGGACATTACAAGGACCTTGCTCTATGGTAAAACACATACAAACAAATAGACAAGGAGACTGACAAAGTGGAAGACTTTTATACTGATCAGTAAGCCTATAATTTTACTATTACTAAGTTTTTTAGTTTGTTGCATTTGGGATTCCACAACATGTGACAGGCATCGCGTATAACTGTGTGCATTCATCCAGATCAACACAACAATGGATTCTGATATGAATGAAGATAACGAAGTTGGGTTTTGGGTCAGTGCCCAAGGGATGGGCATTGTTGAGTAATTATCCGGGTTTTAACTGTGCAAATGGACACAATGTGTGCTCAGTGTGGCCCTTGTTGGTTCAATAGTGTGTTGCTTGCTCAGTGAGGCACATGGGTGTTCATGTACACATGTACTGTACACGTATGTACACATATGGTGGCCTGTGTGGAGATGGCCTGCAGTGTGTTGATTGTGCCTTGACCTTTGTGCCGTCAATCAATACAGGACGTCCTGCGCATGCGCCGAGAGCGGGTCTCGTCCCCAACACTCTGCATATTCATTTCTTGTCAATATTCCGTAATATTACCAATATCCTGAAATATGAATATTATTTTTGAGAAGTAGAGGAGGTGCTGAGTTTGATTTGTACAGGTCGGTCTGCAGATGCTACAATGATTTCTTGATGTAATTGTTAAGTGAAATGCTGACGGCTGACTGTGAGATTTCTGGTCACTGGGGAAGGTTATATATCCCCGAAAATTTGAAAATCAGTATCGCTTCTCGGCCTTTTGGCTAAGATCATGTGTAGTATCTGTTCTTTTCAGCTTAATATCTGAAACGCTGCTCATTGAGCAGCCAGTATATTAAACTGATTTTTGGATCTGGGCCATGGAATAGGGGCTTGCCTCGTCCTGGCCACGGGTTGGCCCGGTATTGCACTACATCCGGGATTCGGCCCACTCCCTTCGGGGAAATAATCAAAACCCAAAGATAGAATCATTAAAAATAATATTTATTATCCATAGTGAGTACTTTCTCCAGTTTCTATGTTCAGTTTATCATTACTCATCCTGAATTGAAGTGGAACATTCTAGGGACAATCAGTCACAATTTCAACAAAACAGTTGCAAATAAGTTACAGTTGTTTGACAAAACAATGAATTTATGTCACAAAGAAGAAGTACATATTAGAAATATTGACAGTTAGTGTATTAACCCTAACCCTCTGCACTTACCACACTAGACTAGAGCTGCTTACCACACATTACCACAGTCTTCACAGAGGGAATTGGATCAAAAACCGTGTATTAGCACGAGAACCACACTGAGATGTATTGTGGTATGCAGGATACCACACTTATCACAGGAACAGTGGCATACCGAGGAAAAAACGGCGTCCGGGACAAGCAATAAAATGGCACCCAAGTGGCCCCTAATTCCCACTTCTTATGCAAATGAAAACATAAATCAGACACATTAACCCAGTGGCCGTACCCAGGAAGTGTCCATCTACTCTGGCGCATGCGTCAAGCAAGGCTGCCCAATCTCCCCGATTCTTTTCAACTTGACACTTGAACTCATCATCAGGTCTGTCTCAGTTTCGGCTTCTTCTGGACAGCACGCTCCAACCATCCACGGTCAGAAGATCCCCATTTTGGCCTACGGGAATGATTTAGTCATCATCAGCAAATCCGCTGAGGGTCTTCAGCACCTACTGAACACCGCCTCTATCATGGCTACTAAGCTCCAGCTTCTTTTCAAACCATCGAAGTGTGCTTCACTGCCGCTGGAGTGCTGGAAGAGCCCCGCCGTTCAGCCTGGAGAGTTTCTCGTTCAGGGAAACATCATCCCAGCCCTGTCCCAGGAACAGCACTATCGCTATCACCGGGTTCCCATCGGCCTGTACCGCACTGGTGAGAGCCTGGAAAGTCTGACTGCTAGGATGTCAGAAGATCTGCAGCGGATCGAAGCCTCCCTCCTTGCCCCGTGGCAGAAGCTAGACGCGTACAAAACTTTTGTCCAACCATGTGCTGCCTACACTCTGCGTTCTGGTGACTGCCCGAAGAAACCAGCCAAGAAGCTCCGGGGTGAACTCGTCAAAACCGCCCGTAAGATCTGTCACCTTCCATCCCGTGGCACCACCAACTACGTTTTTGCTGACCGCAGGGTCGGTGGCCTTGGTCTTATTGACCCCAACATCGACGCAGACATCCAGACTGTCACCCAAGCAGTCGGTATGCTTTCATCCCCCGATGATTGCACTCGGAACGTTGCATGCGGCCAACTCTCCTCTGTCGTCTACCGGACTATTCACCACCAACCCACAGAGTCTGAAGCAGACAGTTTCCTGTCCGGATCCATGGAAGGTGCCCTGGCGAACTCTGGCAACAGTGGGCAGATCTCAACCCTTTGGTCAAGGACTCATGCAGCTGCAAGACGCCTGAAAGTCACCATCGTTGGCAGCCTCTCGGGTTCTGTGACGACCAAGACCTCATCTGGCCTTGCGATCCCTGCCAAATCCATCACCACCGCCCTCCATGCTGCATCTCGTGAGCAGTATACGACCAAGTTGCTCTCGCTCCCGGACCAAGGCAAGGTTGCCCAGTCACTGCATCATGATGCTTACTCCAATGGTTCATCCTGGCTGCCATCGGGGAACTTCTTCCGCTTCTGTGACTGGCGCTTCATCCATAGGGCTTGGCTCAACTGCCTGCCGACCAATGCAACCGCCAAACGCTGGAAACCAGGGTGCAGCACAGCATGCTGTCGCTGCAATCAACCCAGCGAAACCCTCCCACACATCCTGAACCATTGTAACCCGAACATGGTGCCAATCCGCCGCTGCCATAACATGATTCAGTCCCGGATAACGTCAGCAATTCGTCATGGCCAGGTTTTTGTGGATCAACACGTGCCTGGTGACCCTACCCCCCGGGAGCGCCCTGACATCACGGTCGTCGAGGGCAACAAGATTACCATAATTGATGTCTGTTGCCCTTTCGACAATGGCCGTAATGCACTCAAGACAGCTACATCCGCCAAGGAAACCAAATACGCACCCCTGAAGGAGGCCCTAGCTGCAACGGGGAAGGACGTCCAGGTCTTTGGCTTGGCTATTGGGTCACTCGGCTCATGGCATCCCGGTTACGAGAAGGTCCTCCGCCAACTTGGTATCTCCAAGCGCTACAGACCATTGATGCGGAGGCTTCTCTGCATCGATGCTATCAAAGGATCAAGAGACATCTACATTGCCTACAGGAAAGGTACCTTTTTTTCTTTTGCCTTTGCATTTTGTGCGCCCCCTTCAAAGTGGCAGCTGGGACAGCCTGAATTGAAGTCGAACATTCTAGGGACATGCAGTCACAATTTCAACAAAACTATTACAAAAAAGTGATAGCGGCCCCTAATTCCAACTTCCTACTGTATGCAAATGAAAACATAAATCATACGATTTAAATTAATCATCAAATAATCACAAGGGAAACTGACTGAATTTCAGTCAGTTTCCCTTGTGGTTATTTTATGATTATATGAATTAAAAAGCCGTATCCTCTTTGAGTGATCCCCAATGTACCGTTCTCAGGTTGCAGCATTGCTGCGCATATCGGTAAAATGATCCTTGGGATATAGCAGTATGTGAGTGGTTTCATGGCTTCTGACTGCCAAACAAACAAGAGAAAATTTACTATTAGGGACACCACCAACATAGGGCTGGATAGCTCAGTTGGTAGAGCACCTGTACGGTATTCTTGAGATTGCTGGTTCGAATCCTACTCCACTCAGTTTTTCCTCATTCACTTTTCAATTTGTCATTAAGATATTAGAATTGAAGCTGAAAATAGAAAGTCATGAGCAGTATCATGGACCGTATGATTTATAAGAAATCAGATAAATGCACAAACATCTAAGATTGTGTTTGTTTGTTTGTTGTTTTGGTTTGTCACAGGCGGGCAGTTCCGTAGTTGCAGACGTGCATTTCAGAGAATTTGAGAACCCAGAACTTCAAATTTATTGAGGCTTTTGGATTTTGAGCAGTTGCATTTTAAGTATCTCTGATAGAAGTATAAAACATACATGTGCATGCAAGGCATCCTATTTTATTTGAAAACACAATAAAAGGATTGACTTGTACTTGTATGCCTAGGCCCCCTATTGCTTTGAAATTTAGCAAAGAATGCAAAATTATGCAATGGACCGAGCATTGGGCAAAGAATGTCTTGGGGTTTGGGCAGGATTGTGGTAATACATGCATGTGCATGCATGTACATGTAACAGGGCTGTGAAACTTGTGATTTTAATCTGAATTCCAATATTTTTGGTTTAGATTTTAAGTCAGAATTTCAGCTTTTTGTACATAGTATCCAGTCTGTACAAAAGTATAGGAACTTGTAAATTTCAGCTTCTTTGTTAGTGTTTTCGGGGGTTTCTTGTGGCAACTCACATCCCTGATGTAATTTCAGTAGCAAGATTTTGTTGATTTTCACTGATTTTAGCGGACACATCTTGTCATTCAAAATACCAATCATCTTTTACCACAAGTTTTTACAGGCAGACTTGTCAAACACATACAAACAAATAGACAAGCAGACTGACAAAGTGCAAGACTTTTACACTGATCAGTATAATTTTACTATTAGAAAGTTTTGTTGCATTGGGATTCCACAACAGGTGACAGGCATCGCATATAACTGTGTGCATTCATCCAGATCAACACAACAAAGGATTCTGATATGAATGAAGATAACGAAGTTGGGTTTTTTGTGTGTTAATTGGGCCAGTGCCCAAATGATGGGCATTGTTGGGTGATTATCCGGGTTTTAACTGTGCAAATGGACACAATGTGTGCTCAGTGTGGCCCTTGTTGGTTCACTAGTGTGTTGCTTGCTCAGTGAGGCGCATGGGTGTTCATTTACACATGTATGGTGGCCTGTGTGGAGATGGCCTGCAGTGTGTTGATTGTGCCTTGACCTTTGTGCCGTCAATCAATACAGGACGTCCTGCGCATGCGCCGAGAGCGGGTCTCGTCCCCAACTCTCTGCATATTCATTTCTTGTCAATATTCCGTAATATTACCAATATCCTGAAATATGAATATTATTTTTGAGAAGTAGAGGAGGTGCTGAGTTTGATTTGTACAGGTCGGTCTGCAGATGCTAGAATGATTTCTTGATGTAATTGATGATGTGAAATGCTGACGGCTGACTGTGAGATTTCTGGTCACTGGGGAAGGTTATATATCCCCGAAAATTTGAAAATCAGTATCGCTTCTCGGCCTTTTGGCTAAGATCATGTGTAGTATCTGTTCTTTTCAGCTTAATATCTGAAACGCTGCTCATTGAGCAGCCAGTATATTAAACTGATTTTTGGATCTGGGCCATGGAATAGGGGCTTGCCTCGTCCTGGCCACGGGTTGGCCCGGTATTGCACTACATCCGGGATTCGGCCCACTCCCTTCGGGGAAATAATCAAAACCCAAAGATAGAATCATTGAAAATAATATTTATTATCCATAGTGGTTACTAAATCAGAGAACTATGAGATTTCTCAGATTAAAATCTGATTTCAGATTTTTTGGTTTTGGATTTCAGATTTTTTCCTCACAAAAGTCACAGGCTGTGTACAAAAGTATAGTCCTGAGATTTTCAGATTTCAGACTTTTTATACTCCCTGCCAGCTGTTTTCAAACATTTTTATCATTGGTCAATCTCATCCCTGGTACTTTCCCCAGTTTCTATGTTCAGTTTGTCATTACACATCCTGAATTGAAGTTGAACAGCTGCAAATTGATGTCACAAAGAATTACATGTACAGTACCAAAGAATGTTGGAAGTTGAATGTACCCCTATAAACCTCCTACATCCATTCTGCAGTTTACCATCACACAGGGGTTTTCATGTGCAGTAGGTGTATGGGGGTTGAAGGTTGGCACATGCCAAGGATAGCTCAGTTGATAGAGTACCCGAGGTCTCTGGTTCGAATCCTGCTCCAGTCAATTTTTCTTTGTTCACTTTTCAATGACTTAAAAATTCAGTCAGTTTCCCTTCAAGTGGTTATTTGATGAATTCAAATTAAGTCAGTATCCCTTGTGGTCATTTGATTATTATATTGACAAAAAAGCTGCATCCTCTTTGAGTGATCCCCCATGTACTGTTTCTCAGGTTGTAGCAATGCTGCGCATATCAATGAAATTGCATGATCCTCAAGTGGGATATACATGTGCACATGTAGCAGTATGTGTGTGTGTGGTTTCATGGCTTCTGACTGCCAAACGAACAAAGATATTGACTATTAGGGACACCACCAACGTAGGGCTGGATAGCTCAGTTGGTAGTGCGCCGGTACGGTATTCTGGAGATTGCTGGTGTTTCTTGATTTCATCAACATTTTCCGACAACTGATGATCATCATGGCCATGATAAGGATGTCACAAAGAGCAAGGATGTCACAAAGTCCTTGCTCTATGGTAAAACACATACAAACAAATAGACAAGCAGACTGACAAAGTGCAAGACTTTTACACTGATCAGTATAATTTTACTATTAGAAAGTTTTGTTGCATTGGGATTCCACAACATGTGACAGGCCTCACATATAACTGTGTGCATTCATCCAGATCAACACAACAAAGGATTCTGATATGAATGAAGATAACGAAGTTGGGTTTTTTGAGTGTTAATTGGGCCAGTGCCCAAATGATGGGCATTGTTGGGTGATTATCCAGGTTTTAACTGTGCAAATGGACACAATGTGTGCTCAGTGTGGCCCTTGTTGGTTCACTAGTGTGTTGCTTGCTCAGTGAGGCACATGGGTGTTCATGTACACATGTACTGTACACGTATGTACACATACGGTGGCCTGTGTGGAGATGGCCTTCAGTGTGTTGATTGTGCCTTGACCTTTGTGCCGTCAATCAATACAGGACGTCCTGCGCATGCGCCAAGAGCGGGTCTCGTCCCCAACTCTCTGCATATTCATTTCTTGTCAATATTCCGTAATATTACCAATATCCTGAAATATGGATATTATTTTTGAGAAGTAGAGGAGGTGCTGAGTTTGATTTGTACAGGTCGGTCTGCAGATGCTAGAATGATTTCTTGATGTAATTGATGATGTGAAATGCTGACGGCTGACTGTGAGATTTCTGGTCACTGGGGAAGGTTATATATCCCCGAAAATTTGAAAATCAGTATCGCTTCTCGGCCTTTTGGCTAAGATCATGTGTAGTATCTGTTCTTTTCAGCTTAAGGAATTGTTAGCCTTTGTGCTTTGTCTTAACAGACAGGTGTTTAGTTCTCTTGAGATTTCAACCATTGAACTAATCGGACTCTAGATCCTTCTCTGATCTTGACACACCTTGGGCTTTATACACGCATTGAATTGTAGCTTGCCTTGTTGTTCCAACTTGCCGTGCCAGAATTTGCCAGTATGCATTGCCTATAATTCAAGGCCCAATCCTGTTGCATTTCCAGCTTGCCCTTTTTAAAAAATCTTTTTACTTATCTACTTGCCTTGTTTGTTTTAGAACCCGTTTTTTTATATGCGATTATTGGAGCTGTCATGTTTTTATCTGCCTTTAGTCTTTTTTTAACAATACTTTATTGTGGAGACTCTGTTATTTTTACTGTACCTAAGTTGTTGTTTTTATGTAATGTGAGTTGAGTATTTTAATAAATATCTGTTCTTTTCAGCTTAATATCTGAAACGCTGCTCATTGAGCAGCTCCGGGGTGAACTCGTCAAAACCGCCCGTAAGATCTGTCACCTTCCATCCCGTGGCACCACCAACTTCGTCTTTGCTGACCGCAGGGTCGGTGGCCTTGGTCTAATTGACCCCAACATCGACGCAGACATCCAGACTGTTACCCAAGCAGTCCGTATGCATTCGTCCCCCGATGATTGCACTCGGAACGTTGCATGCGGCCAACTCTCCTCTGTCGTCCACCGGACTATTCACCACCAACCCACAGAGTCTGAAGCAGACAGTTTCCTGTCCGGATCCATGGAAGGTGCACTGGCGAACTCTGGCAACAGTGGGCAGATCTCAACCCTTTGGTCGAGGACTCGCGCAGCTGCACGACGCCTGAAAGTCACCATCGTTGGCAGCCTCTCAGGTTCTGTGACGACCAAGACCTCATCTGGCCTTGCGATCCCTGCCAAATCCATCACCACCGCCCTCCGTGCTGCATCGCGTGAGCAGTACACAACCAAGTTGCTCTCGCTCCCGGACCAAGGCAAGGTTGCCCAGTCACTGCACCAGGACGCCTATTCCAATGGTTCATCCTGGCTGCCATCGGGAAACTTCATCCGATTCTGTGACTGGCGCTTCATTCATAGGGCTCGGCTCAACTGCCTGCCGACCAATGCGACCGCCAGTCGATGGAAGCCAGGGTGCAGCACAGCATGCCGTCGCTGCCAGCAACCCAGCGAAACCCTCCCACACATCTTGAACCACTGCAACCCAAACATGGTGCCAACCCGCCGTCGCCACAACTTGATCCAGTCCCGGATAACGTCAGCAATCCGCCATGGCCAGGTTTTCATGGACCAACACGTGCCTGGTGACCCCACCCCTCGGGAGCGCCCTGACATCACGGTCGTCGAGGGCAACAAGATCACCATAATCGATGTCTGTTGCCCTTTCGACAATGGCCGTGATGCACTCAAGACAGCCGCATCCGCCAAGGAAACCAAATATGCACCCCTGAAGGAGGCCCTAGCTGCAACGGGGAAGGATGTCCAGGTCTTTGGCTTCGCTATTGGGTCACTCGGCTCTTGGCATCCCGGTAATGAGAAGGTCCTCCGCCGACTTGGTATTTCCAAGCGCTACAGACCATTGATGCGGAGGCTTCTCTGCATCGATGCCATCAAAGGCTCAAGAGACATCTACATCGAACACATGTGTGGCCACCGCCAATACGAAGCCTAGAACACCCCCCCACTGTCTGATCTTGCCCAAGCCGCACAACCACTTGAACTCAATTGAACACTGATCTGCCTGAACTCTTCCTTGCCGCCCGGCAGAGCTTGGTGTGACCGGATGCCGTTGATTTACAGCCAATTCATTTTTTCATTTGTTCCATGATGGTTGTATTTCAGTGGTATCTGTCATGCCACCTCCAATGGGCCTCATGCTTTTGGTTCACATCCATGTGCTGTGTGTGTTTAAATATTCTCACCATTTTTCTTTGTCGCCCGGCAGAGTTTGGAGTGACCAGATGCCGTTGATTTACTACCAACTTCTTTCTTTTGTTCCATGATGGTTGTATTTCTGCGGTATCTGCCATGCCACCTCCTATGGGCCTCATGCTTTTTGGTTTGGTATCATGTGCCATGTTTGTTTACCTTTTCTCACAATTATCCTTTGCCGCCCGGCAGAGGTTGGAATGCTTAGGTGTCGTTGATTTACAGCCAACTTCTTTCTTTTGTTCCATGATGGTTGTATTCCCGCGATATCTGTCATGCCACCTCCCATGGGCTTCATGCTTTTAGTTTGGAATCATGTGCCATGTTTTGTGCATTTACTTTTACCATTATTCTTTGCGGCCCGGCAGAGTTTGGAGTGACCAGATGCCGTTGATTTACAACCAACTCTTTCTTTTTTGTTCCATGATGGTTGTATTTCTGCGATATCTGTCATGCCACCTCCTATGGGCCTCATGCTTTTAGTTTGGAATCATGTGCCATGTTTTGTTCATTTACTTTTACCTTTATTCTTTGCGGCTCGGCAGAGTTTTGGAGTGACCAGATGCCGTTGATTTACAACCAACTCTTTCTTTTTTGTTCCATGATGGTTGTATTTCTGCGGTATCTGACATGCCACCTCCTATGGGCCTCATGCTTTTGTTTTTTTGACCATTGCCATGTTTAGTTTTCTGTTTTCATCATTATTCCTTGCCGCCCGGCAGAGTTTGGAGTGTCCAGATGCCGTTGATTTACAGCCAACTTTTCCCTTTTGTTCCATGATGGTTGTATTTCTGCGGTATCTGTCATGCCATCTCCTATGGGCCTCATGCTTTTTGGTTTTGAATCATGTGCCATGTTTGTTTACCTTTTCTCACATTTATCCTTTGCCGCCCGGCAGAGGTTGGAATGCTTAGGTGTCGTTGATTTACAGCCAACTTCTTTCTTTTGTTCCATGATGGTTGTATTCCCGCGATATCTGACATGCCACCTCCTATGGGCCTCATGCCTTTTGGTTTTGAATCATGTGCCATGTTTGTTTACCTTTTCTCACATTTATCCTTTGCCGCCCGGCAGAGGTTGGAATGACCAGGTGCCGTTGATTTACAGCCAACTTCTTTCTTTTGTTCCATGATGGTTGTATTTCTGCGGTATCTGACATGCCACCTCCTATGGGCCTCATGCTTTTGTTTTTTTGACCATTGCCATGTTTAGTTTTCTGTTTTCATCATTATTCCTTGCCGCCCGGCAGAGTTTGGAATGACCAGATGCCGCCGACTTACAGCCAACTTCCATAATTTGTTCCATGATGGCTGTATATCTGCGGGGTCTGTCATGCCACCTCCTATGGGCACCATACTCGCATTAATTTCTCATTGCCTTGCCCAGCTACCTCAGTGTTCATTAAGTTCTCTTAGTGGTTTTTGTTTATTTTTTGCTACATGTACAGTTTATTGGAGACTCTTTTATTTTATTTGACCTTTACCCACTTCTTGTCATTCTAAATTCTTTTTAGAATTTGTTATTTTTCTGTACCTAAGTTATTGTTTATGAGAGAGATGAGTATTTTAATAAACCTCTGTTCTTTTCAGCTTAATATCTGAAACGCTGCTCATTGAGCAGCCAGTATATTAAACTGATTTTTGGATCTGGGCCATGGAATAGGGGCTTGCCTCGTCCTGGCCACGGGTTGGCCCGGTATTGCACTACATCCGGGATTCGGCCCACTCCCTTCGGGGAAATAATCAAAACCCAAAGATAGAATCATTGTAAATAATGTTTATTATCATAGTGAGTACTTTCTCCAGTTTCAATATTCAGTTTGTCATCTCATCCTGAATTGAAGTGGATTTAAGTGACTTTGCCACAATTTCAACAAAACAGCTGCAAATAAGTGACAGCGACCCCCAATTCCAACTTCTTATGCAAATGAAAATAGAAATCAAGCAATTTAAATTAATCATTTATCAGTTTTTGTCAGTTTCCCTTGTGGTTATTTGATGATTAATTAAAAAACTGTATCCTCTTTGAATGATCCCCCATGTACCGTTCTCAGGTTGCAGCATTGCTGCGCATATCGGTAAAATGATCCTTGGGATATAGCAGTATGTGAGTGGTTTCATGGCTTCTGACTGCCAAACAAACAAGAGAAAATTTACTATTAGGGACACCACCAACATAGGGCTGGATAGCTCAGTTGGTAGAGCACCTGTACGGTATTCTTGAGATTGCTGGTTCGAATCCTACTCCACTCAGTTTTTCCTCATTCACTTTTCAATTTGTCATTAAGATATTAGAATTGAAGCTGAAAATAGAAAGTCATGAGCAGTATCATGGACCGTATGATTTATAAGAAATCAGATAAATGCACAAACATCTAAGATTGTGTTTGTTTGTTTGTTGTTTTGGTTTGTCACAGGCGGGCAGTTCCGTAGTTGCAGACGTGCATTTCAGAGAATTTGAGAACCCAGAACTTCAAATTTATTGAGGCTTTTGGATTTTGAGCAGTTGCATTTTAAGTATCTCTGATAGAAGTATAAAACATACATGTGCATGCAAGGCATCCTATTTTATTTGAAAACACAATAAAAGGATTGACTTGTACTTGTATGCCTAGGCCCCCTATTGCTTTGAAATTTAGCAAAGAATGCAAAATTATGCAATGGACCGAGCATTGGGCAAAGAATGTCTTGGGGTTTGGGCAGGATTGTGGTAATACATGCATGTGCATGCATGTACATGTAACAGGGCTGTGAAACTTGTGATTTTAATCTGAATTCCAATATTTTTGGTTTAGATTTTAAGTCAGAATTTCAGCTTTTTGTACATAGTATCCAGTCTGTACAAAAGTATAGGAACTTGTAAATTTCAGCTTCTTTGTTAGTGTTTTCGGGGGTTTCTTGTGGCAACTCACATCCCTGATGTAATTTCAGTAGCAAGATTTTGTTGATTTTCACTGATTTTAGCGGACACATCTTGTCATTCAAAATACCAATCATCTTTTACCACAAGTTTTTACAGGCAGACTTGTAAAACACATACAAACAAATAGACAAGCAGACTGACAAAGTGGAAGACTTTTACACTGATCAGTATAATTTTACTATTAGAAAGTTTTGTTGCATTGGGATTCCACAACAGGTGACAGGCATCGCATATAACTGTGTGCATTCATACAGATCAACACAACAAAGGATTCTGATATGAATGAAGATAACGAAGTTGGGTTTTTTGTGTGTTAATTGGGCCAGTGCCCAAATGATGGGCATTGTTGGGTGATTATCCGGGTTTTAACTGTGCAAATGGACACAATGTGTGCTCAGTGTGGCCCTTGTTGGTTCACTAGTGTGTTGCTTGCTCAGTGAGGCACATGGGTGTTCATGTACACATGTACTGTACACGTATGTACACATACGGTGGCCTGTGTGGAGATGGCCTGCAGTGTGTTGATTGTGCCTTGACCTTTGTGCCGTCAATCAATACAGGACGTCCTGCGCATGCGCCGAGAGCGGGTCTCGTCCCCAACTCTCTGCATATTCATTTCTTGTCAATATTCCGTAATATTACCAATATCCTGAAATATGGATATTATTTTTGAGAAGTAGAGGAGGTGCTGAGTTTGATTTGTACAGACCAGTCTGCAGATGCTAGAATGATTTCTTGATTTTATTGATGATGTGAAATGCTGACGGCTGACTGTGAGATTTCTGGTCACTGGGGAGGGTTATATATCCCCGAAAATTTGACAATCAGTATCGCTTCTCGGCCTTTTGGCTAAGATCATGTGTAGTATCTGTTCTTTTCAGCTTAATATCTGAAACGCTGCTCATTGAGCAGCCAGTATATTAAACTGATTTTTGGATCTGGGCCATGGAATAGGGGCTTGCCTCGTCCTGGCCACGGGTTGGCCCGGTATTGCACTACATCCGGGATTCGGCCCACTCCCTTCGGGGAAATAATCAAAACCCAAAGATAGAATCATTAAAAATAATATTTATTATCCATAGTGAGTACTTTCTCCAGTTTCTATGTTCAGTTTATCATTACTCATCCTGAATTGAAGTGGAACATTCTAGGGACATTCAGTCACAATTTCAACAAAACAGTTGCAAATAAGTGACAGTTGTTTGACAAAACAATGAATTTATGTCACAAAGAAGAAGTACATATTAGAAATATTGACAGTTAGTGATTTAACCCTAACCCTCTGCACTTACCACACTAGACTAGAGCTGCTTACATTACCACAGTCTTCACAGAGGGAATTGGATCAAAAACCGTGTATTAGCACGAGAACCACACTGAGATGTATTGTGGTATGCAGGATACCACACTTATCACAGGAACAGTGGCATACCGAGGAAAAAACGGCGTCCGGGACAAGCAATAAAATGGCACCCAAGTGGCCCCTAATTCCCACTTCTTATGCAAATGAAAACATAAATCAGACACATTAACCCAGTGGCCGTACCCAGGAAGTGTACATCTACTCTGGCGCATGCGTCAAGCAAGGCTGCCCAATCTCCCCGATTCTTTTCAACTTGACACTTGAACTCATCATCAGGTCTGTCTCAGTTTCGGCTTCTTCTGGACAGCACGCTCCAACCATCCACGGTCAGAAGATCCCCATTTTGGCCTACGGGAATGATTTAGTCATCATCAGCAAATCCGCTGAGGGTCTTCAGCACCTACTGAACACCGCCTCTATCATGGCTACTAAGCTCCAGCTTCTTTTCAAACCATCGAAGTGTGCTTCACTGCCGCTGGAGTGCCGGAAGAGCCCCGCCGTTCAGCCTGGAGAGTTTCTCGTTCAGGGAAACATCATCCCAGCCCTGTCCCAGGAACAGCACTATCGCTATCACCGGGTTCCCATCGGCCTGTACCGCACTGGTGAGAGCCTGGAAAGTCTGACTGCTAGGATGTCAGAAGATCTGCAGCGGATCGAAGCCTCCCTCCTTGCCCCGTGGCAGAAGCTAGACGCGTACAAAACTTTTGTCCAACCATGTGCTGCCTACACTCTGCGTTCTGGTGACTGCCCGAAGAAACCAGCCAAGAAGCTCCGGGGTGAACTCGTCAAAACCGCCCGTAAGATCTGTCACCTTCCATCCCGTGGCACCACCAACTACGTCTTTGCTGACCGCAGGGTCGGTGGCCTTGGTCTTATTGACCCCAACATCGACGCAGACATCCAGACTGTCACCCAAGCAGTCCGTATGCTTTCATCCCCCGATGATTGCACTCGGAACGTTGCATGCGGCCAACTCTCCTCTGTCGTCTACCGGACTATTCACCACCAACCCACAGAGTCTGAAGCAGACAGTTTCCTGTCCGGATCCATGGAAGGTGCCCTGGCGAACTCTGGCAACAGTGGGCAGATCTCAACCCTTTGGTCAAGGACTCATGCAGCTGCAAGACGCCTGAAAGTCACCATCGTTGGCAGCCTCTCGGTTTCTGTGACGACCAAGACTTCATCTGGCCTTGCGATCCCTGCCAAATCCATCACCACCGCCCTCCATGCTGCATCTCGTGAGCAGTATACGACCAAGTTGCTCTCGCTCCCGGACCAAGGCAAGGTTGCCCAGTCACTGCATCATGATGCTTACTCCAATGGTTCATCCTGGCTGCCATCGGGGAACTTCTTCCGCTTCTGTGACTGGCGCTTCATCCATAGGGCTTGGCTCAACTGCCTGCCGACCAATGCAACCGCCAAACGCTGGAAACCAGGGTGCAGCACAGCATGCTGTCGCTGCAATCAACCCAGCGAAACCCTCCCACACATCCTGAACCATTGTAACCCGAACATGGTGCCAATCCGCCGCTGCCATAACATGATTCAGTCCTGGATAACGTCAGCAATTCGTCATGGCCAGGTTTTCGTGGATCAACACGTGCCTGGTGACCCTACCCCCCGGGAGCGCCCTGACATCACGGTCGTCGAGGGCAACAAGATGACCATAATTGATGTCTGTTGCCCTTTCGACAATGGCCGTAATGCACTCAAGACAGCTACATCCGCCAAGGAAACCAAATACGCACCCCTGAAGGAGGCCCTAGCTGCAACGGGGAAGGACGTCCAGGTCTTTGGCTTGGCTATTGGGTCACTCGGCTCATGGCATCCCGGTAACGAGAAGGTCCTCTGCCAACTTGGTATCTCCAAGCGCTACAGACCATTGATGCGGAGGCTTCTCTGCATCGATGCTATCAAAGGATCAAGAGACATCTACATTGCCTACAGGAAAGGTACCTTTTTTTCTTTTGCCTTTGCATTTTGTGCGCCCCCTTCAAAGTGGCAGCTGGGACAGCCTGAATTGAAGTCGAACATTCTAGGGACATGCAGTCACAATTTCAACAAAACTATTGCAAAAAAGTGATAGCGGCCCCTAATTCCAACTTCCTACTGTATGCAAATGAAAACATAAATCATACGATTTAAATTAATCATCAAATAATCACAAGGGAAACTGACTGAATTTCAGTCAGTTTCCCTTGTGGTTATTTTATGATTATATGAATTAAAAAGCCGTATCCTCTTTGAGTGATCCCCAATGTACCGTTCTCAGGTTGCAGCATTGCTGCGCATATCGATGAAATGATCCTTGGGATATAGCAGTATGTGAGTGGTTTCATGGCTTCTGACTGCCAAACAAACAGGAGAAAATTGAATATTAGGGACACCACCAACATACATGACATAGGGCTGGATGGCTCAGTTGGTATAGCGCCTATGTTCCGAAGATCGTTGGTTCGAATCCTGACTCAATTCAATTTTTCCTCGCTCACTTTTCAATTTGTCATCAAGATATTAGAATTGAAGCTGAAAATAGAAAGTCATGAGCAGTATCATGGACAGTATAGGCTTAAGAAATCAGATAAATGCACAAACATCTAAGATTGTGTTTGTTTGTTGTTTTGGTTTGTAACAGGCAGAGTGTGGATCTGTTTCTTGATTTCATCAACATTTTCCGACAACTGATGATCATCATGGCCATGATAAATAACAACCATAGAGCAAGGACATTACAAGGACCTTGCTCTATGGTAAAACACATACAAACAAATAGACAAGGAGACTGACAAAGTGGAAGACTTTTATACTGATCAGTAAGCCTATAATTTTACTATTACTAAGTTTTTTTAGTTTGTTGCATTTGGGATTCCACAACATGTGACAGGCATCGCATATAACTGTGTGCATTCATCCAGATCAACACAACAATGGATTCTGATATGAATGAAGATAACGAAGTTGGGTTTTGGGTCAGTGCCCAAGGGATGGGCATTGTTGAGTAATTATCCGGGTTTTAACTGTGCAAATGGACACAATGTGTGCTCAGTGTGGCCCTTGTTGGTTCAATAGTGTGTTGCTTGCTCAGTGAGGCACATGGGTGTTCATGTACACATGTACTGTACACGTATGTACACATATGGTGGCCTGTGTGGAGATGGCCTGCAGTGTGTTGGTTGTGCCTTGACCTTTGTGCCGTCAATCAATACAGGACGTCCTGCGCATGCGCCGAGAGCGGGTCTCGTCCCCAACTCTCTGCATATTCATTTCTTGTCAATATTCCGTAATATTACCAATATCCTGAAATATGAATATTATTTTTGAGAAGTAGAGGAGGTGCTGAGTTTGATTTGTACAGGTCGGTCTGCAGATGCTACAATGATTTCTTGATGTAATTGTTAAGTGAAATGCTGACGGCTGACTGTGAGATTTCTGGTCACTGGGGAAGGTTATATATCCCCGAAAATTTGAAAATCAGTATCGCTTCTCGGCCTTTTGGCTAAGATCATGTGTAGTATCTGTTCTTTTCAGCTTAATATCTGAAACGCTGCTCATTGAGCAGCCAGTATATTAAACTGATTTTTGGATCTGGGCCATGGAATAGGGGCTTGCCTCGTCCTGGCCACGGGTTGGCCCGGTATTGCACTACATCCGGGATTCGGCCCACTCCCTTCGGGGAAATAATCAAAACCCAAAGATAGAATCATTGTAAATAATATTTATTATCATAGTGAGTACTTTCTCCAGTTTCAATATTCAGTTTGTCATCTCATCCTGAATTGAAGTGGATTTAAGTGACTTTGCCACAATTTCAACAAAACAGCTGCAAATAAGTGACAGCGACCCCCAATTCCAACTTCTTATGCAAATGAAAATAGAAATCAAGCAATTTAAATTAATCATTTATCAGTTTTTGTCAGTTTCCCTTGTGGTTATTTGATGATTAATTAAAAAACTGTATCCTCTTTGAATGATCCCCCATGTACCGTTCTCAGGTTGCAGCATTGCTGCGCATATCGGTAAAATGATCCTTGGGATATAGCAGTATGTGAGTGGTTTCATGGCTTCTGACTGCCAAACAAACAAGAGAAAATTTACTATTAGGGACACCACCAACATAGGGCTGGATAGCTCAGTTGGTAGAGCACCTGTACGGTATTCTTGAGATTGCTGGTTCGAATCCTACTCCACTCAGTTTTTCCTCATTCACTTTTCAATTTGTCATTAAGATATTAGAATTGAAGCTGAAAATAGAAAGTCATGAGCAGTATCATGGACCGTATGATTTGTAAGAAATCAGATAAATGCACAAACATCTAAGATTGTGTTTGTTTGTTTGTTGTTTTGGTTTGTCACAGGCGGGCAGTTCCGTAGTTGCAGACGTGCATTTCAGAGAATTTGAGAACCCAGAACTTCAAATTTATTGAGGCTTTTGGATTTTGAGCAGTTGCATTTTAAGTATCTCTGATAGAAGTATAAAACATACATGTGCATGCAAGGCATCCTATTTTATTTGAAAACACAATAAAAGGATTGACTTGTACTTGTATGCCTAGGCCCCCTATTGCTTTGAAATTTAGCAAAGAATGCAAAATTATGCAATGGACCGAGCATTGGGCAAAGAATGTCTTGGGGTTTGGGCAGGATTGTGGTAATACATGCATATATGTGCATGCATGTACATGTAACAGGGCTGTGAAACTTGTGATTTTAATCTGAATTCCAATATTTTTGGTTTAGATTTTAAGTCAGAATTTCAGCTTTTTGTACATAGTATCCAGTCTGCACAAAAGTATAGGAACTTGTAAATTTCAGCTTCTTTGTTAGTGTTTTCGGGGGTTTCTTGTGGCAACTCACATCCCTGATGTAATTTCAGTAGCAAGATTTTGTTGATTTTCACTGATTTTAGCGGACACATCTTGTCATTCAAAATACCAATCATCTTTTACCACAAGTTTTTACAGGCAGACTTGTAAAACACATACAAACAAATAGACAAGCAGACTGACAAAGTGGAAGACTTTTACACTGATCAGTATAATTTTACTATTAGAAAGTTTTGTTGCATTGGGATTCCACAACAGGTGACAGGCATCGCATATAACTGTGTGCATTCATACAGATCAACACAACAAAGGATTCTGATATGAATGAAGATAACGAAGTTGGGTTTTTTGTGTGTTAATTGGGCCAGTGCCCAAATGATGGGCATTGTTGGGTGATTATCCGGGTTTTAACTGTGCAAATGGACACAATGTGTGCTCAGTGTGGCCCTTGTTGGTTCACTAGTGTGTTGCTTGCTCAGTGAGGCACATGGGTGTTCATGTACACATGTACTGTACACGTATGTACACATATGGTGGCCTGTGTGGAGATGGCCTGCAGTGTGTTGATTGTGCCTTGACCTTTGTGCCGTCAATCAATACAGGACGTCCTGCGCATGCGCCGAGAGCGGGTCTCGTCCCCAACTCTCTGCATATTCATTTCTTGTCAATATTCAGTAATATTACCAATATCCTGAAATATGAATATTATTTTTGAGAAGTAGAGGAGGTGCTAAGTTTGATTTGTACAGGTCGGTCTGCAGATGCTAGAATGATTTCTTGATGTAATTGATGATGTGAAATGCTGACGGCTGACTGTGAGATTTTTGGTCACTGGGGAGGGTTATATATCCCCGAAAATTTGACAATCAGTATCGCTTCTCGGCCTTTTGGCTAAGCTCTCCTCGGTGGTCCACCGAACCATCAGACGGGCCCCAAATGATTCCGAGCTTGACAAGTTCCTCTCCGGTTCGATGGAAGGTGACCTGGCGAAATCCGGAAACAATGGCCAAATCTCCACTCTTTGGTCCAGAGCACGTGCAGCAGCTAGACGGCTACAAGTCTCCTTCACTAACTCCCACTCCGGTTCAGTCACCATCAAAACTGCAACTGGTCGAAGAATCCCTGTGAAGTCGGTTGTCACTGATCTCCGCACAACTGCCCGGCAGCGGTACACCGAAGCGCTGACCTCCCTCCCTGATCAGGGCAAGGTTGCCCAGTCCCTCCATCGTGACGCCTATTCCAATGGCTCTTCTTGGCTGCCCTCTGGAAGTTTTATCCGCTTCTGCGACTGGCGGTTTATACATAGAGCACGCCTCAACTGTCTCCCCACCAACGCAACGGCCAAACGATGGAACCCCCAGGCCAACCCCTCCTGCAGACGCTGTACCCAGGCCCCTGAAACTCTGCCGCACGTCCTCAACCATTGCCTTCCCAACATGGTCTCCATCCGTCGCCGTCACAACCTCATCCAGGACCGCATCAAGTCTGCAACCCGCCAAGGCAAGGTCTTCATCGATCAACATGTCCCTGAAGACCCCAACCCACGTGAGCGCCCGGACATCACGGTCATTGATGGGGACAAGGTCACCATCATCGACGTCTGCTGTCCCTTCGACAATGGCCGTGATGCCCTCCAGTCTGCCGCCTCTGCCAAGGAGCTGAAATATGCATCCCTCAAGTCAGCTCTTAGGGAGAAGGGGAAGGACGTCGAGGTGTACGGTTTTGCTGTCGGTGCCCTTGGATCCTGGCTTCCCAACAACGAACGTGTCCTCCGTAGGCTGGGCATCTCCAAGCGTTACCGGACCATGATGCGCCGTTTCTGTTGCATCGACGCCATCAAGGGTTCCCGGGATGTTTACATAGAACACATGTCCGGCCATCGCCAATACTGATCAGCTGCTCTACCCTCATCAACTTCCATGCCAGCTCCTATCCTGCGAACTCAGACTATTTGCCCCAGTATCAACGAGAACATTATTAGACTTTGCACTTTTTAATGGACCTTATTTGATGTCATCATTTTGGTGATTTGTTATTGACAGAGTTGTTCGGATCCTAGGAATTATTAGACTTTGCTCTTTTTTAATGGACCTTATTTGATGTCATCATTGTGGTGATTTGTTGTTGACAGAATCATTTGGATCCTAGGAATGATCAGTCTTTGCTCTTTTTTAATGGACCTTTTTGGACGCCATCATTGTGGTGATTTGTTGTTGACAGAATCGTTTGGATCCTAGAAATTGTTAGCCTTTGCTCTTTTTAATGGATCTTTTTTGATGTTATCATTTTGCTGATTTGTTGTTGACAGAATCGTTTGGATCCTAGGAATTGTTAGCCTTTGTGCTTTGTCTTAACAGACAGGTGTTTAGTTCTCTTGAGATTTCAACCATTGAACTAATCGGACTCTAGATCCTTCTCTGATCTTGACACACCTTGGGCTTTATACACGCATTGAATTGTAGCTTGCCTTGTTGTTCCAACTTGCCGTGCCAGAATTTGCCAGTATGCATTGCCTATAATTCAAGGCCCAATCCTGTTGCAGTTCCAGCTTGCCCTTTTTTTAAAAAATCTTTTTACTTATCTACTTGCCTTGTTTGTTTTAGAACCCGTTTTTTTATATGCGATTATTGGAGCTGTCATGTTTTTATCTGCCTTTAGTCTTTTTTTAACAATACTTTATTGTGGAGACTCTGTTATTTTTACTGTACCTAAGTTGTTGTTTTTATGTAATGTGAGTTGAGTATTTTAATAAATATCTGTTCTTTTCAGCTTAATATCTGAAACGCTGCTCATTGAGCAGCCAGTATATTAAACTGATTTTTGGATCTGGGCCATGGAATAGGGGCTTGCCTCGTCCTGGCCACGGGTTGGCCCGGTATTGCACTACATCCGGGATTCGGCCCACTCCCTTCGGGGAAATAATCAAAACCCAAAGATAGAATCATTAAAAATAATATTTATTATCCATAGTGAGTACTTTCTCCAGTTTCTATGTTCAGTTTATCATTACTCATCCTGAATTGAAGTGGAACATTCTAGGGACATTCAGTCACAATTTCAACAAAACAGTTGCAAATAAGTGACAGTTGTTTGACAAAACAATGAATTTATGTCACAAAGAAGAAGTACATATTAGAAATATTGACAGTTAGTGTATTAACCCTAACCCTCTGCACTTACCACACTAGACTAGAGCTGCTTACCACACATTACCACAGTCTTCACAGAGGGAATTGGATCAAAAACCGTGTATTAGCACGAGAACCACACTGAGATGTATTGTGGTATGCAGGATACCACACTTATCACAGGAACAGTGGCATACCGAGGAAAAAACGGCGTCCGGGACAAGCAATAAAATGGCACCCAAGTGGCCCCTAATTCCCACTTCTTATGCAAATGAAAACATAAATCAGACACATTAACCCAGTGGCCGTACCCAGGAAGTGTCCATCTACTCTGGCGCATGCGTCAAGCAAGGCTGCCCAATCTCCCCGATTCTTTTCAACTTGACACTTGAACTCATCATCAGGTCTGTCTCAGTTTCGGCTTCTTCTGGACAGCACGCTCCAACCATCCACGGTCAGAAGATCCCCATTTTGGCCAACGGGAATGATTTAGTCATCATCAGCAAATCCGCTGAGGGTCTTCAGCACCTACTGAACACCGCCTCTATCATGGCTACTAAGCTCCAGCTTCTTTTCAAACCATCGAAGTGTGCTTCACTGCCGCTGGAGTGCCGGAAGAGCCCCGCCGTTCAGCCTGGAGAGTTTCTCGTTCAGGGAAACATCATCCCAGCCCTGTCCCAGGAACAGCACTATCGCTATCACCGGGTTCCCATCGGCCTGTACCGCACTGGTGAGAGCCTGGAAAGTCTGACTGCTAGGATGTCAGAAGATCTGCAGCGGATCGAAGCCTCCCTCCTTGCCCCGTGGCAGAAGCTAGACGCGTACAAAACTTTTGTCCAACCATGTGCTGCCTACACTCTGCGTTCTGGTGACTGCCCGAAGAAACCAGCCAAGAAGCTCCGGGGTGAACTCGTCAAAACCGCCCGTAAGATCTGTCACCTTCCATCCCGTGGCACCACCAACTACGTCTTTGCTGACCGCAGGGTCGGTGGCCTTGGTCTTATTGACCCCAACATCGACGCAGACATCCAGACTGTCACCCAAGCAGTCCGTATGCTTTCATCCCCCGATGATTGCACTCGGAACGTTGCATGCGGCCAACTCTCCTCTGTCGTCTACCGGACTATTCACCACCAACCCACAGAGTCTGAAGCAGACAGTTTCCTGTCCGGATCCATGGAAGGTGCCCTGGCGAACTCTGGCAACAGTGGGCAGATCTCAACCCTTTGGTCAAGGACTCATGCAGCTGCAAGACGCCTGAAAGTCACCATCGTTGGCAGCCTCTCGGTTTCTGTGACGACCAAGACTTCATCTGGCCTTGCGATCCCTGCCAAATCCATCACCACCGCCCTCCATGCTGCATCTCGTGAGCAGTATACGACCAAGTTGCTCTCGCTCCCGGACCAAGGCAAGGTTGCCCAGTCACTGCATCATGATGCTTACTCCAATGGTTCATCCTGGCTGCCATCGGGGAACTTCTTCCGCTTCTGTGACTGGCGCTTCATCCATAGGGCTTGGCTCAACTGCCTGCCGACCAATGCAACCGCCAAACGCTGGAAACCAGGGTGCAGCACAGCATGCTGTCGCTGCAATCAACCCAGCGAAACCCTCCCACACATCCTGAACCATTGTAACCCGAACATGGTGCCAATCCGCCGCTGCCATAACATGATTCAGTCCTGGATAACGTCAGCAATTCGTCATGGCCAGGTTTTCGTGGATCAACACGTGCCTGGTGACCCTACCCCCCGGGAGCGCCCTGACATCACGGTCGTCGAGGGCAACAAGATGACCATAATTGATGTCTGTTGCCCTTTCGACAATGGCCGTAATGCACTCAAGACAGCTACATCCGCCAAGGAAACCAAATACGCACCCCTGAAGGAGGCCCTAGCTGCAACGGGGAAGGACGTCCAGGTCTTTGGCTTGGCTATTGGGTCACTCGGCTCATGGCATCCCGGTAACGAGAAGGTCCTCTGCCAACTTGGTATCTCCAAGCGCTACAGACCATTGATGCGGAGGCTTCTCTGCATCGATGCTATCAAAGGATCAAGAGACATCTACATTGCCTACAGGAAAGGTACCTTTTTTTCTTTTGCCTTTGCATTTTGTGCGCCCCCTTCAAAGTGGCAGCTGGGACAGCCTGAATTGAAGTCGAACATTCTAGGGACATGCAGTCACAATTTCAACAAAACTATTGCAAAAAAGTGATAGCGGCCCCTAATTCCAACTTCCTACTGTATGCAAATGAAAACATAAATCATACGATTTAAATTAATCATCAAATAATCACAAGGGAAACTGACTGAATTTCAGTCAGTTTCCCTTGTGGTTATTTTATGATTATATGAATTAAAAAGCCGTATCCTCTTTGAGTGATCCCCAATGTACCGTTCTCAGGTTGCAGCATTGCTGCGCATATCGATGAAATGATCCTTGGGATATAGCAGTATGTGAGTGGTTTCATGGCTTCTGACTGCCAAACAAACAGGAGAAAATTGAATATTAGGGACACCACCAACATACATGACATAGGGCTGGATGGCTCAGTTGGTATAGCGCCTATGTTCCGAAGATCGTTGGTTCGAATCCTGACTCAATTCAATTTTTCCTCGCTCACTTTTCAATTTGTCATCAAGATATTAGAATTGAAGCTGAAAATAGAAAGTCATGAGCAGTATCATGGACAGTATAGGCTTAAGAAATCAGATAAATGCACAAACATCTAAGATTGTGTTTGTTTGTTGTTTTGGTTTGTAACAGGCAGAGTGTGGATCTGTTTCTTGATTTCATCAACATTTTCCGACAACTGATGATCATCATGGCCATGATAAATAACAACCATAGAGCAAGGACATTACAAGGACCTTGCTCTATGGTAAAACACATACAAACAAATAGACAAGGAGACTGACAAAGTGGAAGACTTTTATACTGATCAGTAAGCCTATAATTTTACTATTACTAAGTTTTTTTAGTTTGTTGCATTTGGGATTCCACAACATGTGACAGGCATTGCATATAACTGTGTGCATTCATCCAGATCAACACAACAATGGATTCTGATATGAATGAAGATAACGAAGTTGGGTTTTGGGTCAGTGCCCAAGGGATGGGCATTGTTGAGTAATTATCCGGGTTTTAACTGTGCAAATGGACACAATGTGTGCTCAGTGTGGCCCTTGTTGGTTCAATAGTGTGTTGCTTGCTCAGTGAGGCACATGGGTGTTCATGTACACATGTACTGTACACGTATGTACACATATGGTGGCCTGTGTGGAGATGGCCTGCAGTGTGTTGGTTGTGCCTTGACCTTTGTGCCGTCAATCAATACAGGACGTCCTGCGCATGCGCCGAGAGCGGGTCTCGTCCCCAACTCTCTGCATATTCATTTCTTGTCAATATTCCGTAATATTACCAATATCCTGAAATATGAATATTATTTTTGAGAAGTAGAGGAGGTGCTGAGTTTGATTTGTACAGGTCGGTCTGCAGATGCTACAATGATTTCTTGATGTAATTGTTAAGTGAAATGCTGACGGCTGACTGTGAGATTTCTGGTCACTGGGGAAGGTTATATATCCCCGAAAATTTGAAAATCAGTATCGCTTCTCGGCCTTTTGGCTAAGATCATGTGTAGTATCTGTTCTTTTCAGCTTAATATCTGAAACGCTGCTCATTGAGCAGCCAGTATATTAAACTGATTTTTGGATCTGGGCCATGGAATAGGGGCTTGCCTCGTCCTGGCCACGGGTTGGCCCGGTATTGCACTACATCCGGGATTCGGCCCACTCCCTTCGGGGAAATAATCAAAACCCAAAGATAGAATCATTGTAAATAATATTTATTATCATAGTGAGTACTTTCTCCAGTTTCAATATTCAGTTTGTCATCTCATCCTGAATTGAAGTGGATTTAAGTGACTTTGCCACAATTTCAACAAAACAGCTGCAAATAAGTGACAGCGACCCCCAATTCCAACTTCTTATGCAAATGAAAATAGAAATCAAGCAATTTAAATTAATCATTTATCAGTTTTTGTCAGTTTCCCTTGTGGTTATTTGATGATTAATTAAAAAACTGTATCCTCTTTGAATGATCCCCCATGTACCGTTCTCAGGTTGCAGCATTGCTGCGCATATCGGTAAAATGATCCTTGGGATATAGCAGTATGTGAGTGGTTTCATGGCTTCTGACTGCCAAACAAACAAGAGAAAATTTACTATTAGGGACACCACCAACATAGGGCTGGATAGCTCAGTTGGTAGAGCACCTGTACGGTATTCTTGAGATTGCTGGTTCGAATCCTACTCCACTCAGTTTTTCCTCATTCACTTTTCAATTTGTCATTAAGATATTAGAATTGAAGCTGAAAATAGAAAGTCATGAGCAGTATCATGGACCGTATGATTTGTAAGAAATCAGATAAATGCACAAACATCTAAGATTGTGTTTGTTTGTTTGTTGTTTTGGTTTGTCACAGGCGGGCAGTTCCGTAGTTGCAGACGTGCATTTCAGAGAATTTGAGAACCCAGAACTTCAAATTTATTGAGGCTTTTGGATTTTGAGCAGTTGCATTTTAAGTATCTCTGATAGAAGTATAAAACATACATGTGCATGCAAGGCATCCTATTTTATTTGAAAACACAATAAAAGGATTGACTTGTACTTGTATGCCTAGGCCCCCTATTGCTTTGAAATTTAGCAAAGAATGCAAAATTATGCAATGGACCGAGCATTGGGCAAAGAATGTCTTGGGGTTTGGGCAGGATTGTGGTAATACATGCATATATGTGCATGCATGTACATGTAACAGGGCTGTGAAACTTGTGATTTTAATCTGAATTCCAATATTTTTGGTTTAGATTTTAAGTCAGAATTTCAGCTTTTTGTACATAGTATCCAGTCTGCACAAAAGTATAGGAACTTGTAAATTTCAGCTTCTTTGTTAGTGTTTTCGGGGGTTTCTTGTGGCAACTCACATCCCTGATGTAATTTCAGTAGCAAGATTTTGTTGATTTTCACTGATTTTAGCGGACACATCTTGTCATTCAAAATACCAATCATCTTTTACCACAAGTTTTTACAGGCAGACTTGTAAAACACATACAAACAAATAGACAAGCAGACTGACAAAGTGGAAGACTTTTACACTGATCAGTATAATTTTACTATTAGAAAGTTTTGTTGCATTGGGATTCCACAACAGGTGACAGGCATCGCATATAACTGTGTGCATTCATACAGATCAACACAACAAAGGATTCTGATATGAATGAAGATAACGAAGTTGGGTTTTTTGTGTGTTAATTGGGCCAGTGCCCAAATGATGGGCATTGTTGGGTGATTATCCGGGTTTTAACTGTGCAAATGGACACAATGTGTGCTCAGTGTGGCCCTTGTTGGTTCACTAGTGTGTTGCTTGCTCAGTGAGGCACATGGGTGTTCATGTACACATGTACTGTACACGTATGTACACATATGGTGGCCTGTGTGGAGATGGCCTGCAGTGTGTTGATTGTGCCTTGACCTTTGTGCCGTCAATCAATACAGGACGTCCTGCGCATGCGCCGAGAGCGGGTCTCGTCCCCAACTCTCTGCATATTCATTTCTTGTCAATATTCAGTAATATTACCAATATCCTGAAATATGGATATTATTTTTGAGAAGTAGAGGAGGTGCTAAGTTTGATTTGTACAGGTCGGTCTGCAGATGCTAGAATGATTTCTTGATGTAATTGATGATGTGAAATGCTGACGGCTGACTGTGAGATTTTTGGTCACTGGGGAGGGTTATATATCCCCGAAAATTTGACAATCAGTATCGCTTCTCGGCCTTTTGGCTAAGATCATGTGTAGTTGCCCCAGTATCAACGAGAACATTATTAGACTTTGCTCTTTTTAATGGACCTTATTTGATGTCATCATTTTGGTGATTTGTTATTGACAGAGTTGTTCGGATCCTAGGAATTATTAGACTTTGCTCTTTTTTAATGGACCTTATTTGATGTCATCATTGTGGTGATTTGTTGTTGACAGAATCATTTGGATCCTAGGAATGATCAGTCTTTGCTCTTTTTTAATGGACCTTTTTGGACGCCATCATTGTGGTGATTTGTTGTTGACAGAATCATTTGGATCCTAGGAATTATCAGACTTTGCTCTTTTTTAATGGACCTTTTTTGATGTCATCATTTTGTTGATTTGTTGTTGACAGAATCGTTTGGATCCTAGAAATTGTTAGCCTTTGCTCTTTTTAATGGATCTTTTTTGATGTTATCATTTTGCTGATTTGTTGTTGACAGAATCGTTTGGATCCTAGGAATTGTTAGCCTTTGTGCTTTGTCTTAACAGACAGGTGTTTAGTTCTCTTGAGATTTCAACCATTGAACTAATCGGACTCTAGATCCTTCTCTGATCTTGACACACCTTGGGCTTTATACACGCATTGAATTGTAGCTTGCCTTGTTGTTCCAACTTGCCGTGCCAGAATTTGCCAGTATGCATTGCCTATAATTCAAGGCCCAATCCTGTTGCATTTCCAGCTTGCCCTTTTTTAAAAAATCTTTTTACTTATCTACTTGCCTTGTTTGTTTTAGAACCCGTTTTTTTTTATATGCGATTATTGGAGCTGTCATGTTTTTATCTGCCTTTAGTCTTTTTTTAACAATACTTTATTGTGGAGACTCTGTTATTTTTACTGTACCTAAGTTGTTGTTTTTATGTAATGTGAGTTGAGTATTTTAATAAATATCTGTTCTTTTCAGCTTAATATCTGAAACGCTGCTCATTGAGCAGCCAGTATATTAAACTGATTTTTGGATCTGGGCCATGGAATAGGGGCTTGCCTCGTCCTGGCCACGGGTTGGCCCGGTATTGCACTACATCCGGGATTCGGCCCACTCCCTTCGGGGAAATAATCAAAACCCAAAGATAGAATCATTAAAAATAATATTTATTATCCATAGTGAGTACTTTCTCCAGTTTCTATGTTCAGTTTATCATTACTCATCCTGAATTGAAGTGGAACATTCTAGGGACATTCAGTCACAATTTCAACAAAACAGTTGCAAATAAGTGACAGTTGTTTGACAAAACAATGAATTTATGTCACAAAGAAGAAGTACATATTAGAAATATTGACAGTTAGTGTATTAACCCTAACCCTCTGCACTTACCACACTAGACTAGAGCTGCTTACCACACATTACCACAGTCTTCACAGAGGGAATTGGATCAAAAACCGTGTATTAGCACGAGAACCACACTGAGATGTATTGTGGTATGCAGGATACCACACTTATCACAGGAACAGTGGCATACCGAGGAAAAAACGGCGTCCGGGACAAGCAATAAAATGGCACCCAAGTGGCCCCTAATTCCCACTTCTTATGCAAATGAAAACATAAATCAGACACATTAACCCAGTGGCCGTACCCAGGAAGTGTCCATCTACTCTGGCGCATGCGTCAAGCAAGGCTGCCCAATCTCCCCGATTCTTTTCAACTTGACACTTGAACTCATCATCAGGTCTGTCTCAGTTTCGGCTTCTTCTGGACAGCACGCTCCAACCATCCACGGTCAGAAGATCCCCATTTTGGCCAACGGGAATGATTTAGTCATCATCAGCAAATCCGCTGAGGGTCTTCAGCACCTACTGAACACCGCCTCTATCATGGCTACTAAGCTCCAGCTTCTTTTCAAACCATCGAAGTGTGCTTCACTGCCGCTGGAGTGCCGGAAGAGCCCCGCCGTTCAGCCTGGAGAGTTTCTCGTTCAGGGAAACATCATCCCAGCCCTGTCCCAGGAACAGCACTATCGCTATCACCGGGTTCCCATCGGCCTGTACCGCACTGGTGAGAGCCTGGAAAGTCTGACTGCTAGGATGTCAGAAGATCTGCAGCGGATCGAAGCCTCCCTCCTTGCCCCGTGGCAGAAGCTAGACGCGTACAAAACTTTTGTCCAACCATGTGCTGCCTACACTCTGCGTTCTGGTGACTGCCCGAAGAAACCAGCCAAGAAGCTCCGGGGTGAACTCGTCAAAACCGCCCGTAAGATCTGTCACCTTCCATCCCGTGGCACCACCAACTACGTCTTTGCTGACCGCAGGGTCGGTGGCCTTGGTCTTATTGACCCCAACATCGACGCAGACATCCAGACTGTCACCCAAGCAGTCCGTATGCTTTCATCCCCCGATGATTGCACTCGGAACGTTGCATGCGGCCAACTCTCCTCTGTCGTCTACCGGACTATTCACCACCAACCCACAGAGTCTGAAGCAGACAGTTTCCTGTCCGGATCCATGGAAGGTGCCCTGGCGAACTCTGGCAACAGTGGGCAGATCTCAACCCTTTGGTCAAGGACTCATGCAGCTGCAAGACGCCTGAAAGTCACCATCGTTGGCAGCCTCTCGGGTTCTGTGACGACCAAGACCTCATCTGGCCTTGCGATCCCTGCCAAATCCATCACCACCGCCCTCCATGCTGCATCTCGTGAGCAGTATACGACCAAGTTGCTCTCGCTCCCTGACCAAGGCAAGGTTGCCCAGTCACTGCATCATGATGCTTACTCCAATGGTTCATCCTGGCTGCCATCGGGGAACTTCTTCCGCTTCTGTGACTGGCGCTTCATCCATAGGGCTTGGCTCAACTGCCTGCCGACCAATGCAACCGCCAAACGCTGGAAACCAGGGTGCAGCACAGCATGCTGTCGCTGCAATCAACCCAGCGAAACCCTCCCACACATCCTGAACCATTGTAACCCGAACATGGTGCCAATCCGCCGCTGCCATAACATGATTCAGTCCCGGATAACGTCAGCAATTCGTCATGGCCAGGTTTTTGTGGATCAACACGTGCCTGGTGACCCTACCCCCCGGGAGCGCCCTGACATCACGGTCGTCGAGGGCAACAAGATTACCATAATTGATGTCTGTTGCCCTTTCGACAATGGCCGTAATGCACTCAAGACAGCTACATCCGCCAAGGAAACCAAATACGCACCCCTGAAGGAGGCCCTAGCTGCAACGGGGAAGGACGTCCAGGTCTTTGGCTTGGCTATTGGGTCACTCGGCTCATGGCATCCCGGTAACGAGAAGGTCCTCCGCCAACTTGGTATCTCCAAGCGCTACAGACCATTGATGCGGAGGCTTCTCTGCATCGATGCTATCAAAGGATCAAGAGACATCTACATTGCCTACAGGAAAGGTACCTTTTTTTCTTTTGCCTTTGCATTTTGTGCGCCCCCTTCAAAGTGGCAGCTGGGACAGCCTGAATTGAAGTCGAACATTCTAGGGACATGCAGTCACAATTTCAACAAAACTATTGCAAAAAAGTGATAGCAGCCCCTAATTCCAACTTCCTACTGTATGCAAATGAAAACATAAATCATACGATTTAAATTAATCATCAAATAATCACAAGGGAAACTGACTGAATTTCAGTCAGTTTCCCTTGTGGTTATTTTATGATTATATGAATTAAAAAGCCGTATCCTCTTTGAGTGATCCCCAATGTACCGTTCTCAGGTTGCAGCATTGCTGCGCATATCAATGAAATGATCCTTGGGATATAGCAGTATGTGAGTGGTTTCATGGCTTCTGACTGCCAAACAAACAGGAGAAAATTGAATATTAGGGACACCACCAACATAGGGCTGGATGGCTCAGTTGGTATAGCGCCTATGTTCCGGAGATCGTTGGTTCGAATCCTGACTCAATTCAATTTTTCCTCGCTCACTTTTCAATTTGTCATCAAGATATTAGAATTGAAGCTGAAAATAGAAAGTCATGAGCAGTATCATGGACAGTATAGGCTTAAGAAATCAGATAAATGCACAAACATCTAAGATTGTGTTTGTTTGTTGTTTTGGTTTGTAACAGGCAGAGTGTGGATCTGTTTCTTGATTTCATCAACATTTTCCGACAACTGATGATCATCATGGCCATGATAAATAACAACCATAGAGCAAGGACATTACAAGGACCTTGCTCTATGGTAAAACACATACAAACAAATAGACAAGGAGACTGACAAAGTGGAAGACTTTTATACTGATCAGTAAGCCTATAATTTTACTATTACTAAGTTTTTTAGTTTGTTGCATTTGGGATTCCACAACATGTGACAGGCATCGCATATAACTGTGTGCATTCATCCAGATCAACACAACAATGGATTCTGATATGAATGAAGATAACGAAGTTGGGTTTTGGGTCAGTGCCCAAGGGATGGGCATTGTTGAGTAATTATCCGGGTTTTAACTGTGCAAATGGACACAATGTGTGCTCAGTGTGGCCCTTGTTGGTTCAATAGTGTGTTGCTTGCTCAGTGAGGCACATGGGTGTTCATGTACACATGTACTGTACACGTATGTACACATATGGTGGCCTGTGTGGAGATGGCCTGCAGTGTGTTGATTGTGCCTTGACCTTTGTGCCGTCAATCAATACAGGACATCCTGCGCATGCGCCAAGAGCGGGTCTCGTCCCCAACTCTCTGCATATTCATTTCTTGTCAATATTCCGTAATATTACCAATATCCTGAAATATGGATATTATTTTTGAGAAGTAGAGGAGGTGCTGAGTTTGATTTGTACAGGTCGGTCTGCAGATGCTAGAATGATTTCTTGATGTAATTGATGATGTGAAATGCTGACGGCTGACTGTGAGATTTCTGGTCACTGGGGAAGGTTATATATCCCCGAAAATTTGAAAATCAGTATCGCTTCTCGGCCTTTTGGCTAAGATCATGTGTAGTATCTGTTCTTTTCAGCTTAATATCTGAAACGCTGCTCATTGAGCAGCCAGTATATTAAACTGATTTTTGGATCTGGGCCATGGAATAGGGGCTTGCCTCGTCCTGGCCACGGGTTGGCCCGGTATTGCACTACATCCGGGATTCGGCCCACTCCCTTCGGGGAAATAATCAAAACCCAAAGATAGAATCATTGTAAATAATATTTATTATCCACAGTGGGTACTTTCTCCAGTTTCAATGTACAGTTTGTCATTACTCATCCTGAATTGAATTGGAACATATCAGGCACATTGCCACAATTTCAACAAAATGGTTGCAAATAAGTGACAGCACCCCCAATTCCAACTTCTTATGCAAATGAAAACAGAAATCAAGCAATTTAAACTAATCATCAATCAGTTTCAGTCAGTTTCCCTTGTGGTTACTTGATGATTATATTAATTAAAAAGCTGTACATAGATCCTGTCTCTTAAATTGCAGCATTGCTGCACGTATTTGTTAAATTATCCTATCCTTGGGATATGGCGGTATGTGAGTGGTTTCATGGCTTCTGACTACCAAACGAACAGAAGTAAATTAAGTATTAGGGACACCACCAACATAGGGCTGGATAGCTCAGTTGGTAGAGCACCTGTACGGTATTCTGGAGGTCGCCGGTTCGAATCCTGTTCCAGTTTATTTTCTTTGTTCACTTTTTAAGGAATTAACATTCAGTCAGTTTCCCTTGTGGTTATTTGGTGACTATATTAACAAAAAAGCTGCATCCTCTTTCAGTGATCCCCCATGAACTGTTTCTCAGGTTGAAGCATTGCTTAGCGTATCGCTGAAATGATCCTTAGGATATAGCGGTATGTGCATGGTTTCATGGCTTCTGACTGCCAAACGAACAGAAGAAAATTGAGTATTAGGGACACCACCAAGGTGACTGGATAGCTCAGTTGGTATAGCGCCTATATTCCGGAGATGGTTGGTTCGAATCCTGACTCAAGTCAATTTTTCCTCGTTCACTTTTCAATTTGTCATCAAGATATTAGAATTGAAGCTGAAAATAGAAAGTCATGAGCAGTATCATGGAGAGTAGCCTTAAGATATCCGATCTAAGATTCTGTTTGTTTGTTGTTTTGGTTTGTAACAGGCAGAGTGTGGATCTGTTTCTTGATTTCATCAACATTTTCCGACAACTGATGATCATCATGGCCATGATAAATAACAACCATAGAGCAAGGACTTTACAAGGACCTTGCTCTATGGTAAAACACATACAAACAAATAGACAAGGAGACTGACAAAGTGGAAGACTTTTATACTGATCAGTAAGCCTATAATTTTACTATTACTAAGTTTTTTAGTTTGTTGCATTTGGGATTCCACAACATGTGACAGGCATCGCATATAACTGTGTGCATTCATCCAGATCAACACAACAATGGATTCTGATATGAATGAAGATAACGAAGTTGGGTTTTGGGTCAGTGCCCAAGGGATGGGCATTGTTGAGTAATTATCCGGGTTTTAACTGTGCAAATGGACACAATGTGTGCTCAGTGTGGCCCTTGTTGGTTCAATAGTGTGTTGCTTGCTCAGTGAGGCACATGGGTGTTCATGTACACATGTACTGTACACGTATGTACACATATGGTGGCCTGTGTGGAGATGGCCTGCAGTGTGTTGATTGTGCCTTGACCTTTGTGCCGTCAATCAATACAGGACGTCCTGCGCATGCGCCGAGAGCGGGTCTCGTCCCCAACTCTCTGCATATTCATTTCTTGTCAATATTCCGCAATATTACCAATATCCTGAAATATGAATATTATTTTTGAGAAGTAGAGGAGGTGCTGAGTTTGATTTGTACAGGTCGGTCTGCAGATGCTACAATGATTTCTTGATGTAATTGTTAAGTGAAATGCTGACGGCTGACTGTGAGATTTCTGGTCACTGGGGAAGGTTATATATCCCTGAAAATTTGAAATTCAGTATCGCTTCTCGGCCTTTTGGCTAAGATCATGTGTAGTATCTGTTCTTTTCAGCTTAATATCTGAAACGCTGCTCATTGAGCAGCCAGTATATTAAACTGATTTTTGGATCTGGGCCATGGAATAGGGGCTTGCCTCGTCCTGGCCACGGGTTGGCCCGGTATTGCACTACATCCGGGATTCGGCCCACTCCCTTCGGGGAAATAATCAAAACCCAAAGATAGAATCATTGTAAATAATATTTATTATCATAGTGAGTACTTTCTCCAGTTTCAATATTCAGTTTGTCATCTCATCCTGAATTGAAGTGGATTTAAGTGACTTTGCCACAATTTCAACAAAACAGCTGCAAATAAGTGACAGCGACCCCCAATTCCAACTTCTTATGCAAATGAAAATAGAAATCAAGCAATTTAATTAATCATTTATCAGTTTTTGTCAGTTTCCCTTGTGGTTATTTGATGATTAATTAAAAAACTGTATCCTCTTTGAATGATCCCCCATGTACCGTTCTCAGGTTGCAGCATTGCTGCGCATATCGGTAAAATGATCCTTGGGATATAGCAGTATGTGAGTGGTTTCATGGCTTCTGACTGCCAAACAAACAAGAGAAAATTTACTATTAGGGACACCACCAACATAGGGCTGGATAGCTCAGTTGGTAGAGCACTGTACGGTATTCTTGAGATTGCTGGTTCGAATCCTACTCCACTCAGTTTTTCCTCATTCACTTTTCAATTTGTCATTAAGATATTAGAATTGAAGCTGAAAATAGAAAGTCATGAGCAGTATCATGGACCGTATGATTAATAAGAAATCAGATAAATGCACAAACATCTAAGATTGTGTTTGTTTGTTTGTTGTTTTGGTTTGTCACAGGCGGGCAGTTCCGTAGTTGCAGACGTGCATTTCAGAGAATTTGAGAACCCAGAACTTCAAATTTATTGAGGCTTTTGGATTTTGAGCAGTTGCATTTTAAGTATCTCTGATAGAAGTATAAAACATACATGTGCATGCAAGGCATCCTATTTTATTTGAAAACACAATAAAAGGATTGACTTGTACTTGTATGCCTAGGCCCCCTATTGCTTTGAAATTTAGCAAAGAATGCAAAATTATGCAATGGACCGAGCATTGGGCAAAGAATGTCTTGGGGTTTGGGCAGGATTGTGGTAATACATGCATGTGCATGCATGTACATGTAACAGGGCTGTGAAACTTGTGATTTTAATCTGAATTCCAATATTTTTGGTTTAGATTTTAAGTCAGAATGTCAGCTTTTTGTACATAGTATCCAGTCTGTACAAAAGTATAGGAACTTGTAAATTTCAGCTTCTTTGTTAGTGTTTTCGGGGGTTTCTTGTGGCAACTCACATCCCTGATGTAATTTCAGTAGCAAGATTTTGTTGATTTTCACTGATTTTAGCGGACACATCTTGTCATTCAAAATACCAATCATCTTTTACCACAAGTTTTTACAGGCAGACTTGTAAAACACATACAAACAAATAGACAAGCAGACTGACAAAGTGGAAGACTTTTACACTGATCAGTATAATTTTACTATTAGAAAGTTTTGTTGCATTGGGATTCCACAACAGGTGACAGGCATCGCATATAACTGTGTGCATTCATCCAGATCAACACAACAATGGATTCTGATATGAATGAAGATAACGAAGTTGGGTTTTGGGTCAGTGCCCAAGGGATGGGCATTGTTGAGTAATTATCCGGGTTTTAACTGTGCAAATGGACACAATGTGTGCTCAGTGTGGCCCTTGTTGGTTCAATAGTGTGTTGCTTGCTCAGTGAGGCACATGGGTGTTCATGTACACATGTACTGTACACGTATGTACACATATGGTGGCCTGTGTGGAGATGGCCTGCAGTGTGTTGATTGTGCCTTGACCTTTGTGCCGTCAATCAATACAGGACGTCCTGCGCATGCGCCGAGAGCGGGTCTCGTCCCCAACTCTCTGCATATTCATTTCTTGTCAATATTCCGCAATATTACCAATATCCTGAAATATGAATATTATTTTTGAGAAGTAGAGGAGGTGCTGAGTTTGATTTGTACAGGTCGGTCTGCAGATGCTACAATGATTTCTTGATGTAATTGTTAAGTGAAATGCTGACGGCTGACTGTGAGATTTCTGGTCACTGGGGAAGGTTATATATCCCTGAAAATTTGAAATTCAGTATCGCTTCTCGGCCTTTTGGCTAAGATCATGTGTAGTATCTGTTCTTTTCAGCTTAATATCTGAAACGCTGCTCATTGAGCAGCCAGTATATTAAACTGATTTTTGGATCTGGGCCATGGAATAGGGGCTTGCCTCGTCCTGGCCACGGGTTGGCCCGGTATTGCACTACATCCGGGATTCGGCCTTTCGGGGAAATAATCAAAACCCAAAGATAGAATCATTGTAAATAATATTTATTATCATAGTGAGTACTTTCTCCAGTTTCAATATTCAGTTTGTCATCTCATCCTGAATTGAAGTGGATTTAAGTGACTTTGCCACAATTTCAACAAAACAGCTGCAAATAAGTGACAGCGACCCCCAATTCCAACTTCTTATGCAAATGAAAATAGAAATCAAGCAATTTAATTAATCATTTATCAGTTTTTGTCAGTTTCCCTTGTGGTTATTTGATGATTAATTAAAAAACTGTATCCTCTTTGAATGATCCCCCATGTACCGTTCTCAGGTTGCAGCATTGCTGCGCATATCGGTAAAATGATCCTTGGGATATAGCAGTATGTGAGTGGTTTCATGGCTTCTGACTGCCAAACAAACAAGAGAAAATTTACTATTAGGGACACCACCAACATAGGGCTGGATAGCTCAGTTGGTAGAGCACTGTACGGTATTCTTGAGATTGCTGGTTCGAATCCTACTCCACTCAGTTTTTCCTCATTCACTTTTCAATTTGTCATTAAGATATTAGAATTGAAGCTGAAAATAGAAAGTCATGAGCAGTATCATGGACCGTATGATTAATAAGAAATCAGATAAATGCACAAACATCTAAGATTGTGTTTGTTTGTTTGTTGTTTTGGTTTGTCACAGGCGGGCAGTTCCGTAGTTGCAGACGTGCATTTCAGAGAATTTGAGAACCCAGAACTTCAAATTTATTGAGGCTTTTGGATTTTGAGCAGTTGCATTTTAAGTATCTCTGATAGAAGTATAAAACATACATGTGCATGCAAGGCATCCTATTTTATTTGAAAACACAATAAAAGGATTGACTTGTACTTGTATGCCTAGGCCCCCTATTGCTTTGAAATTTAGCAAAGAATGCAAAATTATGCAATGGACCGAGCATTGGGCAAAGAATGTCTTGGGGTTTGGGCAGGATTGTGGTAATACATGCATGTGCATGCATGTACATGTAACAGGGCTGTGAAACTTGTGATTTTAATCTGAATTCCAATATTTTTGGTTTAGATTTTAAGTCAGAATTTCAGCTTTTTGTACATAGTATCCAGTCTGTACAAAAGTATAGGAACTTGTAAATTTCAGCTTCTTTGTTAGTGTTTTCGGGGGTTTCTTGTGGCAACTCACATCCCTGATGTAATTTCAGTAGCAAGATTTTGTTGATTTTCACTGATTTTAGCGGACACATCTTGTCATTCAAAATACCAATCATCTTTTACCACAAGTTTTTACAGGCAGACTTGTAAAACACATACAAACAAATAGACAAGCAGACTGACAAAGTGGAAGACTTTTACACTGATCAGTATAATTTTACTATTAGAAAGTTTTGTTGCATTGGGATTCCACAACAGGTGACAGGCATCGCATATAACTGTGTGCATTCATCCAGATCAACACAACAATGGATTCTGATATGAATGAAGATAACGAAGTTGGGTTTTGGGTCAGTGCCCAAGGGATGGGCATTGTTGAGTAATTATCCGGGTTTTAACTGTGCAAATGGACACAATGTGTGCTCAGTGTGGCCCTTGTTGGTTCAATAGTGTGTTGCTTGCTCAGTGAGGCACATGGGTGTTCATGTACACATGTACTGTACACGTATGTACACATATGGTGGCCTGTGTGGAGATGGCCTGCAGTGTGTTGATTGTGCCTTGACCTTTGTGCCGTCAATCAATACAGGACGTCCTGCGCATGCGCCGAGAGCGGGTCTCGTCCCCAACTCTCTGCATATTCATTTCTTGTCAATATTCCGCAATATTACCAATATCCTGAAATATGAATATTATTTTTGAGAAGTAGAGGAGGTGCTGAGTTTGATTTGTACAGGTCGGTCTGCAGATGCTACAATGATTTCTTGATGTAATTGTTAAGTGAAATGCTGACGGCTGACTGTGAGATTTCTGGTCACTGGGGAAGGTTATATATCCCCGAAAATTTGAAATTCAGTATCGCTTCTCGGCCTTTTGGCTAAGATCATGTGTAGTATCTGTTCTTTTCAGCTTAATATCTGAAACGCTGCTCATTGAGCAGCCAGTATATTAAACTGATTTTTGGATCTGGGCCATGGAATAGGGGCTTGCCTCGTCCTGGCCACGGGTTGGCCCGGTATTGCACTACATCCGGGATTCGGCCCACTCCCTTCGGGGAAATAATCAAAACCCAAAGATAGAATCATTGTAAATAATATTTATTATCATAGTGAGTACTTTCTCCAGTTTCAATATTCAGTTTGTCATCTCATCCTGAATTGAAGTGGATTTAAGTGACTTTGCCACAATTTCAACAAAACAGCTGCAAATAAGTGACAGCGACCCCCAATTCCAACTTCTTATGCAAATGAAAATAGAAATCAAGCAATTTAATTAATCATTTATCAGTTTTTGTCAGTTTCCCTTGTGGTTATTTGATGATTAATTAAAAAACTGTATCCTCTTTGAATGATCCCCCATGTACCGTTCTCAGGTTGCAGCATTGCTGCGCATATCGGTAAAATGATCCTTGGGATATAGCAGTATGTGAGTGGTTTCATGGCTTCTGACTGCCAAACAAACAAGAGAAAATTTACTATTAGGGACACCACCAACATAGGGCTGGATAGCTCAGTTGGTAGAGCACTGTACGGTATTCTTGAGATTGCTGGTTCGAATCCTACTCCACTCAGTTTTTCCTCATTCACTTTTCAATTTGTCATTAAGATATTAGAATTGAAGCTGAAAATAGAAAGTCATGAGCAGTATCATGGACCGTATGATTAATAAGAAATCAGATAAATGCACAAACATCTAAGATTGTGTTTGTTTGTTTGTTGTTTTGGTTTGTCACAGGCGGGCAGTTCCGTAGTTGCAGACGTGCATTTCAGAGAATTTGAGAACCCAGAACTTCAAATTTATTGAGGCTTTTGGATTTTGAGCAGTTGCATTTTAAGTATCTCTGATAGAAGTATAAAACATACATGTGCATGCAAGGCATCCTATTTTATTTGAAAACACAATAAAAGGATTGACTTGTACTTGTATGCCTAGGCCCCCTATTGCTTTGAAATTTAGCAAAGAATGCAAAATTATGCAATGGACCGAGCATTGGGCAAAGAATGTCTTGGGGTTTGGGCAGGATTGTGGTAATACATGCATGTGCATGCATGTACATGTAACAGGGCTGTGAAACTTGTGATTTTAATCTGAATTCCAATATTTTTGGTTTAGATTTTAAGTCAGAATTTCAGCTTTTTGTACATAGTATCCAGTCTGTACAAAAGTATAGGAACTTGTAAATTTCAGCTTCTTTGTTAGTGTTTTCGGGGGTTTCTTGTGGCAACTCACATCCCTGATGTAATTTCAGTAGCAAGATTTTGTTGATTTTCACTGATTTTAGCGGACACATCTTGTCATTCAAAATACCAATCATCTTTTACCACAAGTTTTTACAGGCAGACTTGTAAAACACATACAAACAAATAGACAAGCAGACTGACAAAGTGGAAGACTTTTACACTGATCAGTATAATTTTACTATTAGAAAGTTTTGTTGCATTGGGATTCCACAACAGGTGACAGGCATCGCATATAACTGTGTGCATTCATCCAGATCAACACAACAATGGATTCTGATATGAATGAAGATAACGAAGTTGGGTTTTGGGTCAGTGCCCAAGGGATGGGCATTGTTGAGTAATTATCCGGGTTTTAACTGTGCAAATGGACACAATGTGTGCTCAGTGTGGCCCTTGTTGGTTCAATAGTGTGTTGCTTGCTCAGTGAGGCACATGGGTGTTCATGTACACATGTACTGTACACGTATGTACACATATGGTGGCCTGTGTGGAGATGGCCTGCAGTGTGTTGATTGTGCCTTGACCTTTGTGCCGTCAATCAATACAGGACGTCCTGCGCATGCGCCGAGAGCGGGTCTCGTCCCCAACTCTCTGCATATTCATTTCTTGTCAATATTCCGCAATATTACCAATATCCTGAAATATGAATATTATTTTTGAGAAGTAGAGGAGGTGCTGAGTTTGATTTGTACAGGTCGGTCTGCAGATGCTACAATGATTTCTTGATGTAATTGTTAAGTGAAATGCTGACGGCTGACTGTGAGATTTCTGGTCACTGGGGAAGGTTATATATCCCCGAAAATTTGAAATTCAGTATCGCTTCTCGGCCTTTTGGCTAAGATCATGTGTAGTATCTGTTCTTTTCAGCTTAATATCTGAAACGCTGCTCATTGAGCAGCCAGTATATTAAACTGATTTTTGGATCTGGGCCATGGAATAGGGGCTTGCCTCGTCCTGGCCACGGGTTGGCCCGGTATTGCACTACATCCGGGATTCGGCCCACTCCCTTCGGGGAAATAATCAAAACCCAAAGATAGAATCATTGTAAATAATATTTATTATCATAGTGAGTACTTTCTCCAGTTTCAATATTCAGTTTGTCATCTCATCCTGAATTGAAGTGGATTTAAGTGACTTTGCCACAATTTCAACAAAACAGCTGCAAATAAGTGACAGCGACCCCCAATTCCAACTTCTTATGCAAATGAAAATAGAAATCAAGCAATTTAATTAATCATTTATCAGTTTTTGTCAGTTTCCCTTGTGGTTATTTGATGATTAATTAAAAAACTGTATCCTCTTTGAATGATCCCCCATGTACCGTTCTCAGGTTGCAGCATTGCTGCGCATATCAGTAAAATGATCCTTGGGATATAGCAGTATGTGAGTGGTTTCATGGCTTCTGACTGCCAAACAAACAAGAGAAAATTTACTATTAGGGACACCACCAACATAGGGCTGGATAGCTCAGTTGGTAGAGCACTGTACGGTATTCTTGAGATTGCTGGTTCGAATCCTACTCCACTCAGTTTTTCCTCATTCACTTTTCAATTTGTCATTAAGATATTAGAATTGAAGCTGAAAATAGAAAGTCATGAGCAGTATCATGGACCGTATGATTTATAAGAAATCAGATAAATGCACAAACATCTAAGATTGTGTTTGTTTGTTTGTTGTTTTGGTTTGTCACAGGCGGGCAGTTCCGTAGTTGCAGACGTGCATTTCAGAGAATTTGAGAACCCAGAACTTCAAATTTATTGAGGCTTTTGGATTTTGAGCAGTTGCATTTTAAGTATCTCTGATAGAAGTATAAAACATACATGTGCATGCAAGGCATCCTATTTTATTTGAAAACACAATAAAAGGATTGACTTGTACTTGTATGCCTAGGCCCCCTATTGCTTTGAAATTTAGCAAAGAATGCAAAATTATGCAATGGACCGAGCATTGGGCAAAGAATGTCTTGGGGTTTGGGCAGGATTGTGGTAATACATGCATGTACATGTAACAGGGCTGTGAAACTTGTGATTTTAATCTGAATTCCAATATTTTTGGTTTAGATTTTAAGTCAGAATTTCAGCTTTTTGTACATAGTATCCAGTCTGTACAAAAGTATAGGAACTTGTAAATTTCAGCTTCTTTGTTAGTGTTTTCGGGGGTTTCTTGTGGCAACTCACATCCCTGATGTAATTTCAGTAGCAAGATTTTGTTGATTTTCACTGATTTTAGCGGACACATCTTGTCATTCAAAATACCAATCATCTTTTACCACAAGTTTTTACAGGCAGACTTGTAAAACACATACAAACAAATAGACAAGCAGACTGACAAAGTGGAAGACTTTTACACTGATCAGTATAATTTTACTATTAGAAAGTTTTGTTGCATTGGGATTCCACAACAGGTGACAGGCATCGCATATAACTGTGTGCATTCATACAGATCAACACAACAAAGGATTCTGATATGAATGAAGATAACGAAGTTGGGTTTTTTGTGTGTTAATTGGGCCAGTGCCCAAATGATGGGCATTGTTGGGTGATTATCCGGGTTTTAACTGTGCAAATGGACACAATGTGTGCTCAGTGTGGCCCTTGTTGGTTCACTAGTGTGTTGCTTGCTCAGTGAGGCACATGGGTGTTCATGTACACATGTACTGTACACGTATGTACACATATGGTGGCCTGTGTGGAGATGGCCTGCAGTGTGTTGATTGTGCCTTGACCTTTGTGCCGTCAATCAATACAGGACGTCCTGCGCATGCGCCGAGAGCGGGTCTCGTCCCCAACTCTCTGCATATTCATTTCTTGTCAATATTCAGTAATATTACCAATATCCTGAAATATGGATATTATTTTTGAGAAGTAGAGGAGGTGCTGAGTTTGATTTGTACAGACCAGTCTGCAGATGCTAGAATGATTTCTTGATGTAATTGATGATGTGAAATGCTGACGGCTGACTGTGAGATTTTTGGTCACTGGGGAGGGTTATATATCCCCGAAAATTTGACAATCAGTATCGCTTCTCGGCCTTTTGGCTAGGATCAAAATCTTGCCTCGCAATCAGCCGGCCCACACCAACCAAGCACACCACCTCCAACCGATCAACTGCGTCCGCTGTCCCCCTTGTTTGGACCACAACGCCCAAGAACACCACCCCCAACCGATCAACTGCGTCCGTTGTCTCCCTTATTTGGACCACCTCATGATCAACCGCTGCCCGAATCTCCTGTCGAACGGTTACCTCAACCTCATGAACTACCACTGACCCGGACCCCCGACGAAGGTCTACCTGCACCACATGAACTACCTCCACCTCAATCCCCTGACGAATGGTTGGCTGCATTGTCTCAAGCATCAGAGTTTTCTGCTTTTGAATCTGTCTGTGACAATTTCATTGCGTACGCAGCTAGCTTGGGTAGACACCAGCCAGCCTCAGCCAACCCTAGCCGACCTCGATCCAACAAGAATGATCGTGCTCCTGAACAACACCGCCCCAAACAAAGCCAAAACTCTGATGTCCATGAAGCCAGCCGCTTGCAGAAGTTATACCGCACAAGCAAGAAGAGGGCCATGCGCACCATTCTGTCTGGCTCGGACACCCGATACACTGGTTCTGAATCTTCGCTGATGGATTTCTTCACCGATGTCTACGCAGCCCGTGAGGTTGACACTACTTCCATTGCCGCAGATGCTGACCTGTTATTCCCGAACTTTGATCAATCATGTGCCTCTGGTCTCGACCTTATCCGCCCCGTCACCCAGCAGGAAGTCTCCATGCGCCATCGTCGAATGACCAATTCGGCTCCAGGAAAAGACCGGCTGGAATATCGCCACATCCGCCTTGCTGATGGGGCCTTCAGGGTTACTGTAGCTGTCTTTAACCGGTGCCTGCTCGAGGCTCGGGTCCCCTCCTCTTGGAAATCTGCAACCACCATCCTGCTCCACAAGAAAGGTGATGCCTCCGACCCTGCCAATTTCCGCCCCATCGCTCTCCAGTCCTGCCTCTACAAGCTCTTAATGGCAATCTTGTCTGACCGTATTACATCTTGGGCCCTTGACAACGATCTAATAAGCAGCTGCCAGAAGAGTGCAAGACCTGGAGAGGGGTGTTTTGAGCACACCTTCCTCCTTTCCTCCACTGTCCGTGATGCTCGCCGTAATCAGAAAAACACATACATCGCCTGGCTAGACCTTCGAAACGCCTTTGGAAGTATCCCCCATAGCGCCATGTTCACTGTGCTAACCTCCATCGGGGCCCCAGCGGGCCTAATATCCCTGCTACGTGATGTTTACACCGGAGCTACTACCGACTTCTCCCTCCCCAACGGCCGGACAGACCCAGTGTCAATTTGCTCAGGTGTGAAGCAAGGTTGCCCCATCTCTCCAATATTGTTCAACCTCACACTCGAGCTGCTCATCCGGGCCGTGTCAGGATCGGCGTCAACCAACCGTAGTGCTCCAGTGGTGCATGGCCGTGCTGTCCCGATTATGGCTTATGCTGATGATCTTGTCCTGCTTGCCCGCTCCAGTGATGGGCTGCAGCATCTCTTAAACACGGCGTCCATCATGGCCGACAAGCTTGGCCTCGCTTTCAAGCCTACAAAGTGTGCTACCCTCTCCCTGGAATGCCGACGGGGGTCTAAGGTCCTCCCTACTGTGTACTCCGTTCAGGGCAATGACATCCCAGCTCTGACAAAAGAGGAACACTATCGGTACCTGGGCGTTCCCATCGGCATGTACAGGTGCGGAGATGACCTCCCGGCCCTTGTTGACAAGATGACAGAGGACTTCCGGCAAATTGAAGCATCCCTCCTTGCACCATGGCAGAAGCTTGATGCATTTCGCACATTTGTTCAACCGTGTGCAGCCTACGCCATGCGTGCTGGTGAAAACCTAAAGAAGCCACTAAAAAAGCTTCGAGGCGAGATGGTTAAACTAGCCAGGAAAATCTGCCACCTCCCTACCAGAGCCACTACAAACTTCGCTTTCGCTGATCGACGTGCTGGGGGTCTTGGCCTCATTGACCCCAACGTGGATGCAGATATCCAGACTGTTGCCCAGGCAGCACGTATGCTGTCCTCCCATGACGACACTGTGCGTACTGTTGCTGCTGCCCAGCTCTCCTCGGTGGTCCACCGAACCATCAGACGGGCCCCAAATGATTCCGAGCTTGACAAGTTCCTCTCCGGTTCGATGGAAGGTGACCTGGCGAAATCCGGAAACAATGGCCAAATCTCCACTCTTTGGTCCAGAGCACGTGCAGCAGCTAGACGGCTACAAGTCTCCTTCACTAACTCCCACTCCGGTTCAGTCACCATCAAAACTGCAACTGGTCGAAGAATCCCTGTGAAGTCGGTTGTCACTGATCTCCGCACAACTGCCCGGCAGCGGTACACCGAAGCGCTGACCTCCCTCCCTGATCAGGGCAAGGTTGCCCAGTCCCTCCATCGTGACGCCTATTCCAATGGCTCTTCTTGGCTGCCCTCTGGAAGTTTTATCCGCTTCTGCGACTGGCGGTTTATACATAGAGCACGCCTCAACTGTCTCCCCACCAACGCAACGGCCAAACGATGGAACCCCCAGGCCAACCCCTCCTGCAGACGCTGTACCCAGGCCCCTGAAACTCTGCCGCACGTCCTCAACCATTGCCTTCCCAACATGGTCTCCATCCGTCGCCGTCACAACCTCATCCAGGACCGCATCAAGTCTGCAACCCGCCAAGGCAAGGTCTTCATCGATCAACATGTCCCTGAAGACCCCAACCCACGTGAGCGCCCGGACATCACGGTCATTGATGGGGACAAGGTCACCATCATCGACGTCTGCTGTCCCTTCGACAATGGCCGTGATGCCCTCCAGTCTGCCGCCTCTGCCAAGGAGCTGAAATATGCATCCCTCAAGTCAGCTCTTAGGGAGAAGGGGAAGGACGTCGAGGTGTACGGTTTTGCTGTCGGTGCCCTTGGATCCTGGCTTACCAACAACGAACGTGTCCTCCGTAGGCTGGGCATCTCCAAGCGTTACCGGACCATGATGCGCCGTTTCTGTTGCATCGACGCCATCAAGGGTTCCCGGGATGTTTACATAGAACACATGTCCGGCCATCGCCAATACTGATCAGCTGCTCTACCCTCATCAACTTCCATGCCAGCTCCTATCCTGCGAACTCAGACTATTTGCCCCAGTATCAACGAGAACATTATTAGACTTTGCTCTTTTTAATGGACCTTATTTGATGTCATCATTTTGGTGATTTGTTATTGACAGAGTTGTTCGGATCCTAGGAATTATTAGACTTTGCTCTTTTTTAATGGACCTTATTTGATGTCATCATTGTGGTGATTTGTTGTTGACAGAATCATTTGGATCCTAGGAATGATCAGTCTTTGCTCTTTTTTAATGGACCTTTTTGGACGCCATCATTGTGGTGATTTGTTGTTGACAGAATCATTTGGATCCTAGGAATTATCAGACTTTGCTCTTTTTTAATGGACCTTTTTTGATGTCATCATTTTGTTGATTTGTTGTTGACAGAATCGTTTGGATCCTAGAAATTGTTAGCCTTTGCTCTTTTTAATGGATCTTTTTTGATGTTATCATTTTGCTGATTTGTTGTTGACAGAATCGTTTGGATCCTAGGAATTGTTAGCCTTTGTGCTTTGTCTTAACAGACAGGTGTTTAGTTCTCTTGAGATTTCAACCATTGAACTAATCGGACTCTAGATCCTTCTCTGATCTTGACACACCTTGGGCTTTATACACGCATTGAATTGTAGCTTGCCTTGTTGTTCCAACTTGCCGTGCCAGAATTTGCCAGTATGCATTGCCTATAATTCAAGGCCCAATCCTGTTGCATTTCCAGCTTGCCCTTTTTAAAAAAATCTTTTTACTTATCTACTTGCCTTGTTTGTTTTAGAACCCGTTTTTTTTATATGCGATTATTGGAGCTGTCATGTTTTTATCTGCCTTTAGTCTTTTTTTAACAATACTTTATTGTGGAGACTCTGTTATTTTTACTGTACCTAAGTTGTTGTTTTTATGTAATGTGAGTTGAGTATTTTAATAAATATCTGTTCTTTTCAGCTTAATATCTGAAACGCTGCTCATTGAGCAGCCAGTATATTAAACTGATTTTTGGATCTGGGCCATGGAATAGGGGCTTGCCTCGTCCTGGCCACGGGTTGGCCCGGTATTGCACTACATCCGGGATTCGGCCCACTCCCTTCGGGGAAATAATCAAAACCCAAAGATAGAATCATTAAAAATAATATTTATTATCCATAGTGAGTACTTTCTCCAGTTTCTATGTTCAGTTTATCATTACTCATCCTGAATTGAAGTGGAACATTCTAGGGACATTCAGTCACAATTTCAACAAAACAGTTGCAAATAAGTGACAGTTGTTTGACAAAACAATGAATTTATGTCACAAAGAAGAAGTACATATTAGAAATATTGACAGTTAGTGTATTAACCCTAACCCTCTGCACTTACCACACTAGACTAGAGCTGCTTACCACACATTACCACAGTCTTCACAGAGGGAATTGGATCAAAAACCGTGTATTAGCACGAGAACCACACTGAGATGTATTGTGGTATGCAGGATACCACACTTATCACAGGAACAGTGGCATACCGAGGAAAAAACGGCGTCCGGGACAAGCAATAAAATGGCACCCAAGTGGCCCCTAATTCCCACTTCTTATGCAAATGAAAACATAAATCAGACACATTAACCCAGTGGCCGTACCCAGGAAGTGTCCATCTACTCTGGCGCATGCGTCAAGCAAGGCTGCCCAATCTCCCCGATTCTTTTCAACTTGACACTTGAACTCATCATCAGGTCTGTCTCAGTTTCGGCTTCTTCTGGACAGCACGCTCCAACCATCCACGGTCAGAAGATCCCCATTTTGGCCAACGGGAATGATTTAGTCATCATCAGCAAATCCGCTGAGGGTCTTCAGCACCTACTGAACACCGCCTCTATCATGGCTACTAAGCTCCAGCTTCTTTTCAAACCATCGAAGTGTGCTTCACTGCCGCTGGAGTGCCGGAAGAGCCCCGCCGTTCAGCCTGGAGAGTTTCTCGTTCAGGGAAACATCATCCCAGCCCTGTCCCAGGAACAGCACTATCGCTATCACCGGGTTCCCATCGGCCTGTACCGCACTGGTGAGAGCCTGGAAAGTCTGACTGCTAGGATGTCAGAAGATCTGCAGCGGATCAAAGCCTCCCTCCTTGCCCCGTGGCAGAAGCTAGACGCGTACAAAACTTTTGTCCAACCATGTGCTGCCTACACTCTGCGTTCTGGTGACTGCCCGAAGAAACCAGCCAAGAAGCTCCGGGGTGAACTCGTCAAAACCGCCCGTAAGATCTGTCACCTTCCATCCCGTGGCACCACCAACTACGTCTTTGCTGACCGCAGGGTCGGTGGCCTTGGTCTTATTGACCCCAACATCGACGCAGACATCCAGACTGTCACCCAAGCAGTCCGTATGCTTTCATCCCCCGATGATTGCACTCGGAACGTTGCATGCGGCCAACTCTCCTCTGTCGTCTACCGGACTATTCACCACCAACCCACAGAGTCTGAAGCAGACAGTTTCCTGTCCGGATCCATGGAAGGTGCCCTGGCGAATTCTGGCAACAGTGGGCAGATCTCAACCCTTTGGTCAAGGACTCATGCAGCTGCAAGACGCCTGAAAGTCACCATCGTTGGCAGCCTCTCGGGTTCTGTGACGACCAAGACCTCATCTGGCCTTGCGATCCCTGCCAAATCCATCACCACCGCCCTCCATGCTGCATCTCGTGAGCAGTATACGACCAAGTTGCTCTCGCTCCCGGACCAAGGCAAGGTTGCCCAGTCACTGCATCATGATGCTTACTCCAATGGTTCATCCTGGCTGCCATCGGGGAACTTCTTCCGCTTCTGTGACTGGCGCTTCATCCATAGGGCTTGGCTCAACTGCCTGCCGACCAATGCAACCGCCAAACGCTGGAAACCAGGGTGCAGCACAGCATGCTGTCGCTGCAATCAACCCAGCAAAACCCTCCCACACATCCTGAACCATTGTAACCCGAACATGGTGCCAATCCGCCGCTGCCATAACATGATTCAGTCCCGGATAACGTCAGCAATTCGTCATGGCCAGGTTTTTGTGGATCAACACGTGCCTGGTGACCCTACCCCCCGGGAGCGCCCTGACATCACGGTCGTCGAGGGCAACAAGATTACCATAATTGATGTCTGTTGCCCTTTCGACAATGGCCGTAATGCACTCAAGACAGCTACATCCGCCAAGGAAACCAAATACGCACCCCTGAAGGAGGCCCTAGCTGCAACGGGGAAGGACGTCCAGGTCTTTGGCTTGGCTATTGGGTCACTCGGCTCATGGCATCCCGGTAACGAGAAGGTCCTCCGCCAACTTGGTATCTCCAAGCGCTACAGACCATTGATGCGGAGGCTTCTCTGCATCGATGCTATCATAGGATCAAGAGACATCTACATTGCCTACAGGAAAGGTACCTTTTTTTCTTTTGCCTTTGCATTTTGTGCGCCCCCTTCAAAGTGGCAGCTGGGACAGCCTGAATTGAAGTCGAACATTCTAGGGACATGCAGTCACAATTTCAACAAAACTATTGCAAAAAAGTGATAGCAGCCCCTAATTCCAACTTCCTACTGTATGCAAATGAAAACATAAATCATACGATTTAAATTAATCATCAAATAATCACAAGGGAAACTGACTGAATTTCAGTCAGTTTCCCTTGTGGTTATTTTATGATTATATGAATTAAAAAGCCGTATCCTCTTTGAGTGATCCCCAATGTACCGTTCTCAGGTTGCAGCATTGCTGCGCATATCAATGAAATGATCCTTGGGATATAGCAGTATGTGAGTGGTTTCATGGCTTCTGACTGCCAAACAAACAGGAGAAAATTGAATATTAGGGACACCACCAACATAGGGCTGGATGGCTCAGTTGGTATAGCGCCTATGTTCCGGAGATCGTTGGTTCGAATCCTGACTCAATTCAATTTTTCCTCGCTCACTTTTCAATTTGTCATCAAGATATTAGAATTGAAGCTGAAAATAGAAAGTCATGAGCAGTATCATGGACAGTATAGGCTTAAGAAATCAGATAAATGCACAAACATCTAAGATTGTGTTTGTTTGTTGTTTTGGTTTGTAACAGGCAGAGTGTGGATCTGTTTCTTGATTTCATCAACATTTTCCGACAACTGATGATCATCATGGCCATGATAAATAACAACCATAGAGCAAGGACATTACAAGGACCTTGCTCTATGGTAAAACACATACAAACAAATAGACAAGGAGACTGACAAAGTGGAAGACTTTTATACTGATCAGTAAGCCTATAATTTTACTATTACTAAGTTTTTTAGTTTGTTGCATTTGGGATTCCACAACATGTGACAGGCATCGCATATAACTGTGTGCATTCATCCAGATCAACACAACAATGGATTCTGATATGAATGAAGATAACGAAGTTGGGTTTTGGGTCAGTGCCCAGGGGATGGGCATTGTTGAGTAATTATCCCGGTTTTAACTGTGCAAATGGACACAATGTGTGCTCAGTGTGGCCCTTGTTGGTTCAATAGTGTGTTGCTTGCTCAGTGAGGCACATGGGTGTTCATGTACACATGTACTGTACATGTATGTACACATATGGTGGCCTGTGTGGAGATGGCCTGCAGTGTGTTGATTGTGCCTTGACCTTTGTGCCGTCAATCAATACAGGACGTCCTGCGCATGCGCCGAGAGCGGGTCTCGTCCCCAACTCTCTGCATATTCATTTCTTGTCAATATTCCGTAATATTACCAATATCCTGAAATATGGATATTATTTTTGAGAAGTAGAGGAGGTGCTGAGTTTGATTTGTACAGGTCGGTCTGCAGATGCTAGACGATTTCTTGATGTAATTGATGATGTGAAATGCTGACGGCTGACTGTGAGATTTCTGGTCACTGGGGAGGGTTATATATCCCCGAAAATTTGAAAATCAGTATCGCTTCTCGGCCTTTTGGCTAAGATCATGTGTTGCATCGACGCCATCAAGGGTTCCCGGGATGTTTACATCGAACACATGTCCGGCCATCGCCAATACTGATCAGCTGCTCTACCCTCATCAACTTCCATGCCAGCTCCTATCCTGCGAACTCAGACTATTTGCCCCAGTATCAACGAGAACATTATTAGACTTTGCTCTTTTTAATGGACCTTATTTGATGTCATCATTTTGGTGATTTGTTATTGACAGAGTGTCTTCGGATCCTAGGAATTATTAGACTTTGCTCTTTTTTAATGGACCTTATTTGATGTCATCATTGTGGTGATTTGTTGTTGACAGAATCATTTGGATCCTAGGAATGATCAGTCTTTGCTCTTTTTTAATGGACCTTTTTTGACGCCATCATTGTGGTGATTTGTTGTTGACAGAATCATTTGGATCCTAGGAATTATCAGACTTTGCTCTTTTTAATGGACCTTATTTGATGTCATCATTTTGTTGATTTGTTGTTGACAGAATCGTTTGGATCATAGGAATTGTTAGCCTTTGCTCTTTTTTAATGGATCTTATTTGATGTCATCATTTTGTTGATTTGTTGTTGACAGAATCGTTTGGATCCTAGGAATTGTTAGCCTTTGTGCTTTGTCTTAACAGACAGGTGTTTAGTTCTCTTGAGATTTCAACCATTGAACTAATCGGACTCTAGATCCTTCTCTGATCTTGACACACCTTGGGCTTTATACACGCATTGAATTGTAGCTTGCCTTGTTGTTCCAACTTGCCGTGCCAGAATTTGCCAGTTTGCATTGCCTATAATTCAAGGCCCAATCCTGCTGCATTTCCAGCTTGCCCCTTTTAAAATCTTTTACTTATCTACTTGCCTTGTTGTTTGTTTTAGAACCCCTTTTTTATATGCGATTATTGGAGCTGTCATGTTTTTATCTGCCTTTAGTCTTTTTTTTTAACAATACCTTATTGTGGAGACTCTGTTATTTTTACTGTACCTAAGTTGTTGTTTTTTATGTAATGTGAGTTGAGTATTTTAATAAATATCTGTTCTTTTCAGCTTAATATCTGAAACGCTGCTCATTGAGCAGCCAGTATATTAAACTGATTTTTGGATCTGGGCCATGGAATAGGGGCTTGCCTCGTCCTGGCCACAGGTTGGCCCGGTATTGCACTACATCCGGGATTCGGCCCACTCCCTTCGGGGAAATAATCAAAACCAAAGATAGAAACATTGTAAATAAAATTTATTATCCATAGTGGGTACTTTTTTCTCCAGGTTCAATATTCATTTTGTCATCTCATCCTGAATTGAAGTGGAACATTCATTCTAGGGACATTCAGTCACAATAGCGCTCTGCACAAATGACGTCACAAAATCCCTGTATGTCAGAGAAACATTGTCTCACACACACATGTAGTCTACATGCACGCGCACTCGCACACACGTTTGCATGCAATGTTTGTCTGAGATCTGGTGCTATTTTTATCGTAAGTGCGGAGCGCTATTTCAACAAAACAGTTGCAAATAAGTGACAAAACAATGAATTTATGTCACAATTAAGAAGAAGTACATATATAGGAATAAAATAAAAGCAATAAAATTGCACCCGAGCGGCCCCTAATTCCCACTTCTTATGCAAATGAAAACAGAAATCAGACAATTTAAAATTAGAATCCTTCTTTGTTTGTTCATTGGGTTTGATTTCCAATATGCCTACAGGAAAGGTACCTTTTTTTTCTTTTGCCTTCGCATTTTGTGCGCCTAATCTAAGATTGTGTTTGTTTGTTGTTTTGGTTTGTCATAGGCACAGTGTGGATCTGTTTCTGGATTTCATCAACATTTTCCGACAACTGATGATCATCATGGCCATGAATAATAAGGACGTAAGTCTATAATTAATATACATTAGATTCTGTGCAGCCATTGTGTTCTTTTCGACATGGACCTCCAGAAATACATTTCAGAGCCCAGTCTATACATTTTGAGCATTGCCAAAGTTATCCGGTCTGAAATGAAGCATCACATGAAGAAATATAGACACATCAATCTTTCACTCATCATTTTTGACATGTCCAAGAAAAACCACAGTAAAATGGGCAAAGATAGGCCTATCGATGCTTTTGAGAAATCAGCAGCAGTTTCTTTGAATGCCGCCCTCTGTTGACCAGATATAGACAGGTTTCCATGCCTGGGGCCAATTTTATAGAGCTGCTTAAGCACCAACATTTACTGAAGCACCAAAAACCTTGGTAAATAAAATCAGTAGGCCCATGCCCAGCCAAAACTCTTAGTGACTGTTATGCTCAGCAAACAAAAATAACTTCAAAATTTGGTCGGCAATCCTGTTTGATCAAGGAAGACTTTTCATGCTTAAGCAAATTTTGTACTTAAGCAGCTTTATGAAATTGGCCCCTGGTCTCCTCAGCAAGTTTTTCTATCAAAGAGTGTTTGTTTTAAGGGTTAACTCTTTTCTGGATAAATACTGCATTTCAGGCAGAACAATTTTAACGGTATGTTTCTACCATCGCCATCTTTATACCCTGTGCGTTTATGGGTAAAATTATGAAGATTTCTGTTTTTGGTATGCTACCAAAGTATGATAGTACCTTTAAGTAATTGATAATGATATGGGTGCTGTTGTGAGTGTGTCCTCTTCAGAAATCCCCCTGAACTTGGAGAAGAATTTTCTGGAGAATTTCTAGAGGAGTTGTAATGATTTTAGAACGCCAGCGCCGGAAACTTATCTCGTTTCTGTTCAATTTCAACATTGACTCCTTTCTTTCTTTGGTTGTCAAACTTTTTACAGGACAAACGCAAGAAGTAAAGTGCCTTGCCGAGCCACTTCCCTGCTGTAAGGTCATCTACAGCCCAGACATCCGTCATTCAATTTGGGTTTGGCAAGTGGAAATGAAATGATTTCTTTCTTTTTTAAAGTTGATATTGTTAGTTGGTGTTATATGCATTTATTGTTTGTTACTCTAATGCTCTCTGATTCATTGTAATTTTCATTTTTTGGGGTTGAGATTTATTAAGTTGCCTTTTTTTTCCATTTTTATCCTACTTGGCTTTACACTTCACACTTCTTGTAGGAATGAAGCGTCGGTTATAGACGGTGATTTTTTTATTTCCCATGTAGTGTATTTAATAGAGGGTGCATTCGTTTATCTAACACGGGTCAGCCCTTACTGGGAATGGTCGTGCTATACTGCACAAAACAAGTGAGAGAATGGGGACGAGGTTGACTGGTGTCGACCCGGGGGAGCTAAACGAATGCACCCAGTTTTGAGTCTTTTTTTCTGGCGATGAACACAAATTCTTTGTGTCGGTATGCACGTACATTCGTGGCTGGTAAAGAAGTTTGCTTTTGTCTGCCTGTTGCACGACAACCTTTTTTTGGTTCTCTTCGTAAAAGTCTCACAAAGTAACGGTTCTTTTTTTTTTTAGAATGGTTGAAATGAAAGGGTTAGTAATAGTGAGAACAACTGCTTGTATATCCGCCGTTTACACATGCAGTGAATGCATTGATATATGATTGTACCGATGTTGTGGAATTAATAAGTATTATAATATTAAGCGTGTAATTTTGGAGATTCACTTTTATTCTATCGCACGCAGAATTCAAATTGATTATTATTGTGCACTGTGTAATCATTGTTCCATGCCATGTTCAAATCAATTCAATTCAATTCATAGTTTATTCTCCACTCATATAAAAAATATGACATAAAAATGACATAGGCCTACATGGTGGAAATTGCTTAGTCCTTGCTTCGCTGAAAAAATACATACAACGGTATGAGAGACAACTCATTTTTGAGTTGTCTTCAACTCTTTTAGAGCTAAGTTTGCATCATTTTGGGGGATTTTTTTCACTCTGGCCCAGAGTGAAAACAGAATGAAAAACTCTAAAAGTGTGAAATATCCACCAGTTGAAGGACAACTTGATTCAAAACAAGTGGTATTCTTTCATTCTTATGCATGTAGAGAGTATTAGGTCTGCTATATAGCACCATGTCTCCTTTGTGTGGTTCTGTCGGTTGTGAATAGAACCGGGAGGAACTTGTCAATGATTTTCATACAGTCAGCCCCTTGTCCATTGTCAGAAAAAACTTGAGCAAGCTGTACCCAAACGTCAAGTCCCTGCGTTTTTTGTGTGAATCAACATTCTTTCCCAGAATGAGATGGTTATCTTTGCACGCTGCATGGTGCTATCGCAGACCTACATGTATTACGAATAGCCTTCACACTCATGTATGATAAATTGCTCTGCAAATGATAAAAATAAAAAACATGTGACTGATGAGAGAACAAAAGTACAAATTTGTTTACAAGACACTCTGAATATGTGGCACGACTTTTGTGTAGACTTTGTTCTCAGCCAATACAGTGCAGGCATTTCTTTGCCCACAATGTGAGCCACACTTCGGATAGACTTTGGGCTGCATACAGGAGGGCAAAGTGCAGGTAGAGAATTGCATCCGTTCCTTCGTAGGTGTTTTAAATTCATCCATCAATTTGAACTCCCCAAGGGTATAGCTGTCATCAGTTCTACCCATTCTATGTCTCACCTTCCAGTGTCAGAATCAGTTTGCATGTCGATTTGTCCTGTCAGCGCTGTCAGGAACGATTGAAAGGGGCCCGATTGGAAATTGCAGAGTTTTGGGTTATAAATTCTTTTTCCCTGTCAAAAGTAACTGGCTTTTTGCCTGTTTGCCCCAAATTATGGGTCCTTGAAAGGTATGAAATGATGATAAATTGATCAAGGATTCTGCGGAGATATGGAGCTTTCAGATAACATACTTGTCTAGTATAGATCACCATTACAGCATGGGCAGGGTAAATTTCCGAATGACAATTAGTCCACTATGAATTTATTTGCTCTGTGCAACCATTGTGGTAATGGAATTTTATGAGCGCAATTTTGCCATACAGAACTGGGTGAAAAACAGCAAAATAGTATGAAATTTATCACGTAGGCCTACATTTTCCCCCCAAATCTACAAAATTGACAAAAATATATGGCAGTAGATCCCTGATGACTAATTTATCTTTAATGTTCTTGCAAGATTTCTAATTGATTCAGTAAATTGAGAATTGTTTATTAATACATGTAATTGTGAAGTTGTAATTGATTATACACTTAATTCTAATAATGCTATAATATGTGGACCTTCATAGTTTGTCAAGAGGTGAAGCTTCATACATGTGGCTACCACAGATTTATATTTATATACCGGTATCAATATACAATATAACCAAGGATTTACTAGCATAATGGTAGGGACAGGATACAAACTATATATGCCATATATATGCCATGTTTGAATTATTACCCATAGAGCAGACGAGGTCAAATAATATTTGAACAGTACGTGGTGACACGATCCATACAATAGACTGGTACTCTTGTCTCTGCACGTTTATTAATTTCAAACAGAAATATCAAATCTGCAGCATTATACAAGTGCACTGATCCAATAATGCTAATATCATACTCAGATGTTATTGAATTCTCATCAATTTGAAACATTTATAATAATGACATTTTATCTGATTATGTGTAGATTAGAAAACATGCAAACTAATCAAAAATAAATATTATATTTAAAGGGAAAAACAAACAAAATCAGGTGTTTCTGTGTCGTTCTTGGAATTGTTGTGAATTTGTTAAGTTCCCAGTGAATGGAGAAGGAAAGAATCATTTATTAAGACAGAAGAATTGGAAGAATTCCCTTTTTGTTTCAGTAAGAACAGTTGTAAGGAGAATCGGACTCTTTTACCACTGTCCCGAGAAAAATTTAGTTGATAATTAATGCTACAAGACTAATAGCCATATTGTTTTGTCTAATTACTTGTTCTTACTTCATGTAAACAGCCAATTAGCAGAGCTGAACAGGACATTGGCTGGTATTCATAAAAACGTAGCATATGCTTTTACTTCACTTTTCAAGTATTTAGCATGCACCATATTCATAAAAAGGGAAGGATTTGCTTATACTTTTAAGCATATATGCTTCAGGTAAAAGTATCTCCTTCAAGACATCGAGCAAATAATAAAGGTAGAAGCATCTCCTTCTATACATATTCATAAAGAGTAGTATTAAGCATAAACTACAAGCATATCCTTGGAAAATTCTAAGGTTGCTCCAGACCAGGCTTGAACGTCTTTGTGATTACTTGTGCTTGGCGTGGCTGGCTACATTGAACTTGTGGAAGGTGCAGGGAGGAAAACAAATGTTTATAATGTCAGGCAGTTGTATTGGCCATCGTACTTCATGCGTTTTTATCATTTTGGTGTAGAAAATGTGGACTGGCTAGCTACCCGTCACATCTTCGTCCGACATGCTGCCTGATGTTACCTCAATGAGGAATGGTTCAAGTTGCGGATCTAGAGAGGGTTTTTGCGGGGTGTAGTGCAGACCGATGTATTATTAGTAACTATCAGTATTATAAATGGAAACCGAAAATGAGCACCCTTTTAAATTCTGGTCATTTTAAAACCATTTTTATACCTACTGGGGGAACTACCGGGGGGCACTACTCCATACTGGGGGAACTACCGGGGGCACTACTTCATACTGGGGGAACTACCGGGGGCACTACTTCATAATGGGGGGGGAACTACCGGGGGGCACTACTTCATACTGGGGGAACTACTAGGGGGGCACTACTCCATACTGGGGGAACTACTACTAGGGGAACTACCGGGGGGCACTACTCCATACTGGGGGAACTACTGGGGGAACTACCGGGGGGCACTACTTTATACTGGGGGAACTACTGGGGGCACTACTTCATACTGGGGGAACTACTGGGGGAACTACCGGGGGGCACTACCGGGGGGCACTACTCCATACTGGGGGAACTACCGGGGGGCACTACTTCATACTGGGGGAACTACTAGGGGGCACTACTTCATACTGGGGGAACTACTGGGGGAACTACCGGGGGAACTACCGGGGGGCACTACTTCATACTGGGGGAACTACTGGGGGAACTACTAGGGGCCACTACTTCATACTGGGGGAACTACCGGGGGCACTACTTCATACTGGGGGAACTACCGGGGGGCACTACTTCATACTGGGGGAACTACTGGGGGAACTACCGGGGGAACTACCGGGGGGCACTACTCCATACTGGGGGAACTACTGGGGGAACTACCGGGGGGCACTACTTCATACTGGGGGAACTACCGGGGGGCACTACTCCATACTGAGGGAACTACTGGGGGAACTACCAGGGGAACTACCAGGGGAACTACCGGGGGCACTACTCCATACTGGGGGAACTACCGGGGGAACTACCGGGGGAACTACCAGGGGAACTACTGGGGGGCACTACTTCATACTGGGGGAACTACTGGGGGAACTACCGGGGGAACTACCGGGGGGGCACTACTCCATACTGGGGGAACTACCGGGGGAACTACCAGGGGAACTACCGGGGGAACTACCAGGGGAACTACCGGGGGCACTACTCCATACTCGGGGGAACTACCGGGGGGCACTACTTCATACTGGGGGAACTACTGGGGGAACTACCGGGGGCACTACTTCAGTATACTAGTATACCCCTAGTATGTTTGTCATTGTAATATGGTAGGCCTAATTCTGATCGGCTGTTCTCTTGTTTTCTGTCTCCTAGTGTTGGCAGAGAATCCGGACGTGAGGCAGATCATGGCCGACGTAGCCAGGGAAAGACTACAGAAGATCATTGAGAGCAGTGCCGAGAAGGACGGGTATCAGACCGCCGATGACGAAAACGATGAGTCCAATTAAAACCCAGATGAACTTAGTTCAAAATAGTCCAAAAGCTTGGTTAAACGCAAGAATAATATTTGACGACTCCAAACAAAGAACAGACAATTATATTGTTCTTTCCAAAGAAACAAGGCACTGAAATAAGAACACAGTTACAAATGAATTCATTCCAATATTATTTCTTTATTGGAGAAAAAAAAAACAATCACAATATTTATGTACAATTGACATCCCAAGATCTGATGAATGTTTTCATGTTTTATGCCCTATAATTGGAGAAAAATCTCGACAAAAAATATTCTGTTCTGTAAACAAAGAATTTGATGTGCTCTAGCCATGACACGTCCCTCGATTAGTTTTTCAGATTGCGACTCAGTTTAGGACTTGATTTCATCGAAATGACACTTTTTGCTTTCCAACCCCCCTGTTTTCTGAAGGCTAAATCTGCCCTAACTGTTCGCCTGCACGGAGCCAAACAGTTGCTATCCTCTGTCAATGGTTTCTTCTCTCAAATTGTTCATGTAATCCCATTAACATCAAACCAATCTGTATTCCACTGGCAATTGAATAGGTACTTAACCACAAAACCACAAAGCATTACCTTGAAGTTTGTAAGTCTAGCATTCTGTACCAAATGCTCGTTTTATGAATATGGAATCAAGTATAAGCTTCACCTTATGCTAAATACTTAGAGAAAAAGTACTTACTAGAAGTATTTACTTGGAAGCACCTGCTAGTTTTTATGAATACGAGCCATTGTCAAGTCTCAGCGAACAAATTCACACAAGTTTGAAATGTGTTTAGGTACATGTACTATCATACTTTGGTTTTTGTCAAAGAAATACAGATTCATAGGCAAAAATATCAAGGAAGATACAGTAACAGTCATCTGTGAAAATTTCAGTCCCATACCGGTGCCCACTTTTTGAGAAAACAGTGAAGAACAGCCACAGTATTTCTTAAGTCCTTTCTCTTTTATTTTTTATCTTTGGTTTTACTCTTTTCTGGATAAATACAGCATTTCAGGCAGAAACATTTGAATGGTATGTTTCTACCATCACCATCTTCATATCCTGTAAGTTATAGGTAAATCTGTGATGATTTTTGTTTCGGTATTCTACTAAAGTATGATACTACCTTAAAGCTATAACTTATACAGTTATGATGTTGATATATGCTTTTGCATGAAGCATTCCCAGGAGGTGTGAGACGAGGCTAAGCTGCATAATCCCTCAGCACTTGCTATTAAAAGGTCATAGATCAGTCTGGTAGCTGTTGTCCCTTCTTGTTACTTGTATACGTTCAAGTTCAATTAACAGTACACATGCTATCCTTCTGTGTGGGGGAACATGCAGGCTGGGTAGGTTTTAGAGTAGCACCAGTATCAGCATCTGCAGTAGGAAATAACAACAAACCAATAGTTAATTGATAATGATATTGATAACCAAGCTAAGACCAAGCTACATGAGGTAATTTGGCTAGCAAGTCAGAGCAAACATGGAGGTAGAAATAGACTGCATAGAGTAGAGCAACGGAGCCAGTGATGTACACAGTAAAAATGCTGTTATAACATCTTAAAGGTAGTATCATACTTTGGGAGCATACCAAAACCGAAATCTTCACAGATTTACCAATAACTTACAGGGTATAAAGATGGTGATGGTAGAAACATACCGTTAAATTTTGTCTGCGTGAAATGCTGTATTTATCCAGAAAAGAGTCAAAGTCCCCAAAATAAAAGAGAAAATACTTAAGAAATACTGTGGCCATTTTTCACTGTTTTCTCTAAAAGTGGGCACCGCATGGGACTGAAATTTTCACAGATGACTGTTACTGTATCTTCCTTGATATTTTTACCCATGAATCTGTATTTCTTTGACAAAAACCAAAGTATGATATTACCTTTAACAGTACAGTGCTATCCTTCTGTGTGGGGGTACATTTGTAGGTTGTTCTGTTAAGAGTAGAATCAGTCCATGCACCTGCAATAGCAGATAACAACAAATTTATTTGATAATGATAACTGAAGAGTAATATTAGGACCATTTAGCTACATGAGGTTATTTGGCTGGCAAGTTAGAGCAAACATGGAGGTAGAAATAGCTTCCATAGCTTTACACAGTAAAAATGCTGATAAAACATCTTATGATAAAGAACCAGAATTGTTCATGTGCCCTGCTTATAGACATCTCGATCGGTTATATTTACAGAAAGTTAGCATGCAGGGCACATGAAAAATGACCGAGTGTTGTATATTAACAGTGTTCCTGCTGTCCCAGAAAAAACGCGATACTATGTCGGGACCCATTATGTTAAAATTAAACTGTTAATCACTTCAAGATTCAGATATGTGATACAGCCATGTCTTGGCTATCACCATGTAGAATTTAAGCATATTTGGGCTGAAATTGGCAAGAGTACTCCTTAAAAACAAATGTGCAAGGATAACACGCATAGTGCTCAATACACATATAAATCGGGTTTTGAGGTTGGGTAATTCAGTCAGTTAGTTTTTTCACTCAATTTTAGTCCACTTTCACTCAAATTCTACATGATGATAGCCAAGACATAGCTGTATCACATATCTGAATCTTGAAGTGGTTAACAGTTTAATTTTCAATAGTCATCGACACAAGTGTTGCAGTTTTTGGGGGACACCCTGTATAATGCCTTGGTTTTGAAAACTCAGTTGGGCTTGAGGCTGTCTTAGAGCTTGATTTTAGGGCCTTGACCTTGAGGGGGGCTCAAAAGACCAGGCCTCAGCAATATATGCCATGCATTTACAGGGCTGTCTTGATTTATGACCTTGGCTTTGGCGATGAGGACCCAAGGGGGTATAAAACCTTGGCTTTGAGGAATCTATAGCCTTGCATTTACGGGCTCTCTTAATGATTGATTTATAACCTTGGCTTTGGCCTTGAGGCCCCAAGAGGTTGAAAAACCTTGACTTTGAGGAATACATGCCTTGCATTTTACAGCTAATTTGGCATGCTCTTCAAGGCCCATGCAATTCAGAATATTTGGAAGAAATTTGTCCAGGTCGTAGATGTATTTTTGTTGGTCAGGCTTTTAAGACTTGTTGCAAACTTTGGTGTAACTTTTGCAGCATCATATTTTGTTATACCATATTGATAGGCTATACTAGTACATTCGAAGGGGTAATACATGTACATATCATTTCCATACATTGTATACCTTTATACATGCACTTACAGGGTCTACGAGATTATTTACAAGTAATATAAACTGCTGCAAACTGCTCATCAGCCAAAATGACCTGAAATATATCAGAATGCTTGGACTGAGTTAGGAGGGCCTGACGCATTTCGATCCTAGCAGGATCTTCCTCAATAATATTTATCTGTAAACAGTTTCACGGTCAAATTAAGGTGCCTTTTCTACACGATCTGACCCTAAGCAAGCACATAATGTCACACACAGACTTAGTTGTACATGTACGTAGGGTTCTTTGAGAAACATGGTTCAAATTCTTCAGGAAAATGCATATTTTTGTTCTGATTTCTCTCTTTTGTTCATTGACTTACCATAGGTAACAATGACTCCAGATGGCACTTTGGTCACCATGAAGTGATGGTTCAGTGATGGCAAAACCTGGTCCAAACTAAGTAATAGAGCTCCAGATCAGTAGTGTAGCGTGGGGGCAGCCTCGTCATCTGTTAATGATATCACAGATATGCCACACAGTTAGGCTTGAGAGCCAAAGCCTCGGTCTTAACTTTGGCCTTAAAAGTCTAAGCATTAAGGCCCGATGGTCAAGGACTTGACCTTAACCTTGATGGCCTTAGGGGCCTACAAGCCTTAAGGTTTGAGTGCCAAAGCATTGGCATTGACCCTGGTCTCAGGGGCCTAAGCCTTAATGCTTGAGGGTCAAAGCCTTGGCCTTAGGGGCCTAAGACTTAATGCTTGAGGAATCCATGCGCTACATTTACAGGGCTCTCTTGATTTAGGGTCTTGTCTTTGGCCTTGAGGCCCAAGGGGTTAAAAACATTGGCTGTGAGGAATCTATGGCTTGAATTTACAGGGCTCTCTTAATGATTGATTTGGGGCCTTGGCTTTGGCCTTGAGGCCCCAAGGGGCTATAAAACCTTGGCTATGAGGAATATATGCCTTGCATTAACAGGTCTCTCTCAATGATTGATTTAGGGCCTTGGCTTTGGCATCAAGGCCCCAGTTGGGTTAAAAAAAACCTTGCGGCTTTGAGGAATCAATTGATGTATTTTACTTTAAGGCTAATTGGGTATGCTCTTCAAGACCCATCCAATTCAGAATATTTTGAGGAAATGTATCCAGGTACATGTATGTTTGCGTTTTGCAAAAATGCAATGCTAGAGGTCTGCTTTTTAGACTTTTTGCAAACTTTGGTGTATACATTTTGCACCGTCATAATTTGTTATACCATGATAGGCTATACTAGTATAATTGCTGCTTTCTCCATTCAAAGGTGCACTTTTACATGCACTTAAAAGGTCTAAGAGATAATATTTACCTGTACACAGTTTCATAGTCAAATTTAGGTTCATTTTCTACACTGTCTGACCCTAAGCACATATGTCACACAAACTTTGTTGTACTGGCGTTCTTTGGTAAACAGGGTTTAAATTCATTGAAAGTGGACAAAGAAAAATTGACTGGAGCGGGATTCGAACTGGCGACCTCCTGAATAGGCGCTCTCTCTTTTGTTCATTGACTTACCATAGGTAACAATGACTCCATATGGCAGTTTGGTCACCATGAAGTGATGGTTCAAGTGATGGCAAAACCTGGTGCAAACTAAGTAATAGAGCTCCAGAGATCAGTAGTGTAGCGTGGGGGCAGCCTCCTCCTCTGTTAATGATATCACAGATATGCCACACTGTTAAAGTAAAAAGGAAACAATGTTTAGTTATTATGACATCAAAAATATTTTTTTTATAACACAAGTGTAATACAGGTATAAAGTCTCATTTGTCATGAAATTTGGATCAGTTTGAACATGCTTTAGATCAGTGTCTTGGCTTCATTTTATAGGAGTTTGAGGGCCAAAGCCTTGACCTGGACCTTATGGGTCAAAGACTTAGCCTTGACCTTAAGGTCTAAAGTTGGCATATAGTCTTAATGCTATAAAGGCAAAGCCCAATTGACCTTCGCATTAAGTGCCAAAGCCTTGAGGCTCAGGATCAATTAAAGCCTTGAACTTGATATTGGCCTTGTGGCCTAAGCCAGAAAAGTTAGGCTTGAGAGCTAAAGCCTCGGTCTTAACGTTGGCCTTAAGAGTCTAAGCATTAAGGCCCGATGGTCAAGGACTTGACCTTAACCTTGATGGCCTTAGGGGCCTACCCTTACCAAACTGGAGTGCTATAATAGAGCAGTTGCAGAGCATTCCAATAGCAGTTCAATAGCATGCACATGCTATTATAGCATTAACATAGCATGCGAAGGGTTTGAAGACTTGTGGACTGCTATGATCAGAAGTCCAAATAGCATTCCTGATAGCATTCATGAGCTGGGAATAGCATGCAGCCGTGAATGCTATACTTTAAAACTAAGGAGAGGGACTCAACTGTGTTTTTTGTTTAAGTAGGCCTAAAGCATTCACGAGCTTCAAATAGCATGCAGCCTTGAATGCTATACTTTGACTATAAGGAGAGGGACTCAGCAGTGATTTTTTTTTTAAGTATAGCATTCATATAGCATTCATATAGCATGCAGCGTGAATGCTATACTGTACCCAAGTAGTTTGGGATCATTTGACCCTGTAATGCCAAGCAGTCTAATTGATTTATGACTACTGGAACACTTCTTGTCTAGGTTTGTATTACATTAACAGACTGACCCTTGTTCACCTTACAGATATTGTTTGAATATCTAACGGTTATAGCCATTTTAGCCACTTTTGTAACAACCACACAGTAATTAAGCAACATCTCTGTGTACTGTGCTCCATCCTTTGAAAAGTAAGGACTATATAGGCCCTACATCTGCAAATACAAATTGCAATACAATTTGTCGGTCAGTTTACAACAAAACTTATCAACTCGTGGAACCAATCTGGCAAAATGGAGGAGAATTCACCCCAACGTGCTCCCAGATGAAGGTAGGCTGTATTCACTGTTTTAACCCTGTTGTTTTATTAATTCAGTCATAGCACAGAGAAAGTAAGAAACTGTGGCAATAGGCCTATAGTATAAATTATGTACTTCTTTCAATGAGTTCTTGAACCACTAGATATATGTTGGATAGATCGAGGCCCTGAAATAAGTGTGACCCTAATTAATACTAGTAGGTAATAATTAATACTAGTAATAGTATTAAATACTGTATGGGCCGGCCAGCTATATCTTTAGATTGTTGATTGATTGTTTGTTGTGTCAGGTATAGCCTTGCCATCGTTAAGTGTATAAAAACTATGATCCTAGCCCAGATTTTAAAAGGTTAAGCCTAAGAAATAAAGTACCACTAAAATATGCAAAAAACAGTAATATTATCATTGTTAGACCATATGCCTAAATTTGAAATAATTTAGAGTGAAAAAGCTAAAGAAGATTAACTGACCAACGGACAATTAATCCTGAACTTGAATGACATGAATAGGCCTAATTCATGTATGAACATTAACCAAAGTTTCAAATTCAGTCAAATGAGTGTTTTAACTTGTTTATGAAGATGACAGTTGATGCAAGAGGGAGGAGCCTCCCCATACCACCTTGGAAGGAGAGAGCAAGAAGGGAAAGGAGAAGAATTAAACACCCAAATGCAGAAGTGCATGGTGATGTTACAAACCATTGATAAAAGGCAAGTATTTCTTTGTAGTACCTCCATACATTACATGAGATCAGCAGTGCAGCATGCAAGTCATTTTCATGCTGGCAGCTATTTAGATCTAGCCTAAATTTCCTTTTGCAGCTTGGCTATAAAAAATGGCTGAACATTATATAATCACAGGTATTTCACGTGACAGAACATACTGAAGAATTAATGCTAGTGGTCACCATTTCTCATACCTTTAAGCCAAAGTTAATGTCAGATGATTGTTGGTTGTATTTGTCCTACTTTCAATGGAGAAATAGGTTTATTTATTTACCAATGAGTATAATATAGTTTGATAATAATTTTTTTTTTTTTTTTAATTGCAGATGCAGTACAGACCTGCCCTTGGACAAGCATCAAATCAAGCACCTAGAAATATGATTAATAAAAGGATTTTAAGTTACCCAGTATGCCCGTGTGTGTGTGTGTGAAGTGCTTTGTAGGTGTCTTTCATCTTTCATGGTTTTTAGTTTGTTTATCAGGAAGAGAAAACTAATTAATTTACAGTTTTCAAATCCAAATTTACAAATTTCAAATTCATAGCATGCGGAATGCTTTGGCATAGCATTCCCATAGCATTCACATAGCATGTGGAATGCTTTGGGATAGCATTCCCATAGCATTCCCATAGCATTCAGAATGCTTTGGGATAGCATTCCCATAGCATTCCCATAGCATGCGGAATGCTTTGGCATAGCATTCCCATAGCATTCACATAGCATGCGGAATGCTTTGGCATAGCATTCCCATAGCATTCACATAGCATGCGGAATGCTTTGGGATAGCATTCCCATAGCATTCCCATAGCATGCAGAATGCTTTGGGATAGCATTCCCATAGCATGCAGAATGCTATGGGATGCGTGCTATGCGCATGCTTTCAAAGCATTCCCAATAGCATGCGACCCCCAGACTGCTATACCTCATTTACATTTTTCGGTGTTCTGACATGCTATGTGCATGCTATTTACATCCTATGTGCATGTGAATGCTATCGAAGTTGCTGTAGGAATGCTATGGCATGAATGCTATTGGATAGCAGTTTTTATAGCATGTGCATGCTATCTATGAATGCTATGTGCATGCTAAATAACTGCATTCAAGTTTGGTAAGGGTACAAGCCTTAAGGTTTGAGTGCAAAAGCATTGGCATTGACTCAGGGGCCTAAGCCTTAATGCTTGAGGGTCAAAGCCTTGGCCTTAGGGGCCTAAGCCTTAATGCTTGAGGAATACATTACATTTACAGGGCTGTCTTGATTTAGGGTCTTGACTTTGGCCTTGAGGCCCAAGGGGTTAAAAACATTGGCTGTGAGGAATCTATGGCTGGAATTTACAGGGCTCTCTTAATGATTGATTTGGGGCCTTGGCTTTGGCCTTGAGGCCCCAAGGGGCTATAAAACCTTGGCTATGAGGAATATATGCCTCACGTTTACAGGGCTCTCTTCATTCTTGATTAATGACCTTGGCTTTGGCATCAAGGCCCCAGTTGGGTTAAAAAAACTTGGCTTTGAAGAATCAATTGATGTATTTTACTTTAAGGCTAATTGGGCATGCTCTTCAAGACCCATCCAATTCAGAATATTTTGAGGAAATTTATCCAGGTACATGTATGTTTGCGTTTTGCAAAAATGCAACGCTAGAGGTCTGCTTTTTAGACTTGTTGCAAACTTTGGTGTATAAATTTTGCACCGTCATAATTTGTTATACCATGATAGGCTATACTAGTGCAATTGCTGCTTTCTCCATTCAAAGGTGCACTTTTACATGCACTTAAAAGGTCTAAGAGATAATATTTACCTGTACACAGTTTCATAGTCAAATTTAGGTTCATTTTCTACACTGTCTGACCCTAAGCACATATGTCACACAAACTTTGTTGTATTTGGTGTTCTTTGGTAAACATGGTTAAAATTCATTGAAAGGTGAACAAAGAAAAATTAACTGAAGCAGGATTCGAACCGGCGACCTCCTGAATACCACACACGCCCTACGTTGGTGGTGTCCCTAATAGTCAATGATCTTTTTCGTTTGGCAGTGAGAAGCCATGAAACCACTCACATACTGCTATATCCCAAGGATCATTTCATTGATATGCTCAGCAATGCTGCAACCTGAGAATGGTACATGGGGGATCACTCAAAGAGGATACAGCTTTTTTAATTAATATAATCATCAAATTACCACAAGGAAAACTGACTGAATTCAGTCAGTTTCCCTTGTGGTTATTTAAGGTTTAAATTCTTCAGGAAAATGTATGTTTGTTTGGTCTGATTTCTTTTGTTGTTCCACTGAATTTTCCATTGACTTACCATAGGTAACAATGACTCCAGATGGCAGTTTGGTCACGGGTCACCATGAAGTGATGGTTCAGTGATGGCAAAACTTGGTCCAAACTAAGTATAACAGAACTCCAGAGATCAGTAGTGTAGCGTGGGGCAGCCGCCTCATCTTTTCATGATATCACTGATATGCCACACTGTTAAAGTAAAAAGGCAATAATGTTTAGTTATATTTCTGTCTGTTTGTTTTTCAAAAAGATTATTCTTAAACCACAAATACATGCAGGTTGAAAGCATGAGTCTAATTTTGTCATGAAATCAGAATCAATCAGTGCTTTAAATTAATTAGTGCCTTGGCTTCATTCTGGATTGAGCGCCACATCTTGATCTGAATTATATGGGTCAAAGACTTAGCCTTGACCTTAAATTTAACAATCAAGGCAAAGCCCATTTGACATTGATCTTCGCTTTAAGGGCCTATAAGGCCTAATGATTGGTGCCTATTAAAGCCTTGGACTTGACCTTGGCCTTATAGGGCCAAAGCCTGATGGATGGAGGCTTGAGATCCAAAGTCTTGGTCTTGACCTTGATCTTAAGGGTGTAAGCATTAAGGCCTAAGGCCTTGATTTTAACCTTGATGGCCTTCGGTGCCTTGAGCTTTAAGGGATGAGTGCTAAAGCCAATTAACATTGACCTTGGCCTTAAATACCTATAAGACTTAAGGCTTGGGGACCAGAGCGTCTTGGCATTGGCCTTGGTCTTATGGGTCTAGGCCGTAATGCTCGAGGGTCATAGCCTTGGCCTTGACAATGGTCCAGGGTGCCTAGGTCTTAATACTTGAGGACCAAAGCCTTGGCATTGACCTTAGACCTAGCTTTATTACCTTGAGGATTCAAACCTAGCTTAGTTTGGCTACAATAATTCACCATGATTTCTGCATTCCATATAATTATGCAGGCGAACCTTGGTATTAGGGACACTATGATTATTTTGACTGACAATCTCAAGGAAATTGTGAAAAATTAAAAGAGAAATGGCCATGGGTGTCGATCCCGGGGGGATGGGGGGGGGGATATATCCCCCCCAATATTTGAGGTGGGGGGGGGGGGGGGGGGGTGGCGTGTATTATCACCCCCACCTCCCACCTCCCACAGCCTCCCCCGCTTCGCTCCCTCGCATAGGACACCAAATCACCAATCATCCCCCCCCAATCATGAACAGAAATCGACACCAGTGGAAATGGTCTGGAAAAAAATGGCTCATTTGACATGGGGCATTAATTGGTTCACAGTAAGTCTTGAACACCGCCAAAAGTAATGTATAATTCCCACAATGAAATAACCCAGAATTTGTTCGTGCCTGTCTAGCGAGTCTTGGGCTAGTCTAGTCTGACCTTCTTGCAACCTCATTACACTAGCACACCTGCTGACACACAGCATAATTACCGTGAAATCAATCTACACCAACCAAATACACACAAACATACTTCATATTTGCAGTATACTGCTCCTACTCCTAGCAACGCTACCCTCGCCATACTGTACCGGCAAGGGTCATTTCCATTTTTGTATAAAAGGCGACTTGTGCGCCTATATTATACCCCAAAATGGGCGCTCGGGGAAATCAGATTTTAAAGTTAGTACTTTGGTAGCATACCGAAACAAATATCTCCACAGATTTACCTATAACTTACAGGGTATAAAGATGGTGATCGTAGAAACATACCATTCATTTTTTTTTTTCTGCCTGAAATGCTGTATTTATCCAGAAAAGAGTAAAACCAGTGACCACAATTATTTTTGATCTTTTAAAGATCAAAAATAAAAGAGAAAAGACTTCAGAAATACTGTGGCCGTTTTTCACTGTTTTCTCAAAAAGTGGGCACCGTATGGGACTGACATTTTCACAGATGACTGTTACTGTATCTTCCTTGATATTTGTGCCCATGCATCTGCATTTATTTGACAAAAAGTATATTACCTTTAAGGTACGCCTATACTAACATACTCTGGTAGGCACAGTCATGTTCACAGATTTACGTATACATTAACCAGTATAGGGCATAAAGATAGACCTGGTACAAACATACCTTTAAAATGATTCTGCCTGAAATGCTGTATTTTTATCAGAAACGAGGAAAACAATATACCGAAAACAGATTTGATCTCCGAGATCAAAACCTCACAAGTACAATGGCCCCAACGCAACACGTTTTTCGCTATTTTCGTCTGTTTCCAATGATCAATTGAGCTAAAAAAAAAAAAAATTAAATTGAAACTATGAACAGACCGCAGCTGTTCCATCAACTTTACCAAAGTATGATATAGTACCTTTAAGTCGAACTTTTAAGTGGGTAGTACGTCAAATCGGGGAATTGTATGTTTTACAGTTTAAATTCTGCCGCTGTTCATACGGTGAGAAAACGTGATTGGAAATGCAACTGCTCAATAGGCCACCCTATTTTCTGGCCGAGGCACCTATACGGTTATCATATTTGTACATGTATATCGCTTAGTGATCTAAGCTTAATACATTTCCATGATACTAGCAGACTTGTTGGTAATGTTATAGCAGTACAATGTGTTAACAAAGGGTATTTTTCAGACGCCGCAATTGGCAACAGCATGAATCTCAATTTGCGTCAGATTTCAAGGCGGCGTCCTTCGATGTCCCAGTCTGCAAGATTTTAACTCATTAAAGTTAAAACCTCAAATACTTAATAAAGGTAGTATCATACTTATATAGTAAGAAACCAAAACAGAAATGTTCACAGATTTACGTATAACTTACAGGGTATAAAGATGGTGATGGTAGAAACAGGCGTTACAGTTTTTCTGCCTGAAATGCTGTATTTATCCAGAAAAGGGTAAAACCAGTGGACACAATTATTCTTAAAGATCAAAAATAAAAGAGAAAAGATTTAGAAAATACCGTGGCTGTTTTTCACTGTTTTCTAAAAAAAAAAGGGGGGCATCGTATGGAACTGAAATTTTCACAGATGACTGTGACTGTAACTATCTTGATATTTTTGCCCATGAATCTGTATTTCTTTGATACAAACCAAAGTACGATACTACCTTTAATGTATATTCCTGACCTTGACCAATACAGTGGTTTAGTAGTATATCCCATATAGCTTGAGAGCTGCAGTACCTTCTGGTATTCAGGTGATTGGGAAAAGGATCGTATATTATGGTTCCCAGTTATTGCCGCACAGCTGTCTGGAAAGGTTTATCAAGCTCATAAACTAAGGCCTCATCTAGCAGGATCTTAAAAATCACTGACGGCGAGAGTGGGTGGCATGGAATCGAACCGGCGACACCTTATGTTCTTCGAACCTATGGCGACCAACTTACCACAAAGTGCACGAATGCCACGTGTTGTGAGGCTCAGGCTCCGTCTCATGCCCTGGCCGCATTTCGTGAATCCATTCTGAAATAACGTGTATCAAAATAGAGGCTTTTGGCTGCGGTTCGGAAGTAGATTCTCTGGTTTGAAAAGGAAGACAGAGCTCCAGCTTCAATGAAACGCCACAACCTACATTTTCAGCATATGGATAGCAGAGCTGGAGCCTGAGCTTGAGCCTACCTTTCGTAAACGCCCAAAGACAAACAAGTCTTTGGATTTCTAGCCAAAAGCTCGATCCCACTCAAATCGTATTATGTCCCTGTACATCATCTATAGTTTATGCCCATTGTTGTAGGGCTCAAAATCCAAGAAACCATAAACATGTATAGCTCCATTGCGTTTCGATTTCTTTAAAATCGTTCCATGTTCCATACATAAAGCTTTATGATGTGGCCATATTCAACTGCATGAGCTGCCATGGAAATAGAGCAAGGCCGTAACATTTCATCCTGAGTCAAATATCATCAAGTATAAGCAACCAGAAAATGAACTGAGTGGGATTCGAACCCCGAAATCATATGCAGTATGAAGTCATCAAATAAATGACGTTCACGTGTGGTCTAGTGACCTTTAATTCACGAATATCGGCGCTGCCCGAATATCGGGATAGGAAACTTAATGGGAGACTTTTGAGAACCGGTCTTCAGGTCAACAGCGCACGCGCACGCAATTGTGAGCATGCGCGCGTTGTTTTGCGCTTGCGCTGTCGTGCGTGCGCATGCGCTGTTGACTTGAAGACCGGTTCTCAAAAGTCTCCCATTGGTAGAGTACGAAGTTCGGTTTTCCGGACGTTGCGGGTTCGAATCCCGTTGCAGTAAGTTTTCGTTGATCGCATTCAAATAATGACAAACTTTGTAAACAATAAATACAAAAATGTATTTGAACTGTTTGTGTAGTGTGTCCAGAGAGTGGCTGAAATGTGGAATTGGAGTAAACAGACCTTCGGTTATATTTTCATACCCTGCATGTCCACATCATAATTACGACCTTCGTATTAAAGAGGTCAAAATTAACGAGAACCATGTTTTCTCACGCGCGGGTGGCATACAAGCAGTCTTTCTAGACTTCGTTACAAGTCTGTGATCGGTCCTAATTATTTCTGGCGTAATTGTCAGTTATATACCAATCATTTCTATTAATATAATGATGATGAATGGACTATGGGAGGGCGGGTTTTTTGTTTATAGAAAATATGACTTGGACAAATGATCACGCTCTCAGATTTGAAACTAAGCCTACCGTCCCTCTGGGGGCCGGGCGGTGGCTGGGGGGGGGGGGGGTATGGGCGACATTGACTTTTAAAGAGACGGCCACCAAAAATACCACCAGCAGACAAACATCGGGGGTAAGTGTGTAAAGCACGTAAATCAAAGTACACTCGAAACGTGATACTGACGCCGAAGTTTTTTTCGGGTCAATTACTTCTAATCTGACCTCCTTTGCAATTGCTGGCTGCACTTCGAACCCTGGCCGCGGTCTTTCTCTCTGTGCATTCATACAGGGGAACCAAAACGGGACGCGGTCTTTTTGCCACATTGGCATTTTGTCGTTAATAATTCCCGCGTATTCTGCCGAGCAGACGACTTTTTAAGAACTTTTCAGAAGAATGGGTACAAAACGATGGTTTTTGCTGCTGCTTGTACTGGTGGTTTCTACCCACCACGCGCTGGCTAATGGCGGCGGGAGCTCATCTGAGGAACAAGGTGAGTTTATCGAAGTTTGCCGCGTTTTGGAGGGCATAAGTTTCCTTTATACAAACATGCTGTGCCGCATTGTACTTTGCGAGGGCATAACTTTTCGCAGTCACTGTGTGCCTTTATCGCTGCATTTGATAAAAATCGATAATTTCCATGGTAAAATCGGCTAAGGGCAATTTTACTGAGAAATTTAGGGAGGTCGCGCTTACTGAAAGGGCTTATTTTAGACTTCGACCGGATATGCAGTTTATCTTATCTTTGTTTTGTTTGGTATGGTTTTGTTTTTCTGGGTGTACATGACGGAATTTTATATCCGTATGACAGAACCGTATTAAGAAACCAAAACAGAAATGTTCACAGATTTACGTATAACTTACAGGGTATGAAGATGATGGTGGTAGAAACATTCCATTAAAATATTTCCGCTTGAAATGGTGTATCTATCCAGACATTAGTCAAAAAAAGCCGGAAAACAGTTTTGATCTCGGGGTACGATCAAAACCATTCATAAGGCCTATGTTTTATAGGAAAAAAATGAGTCGGGTTTTCCGTATTTTCTCGTGAGTCAGATGTCCGATTGAGCTCAAATTTTCTCAGGTCTATTAATTAGTTCATGTAGGCCTACATGCTGGATCAGACAAAATATGAGCGCTGTTCTGTGTTCTTTACCAATCATGTATTATACCTTTAAAATGTAAAAACTCATAGTATTGTGTATCCAGATGATGGAAGGTCAGCATTACCAAAAGGTAAATCGTATAGTAACAATCCCATCTTTACATGACACAAGCAAGAATCTCATGCATTTATAATAATGAATAAAAAATGGGTGTAAATAAAAAGATAATAACTAAATTGCCCACTAACCGGTTATTCTACTTCATCCTGTGCTCCCATGCAATAGCTGGAGGTGGGTGCCAGAAAATTCCCTCTGTAGCCTCTTCCTAAAGAAGTAAAGAAAAAGGGGAGTAAATAATTTGAATTTCATCGGTGGGACTTAAAGGTATAATACATGAGTGGTAAAGGTCACAGGACTGCACTCATACTTTGTCTGATCAAAAATGTACATGAAATAATAAACCAGTGATAATTAGAGCTCAGTCGGACATCTGAGTCACGAGAAAATAGCGGAGACCCGACTCAATTTTTCTTATAAAGCATAAAGAATGGTTTTGATCTCACCCAGAGATTAAAACTGTTTTCGGTCTTTGTTTGACTAATTTCTGGTTAAATACAGCATTTCAGGTGGAAATAATTTAACGGTATGTTTCTACCAGCACCATCTTCATACCTTGAGTGAAAGGGGATAACTAAAACAACTCAAGTGAGGGTGTCCTTTATGTTTGTTCTAAAAATCGTTCGGACAAACGATCTTTTTAAAAGACACTAAATCTTGATTTTCTTGAAAAACCTAGCATCTGATGAACCAAGATTTCCCATGGTGACTGTTTGCACTGTTTACGAACTGTTGAATCTATTTTCTGTCTCAAACTCGGGTTTTATTTGAGGCCTTGTAAATCTGTACGCTGCCTTTAATTCTGATCCAGGGATCGAAGCCTAAAATTTCCCCTTCAACTCAGTCACCTTTCCTCCCTGGTCGTTGATTGACTTTTTTTGTATTTTATCTCAGACTGTGATGAGCAGTGCGAAAATGGCTGCTATGGACCGGGAAACGGTGAGTGTTGCCACGAGCAATGCCACCACGGTTGCACCGACTCCACCGATATGGGATGCATGGTATGTTTTTCGCTAAAACAAGAGTGATACGAACCCTTTACGAAATGAGGCTTGAGGCTAGGCTTTGGATTTAGTTTGCTACCGCCATTTTGTGTCCTAAATGAAATGAAAGGCCTGAGATACATGATGAAGCTGGAGCCTTTCTTCGGCTTCGTATTTATTGTTGCCCGATCTCTTCATTTAGTTTGGTGGGCCTCAAATGGCAGTAGCGAAATAAGTCTTAAGCCTAGCCTCAAGCCTGGTTTCGTAAAGACCCTAGAGAGAGGAAGGCGAGAGGTGGAAAGGGCACATTATTTCATTCATGACGTTGACAGTCGCAAAAGACCTTATTAGGCCCGCTTGACGTCCAAACGTCTAACTTCTGCCATGTGCAATACATTGCAATCGACATAAAAGTTAGGCAAATGCTTGAAACGCCGGTTTTATGTTAATTAATTAACCTTGTTAACCTATATGTTAACCTTAATTAATGCAAATTTCAACATGGCGGACCAAGATAGAGAGTTATTGCGAGATATTCTTATTGCGAGAACTTGGCGCTCTCTCCTGCAACAGCTGTCGGGACCGGGCATGAGCAGCAGGCGCGGTTCTAGAGCCAAAAATTTTTTTTGGGGGGGCTAGAATAGCCACTATTTTTTGGGGGGGCTAGAAGACCCAATATTTTGGGTTCTTCTAACACTCGCCTCTGCTATGTCTTATTAGGGGTCGAAAAACATGCACATTGTAGCCCACACAACGCGTTTTTATGTAACCGGCGCTTAATAACTTAACAAATCCAGTATTTTCAAGAATTTTTTTTTCACTTGCATTTTTTTTGGGGGGGGGGGGGGGGGGGGGGGGCTAGACAAAATGTTTAGGGGGCTACAGCCCCCCTAGCCCCCCCCCCCCCCCCCGTAGAACCGCGCCTGATGAGCAGTTTAAAACGGTACCGACTCGGGACATTTCAATTGAATTAGACACGGCAGAAATTCGACGTTTGAAGCCGTGCCGCTCTTCTGCCGTTAAAATCGGTAAAACCTGTCGAATTTTCGACAGAAAGCAGCCAGTTGTTTCAAATGTCGAGTTTCTGAAGTGTCTACTTGAAATCTTGGGCCAATTATTTGAATTAGACACGGCAGAAGTTGGACGTTTGAAGCGGGCCAAGCCGCTGTATCAGTATTAGCGAAGGTGTTTAAAGGATCGTTTATTTAATGATCCATTCACGATGACATAATATTTGACATCATTTGATGTGTCCTATGCCTTCAGGAATGCAGAAACGTGAAGCTGGATGGGCGATGCCAGGTATCATGCCCTCCTCCGTTCATCTACAATACAGAAACCTTCGAGATGGAACCTAACCCAGACTTCAAGTTCCAATATGGCCAGGAGTGCGTGGAAAGCTGCCCTAAATGTAAGCCTACCGTAAACTTTTTAAAGTTTTCACCAGGCTCATAATTTGCATTTAGCCCAACAACAATGAAAGGCACCAATGCTTTTAAACGATTGGTTAAGAATAACATTCACTTTGATCCAACACGTAACATAGTACGTATGGAATCACACATCTAGCACCTGTTTGATTTTCAATTCAAATTCATGTAGTTCCGATTTCCGTCATATGGTTGCACTAAAATAAACTCCCATATACAACACTGATAAATCCTAATACTTCAAAAATCATTTAAAATACGCAGAACTCTCACATGTGTTCAAGTTGCACGTAAAAATCATGATGAGCATGTCACCTTTCATTTTCTTTTCATTTTATGTTGGGTTGACCATATAATTTTTTAGATATACTCATTCTCAGCTGACCACCCCTAAAACAAGGTATGGATCACTCCAGTCAAAGAAGCCATTTTCAAAAAAAAATTCCCCCCTGCAAAGCGGGTGAAATAGTCCCACTTTTTCACCTAATTGCATAAAAAGGTCCAGGCAGGAGGTCTAGTGCCATAATTTCTTCAATCCCTCAATTTCATGGGTCTCAGAACTCTCTCATTTATAACATATTGAGTGCTTAACTTTTATTAATGAGCTCGGCGGACGGATTTGGGGACTATTTTCTTGAGTGCACCCACATGGACGTAAAACCACTGTTTCTCTTTTCGTCTAGCAGAAATGTTGTTATTGAATTGAAATGAATTGAACGGCATGCATAAATCTAACAACGCCCTTGCTCTGTTGTTAATCCTGTAAACCTTTATCGTCTACGGTAGTTGTCATGTGCTAGCCCCATGACAAATCTTTGGGAAATGGCCTCACTAGTTAAAGCATCGAAAATGTGTGGTATATCAATCATTGCTTAAACATACCACCAACACAGATCTAGACCACCACGACACTTGTGATATCAATATATCGTAACCGTCAATGAGACGCATTATACTTCATACAGATACAGTACAATGTGGTCAAGAGTACTGTGTGATGATGAGCAGCTTGAAAAGTCCATAGCGTCACGAGAGGGCGTCCTTAACATAATTTTACGGGTGCACCACACTAACTAAACTCCCATTGACCTAAGTGTAAAATCCCTCAACTTCACAGTTAAAAAAAAAACCCATCCAGAAGTTTCTCACTTTTTGGTGCAATACTGTAAATGGTCGTTTGAACCCTCATCTATTAAATTCGTTTCAATTTTTGGTTTGTTAATAACTGATTGGATTCGTTGATAATTGCCCCAAGAAAAAAACCACCCCCAAAATTTCCCTTTTCCGTCACCGACTTGCTACCAGTTTTCATGAAGCAACCCTCCACGTTCAAAACAATGTAGGACCAGATTTTAAGCCAACATTTCTCAAGTCACCACAACAGGCTGAAGCACTGAACCCCCAGGTTGTCATAACCAGTCAAAATTACACAATATATTAATTGCATGACTCCTAATTGCATATTTATTGAGGGTATACACAGAATATGATAATCAGCTCGGCGCATTGAATTTGGAGCTATTTAGTGTGGTGTACTCTTACATTATTTTCTCTTCTGATGGTTTTATTAAAGTTGCGTTTGTAGAGGGTACCCAGTGCGTGGATCACTGTAGTCAGGGATATAGACCAGAGGGAGATCGTTGCATCAGATGTGGAGGAGCCTGCCCCGTGAAAGGTTATTAATTCATTTCTATTTCATATTTTGTTGCCCTTTTTGCCCGGAGCGAAGGCTCAACAAAGAAAGTCAATCGTTTGACCACAAGTTAGTACAGTATAATTATGAACCATGAGAAGTTTGTGGAGTTCACTTTTATTATTTTGTATCACATCTCAGCAATATCAGAGTTTTTTGTTTCAATTTCAACCCAAACTGTATTTTTTTTACTGACCGCTTGGGATAAATATACAATCAAATTTACATTTTGAATAAACTTCTCCATTTTTACCCTTTCGGTTTCGTGGATATCGCCAAAATATGATAAAATATTTATAAAGTAAGGATCACACGAACGTTTGTACTTTGTACGGTGAATACAGAAAGACAATAAATGATTTGTTACGGTCTATTCATGGTAAAGTTGGCAAGTCAAAAAATGGTTTGCGGTCGCTCCGTGTGCCTTATCTCTTTTGTCTTGTTATTTCCAGGAGGATTGAGAGCACTATATATTTAAACAGCAAAAAAAAAGTCCACAACTTTTCGACCGATAGATGTATGTAGTGTTTTCACATTTTAAAGGGCATGAACACTCCCCATTGGAAAAGATGACAGAGCAGCTGCAGGCTGCTCATAATTTGATTTGTCATTCAATAAAAACAAACCTTTGGTATTTTTTGCTCAATTGATCATTGGAAACAGTAGAAAACGACTAAAAAACGTTACGCCAAATTGTGTGGAAATTGCTGTCTCATTTTTTATCTTTCAAAGATAATGTTTTTTTTAGGTGTTTGGTTTTACTCGTTTATGGATCAATACATCATATATCAGGCAAATGTTGTACATGCCCTTTAAACATGATATTAACAGGTTTTATTTGCACCTTACAGGGGAGATGAACCCGCTGGTTAGTGATCAATGCGATGGAGTCAAGCAATACCAATGGGGTGTGATCAGTAGAAAGCACCGCCCGACAAATAACGCCACTTGTACCCAAGTGCTGATTGGTCCGCCCCGTAGTACGCTAAAGTTACAGCTGCACGATGTGGAGATTCACGACGACATCGGTAAGAAACAATTTTGCTTGCCTTCATCAGTTTCAATAAAGACAACGTCTTGAGGGAAGACTAGCTTTTGAGACGCTTGGTTGCAGCAAACATGATTATTTTGGGCTTTCTCTCGATCTGTCTGCGGATATGGATAGGTCTTGCCTAACTTCTACTTGGCTATACTGCATGAAATTACATACGGGTTTATATGGACCAGACACATCTGATAGCCATAGCCAATATAGTGATTCTTCACTGGTTTGGTGTACATTGGTGTCTGCTGCCACCACGTGTCGAGAAAATGTAACGCCCTGACATTTCGTTAAGTGCAATTTTCAATGATTGGGAATCATCTCTTGTTAATTCGAAAATGTTATTCTTTCAGCTTGGCTTAGCTTTTTTTCGCAAACAGTTCTTCAACATTGCTGGACATTTTGCAAAAGACACTGTATTTCAAATCAAAGAGACTCGATTTACAAGTGTTCATGCATGCAGTATTTAAAAAAGAAAGAACAATTATATCAAAGAAAGAAAGATATCCTATGATAATTGATAATATTTGTGATTCTCCTCCGTCAAGATGAGAAGCTGGTACTTGGCGCGGATGGTTACCGTCAAAGCTTCGACCGTGAGACGGTCGGCACGACCTTGGAGCTGCAGACCAATGCGATGGTCATCCAGCATCGCACGTTGGCCGCGGGACACGGTTACATCCTCCGCTACAACTTCATTCCCCCAGAGAACGAGGAAGGCAATTCAAGTAAATTAACTGATAAAATCATAGGTGTCGATTTCCTTTCACGATTGGGGGATGATTGGTGATTTGATGTCCTATGCGAGGGAGCGAAGCGACCGAGCGGGGGGAGGCTGTGGGAGGTGGGATACCCCCTCCCAAACCAGGGACTTTTTAAGAACAACAGAGACGAAAATTCGCATTTTAGAGCATTTAAAAATGATATTCAGAAGAATTAAACAGTATGAATTCACTGCGAAGACTAAAAAAAAAAACCAAGGATCGTGTAATATCTCTATATTATTACGCATACCTTTGGGATTTTTTTTCCGGCGCCCAGATTGCGACGAAGTGTTCACCAGCCACACCGGTACCTTTCAGAGCCCTGGGTATCCCAGCAAGTACCGCCCACGGGAGAGGTGTACGTATCAAATCCTCGTAGATCCCGGCTACAAAGTCAGCGTGACGTTCAGGAGGCTGTATCTACAGGGTGATGAACCATCCTGCCTCGCTGATAAAATGGAGGTAAGACCACTGTAGCTGCAAGACACAATGACATGGAAATGGATAAGTAATTTTTCTCTAAACAGTAATCAATTTCAACCCCAAGAAAACGGATTCATAACGATTTGGTATCATCGTTATAATTATAAATGTGGTATTAGGGAGACACGTTAGCATCTTAAAGTAGACATTAGGGAAACATCGGAGACTTTCAATGTCTCCCTAAGGTACCAGCTACCCTTTAAAGACATATTGCTGTCTTAATATGAACATATGTCAATTTCAAGTTCATTGGTTTGGAGGATGTTTAGAAATAGGTAAGAAAAGTTTGTGCAAGACCCTATGGGAAAGTCTCCCTAAGGTCCTATCCTCGGTTATTTTTAAAGTTTGGTAGCATACCAAAACAGATTCACAGATTTACCTATACATTGCAGGGTGTAAGGACGGTGCTTGTAAAAACATACCGTTATGATTTTCTGGCAGAAATGCTGTGTTTATCTAGAAAAGAGTAAAACCAATGACCAAAATAATGTTTGATCTTTTAAAGATTTTAAACATACTGTGTGCGTTTTTCACTGTTTTCTCAAAAAGTGGGCACCGTATGGGACTGAAATTTTCACAGATGATTGTATCTTCCTTGATATTTTTGGCCATGAATCTGCATTTCTTTTTGACAAAAAAGTATGATATTAGCTTTAAGTCAAGTACATGGGAACTATTGTGTATACACAGTTAAATAAATTGTAGAAAACAAATCGTGGTCTGATCGTATTCTGTTCGTATTCTGTAATCGACGATGTAAAAACTGTGACTTTCCTCTCCTCCTTCCCAGGTAATCGAACCAATACTGGGTACCAGCCAGACCTACTGTGGCCGTCACAGGCCTCCATTTACCATCAACTCCGAGACCAACTACCTCGTGCTCAAGTTCACATCGGACAACACGCGTAACTACAAGGGATACCAGGCCGACTTCTCGGCTGTTGAGGTGCCGGGTGGCGGCCAGGACATAACGATCGACGCTGGCAACGATCTCCCCCCTCTAATTTAGGAAGAGCCAGTGCTTATTTTGAAAGTTAGGTGCATGCGACAGCACATACGAAATCTTTTTAGTAAAAGTGTTTCGTAGTTACTCTTTGACTGTTTGTGACTTTCATTTATCTTGTGTTTAGTCAAGTTTTATTACCTTGTACACAAACCACTGTAGTTTAGCTGCATAACTACATTACTATAATATTAACATTCTGGGCATTTTGGGGTAAGAATGGTAAGACAACTGACGTAATTGGTAGCAAGACGTCTTAAGGAGAATTTGGACAACTCAAACGCGAAAAATCAGGGTAGTTTGCTCGATCGACATGTAGCCGACTAATGTAGTGATTACACGGTGCTGCGTTGATTCGTCTGGTGCCCAGACGTCATTTTGAGAGACCTTTTTCCTGTGCCTCTGTTCGTGTCACATAATTTTAACTACAACCGCAACTGCAACAAGGTAATATCATACTTTGGTTTTTGTCAACGAAATACAGATTCATGGGCAAAAATATCAAGGGAGATACAGTGACAGTCATCTGTGAAAATGCCAGTCCCATACGGTGCCCACTTTTCTCTTTTTAAAAGATCAAACAGATTTTCGGTCGTTGTTTTACTAATTTCTGGATAAGCACACCATTTCATGCGGAAACAAAATTTGCGATATGTTTCTACTTCCACCGTCTTCATACCCTGTAAGTTATACGTACATCTGTGAACATTTCTGTTTTGGTTTCTTACCAAAGTATGATACAACCTTTAAATAAACATACAAAATAATGAGAAACACAAATTGTTTATGTTTTTATTTCACACTTCAAATATATACATCAGTGTATTTATAGATTAAAATTGGAGATTTGGGATTAAGCCTGATCTTTTAAGAAATGATAATGGCGAGTATTAATAAGGTTTCTGTCTTGTAATCCTGCATGGTGAACGTGTCTTATTTATGGGTGCAGACCAGTTAATAATTTCCCATATGCTCCCATGCAAAATGGCAAGTTTCAAAAAAATATTAACAATACTCAAAAGTTTCTCAGGCAATCGAGCCATACAGCAATATAAAGCTGAAAACTGCAATTTACATTTTCTTTTCACTTTTCTATAGGGTAATCAATGACGTTTTGAGACTCAAAAAATGTACCCCTCCATTACATGCCCAAATAGAGCGATTTTGGGGCCTGATTTCACCCAAACAGCTCAAAACTGAAAGTCCAAACTCTGGTGACCGGGTTCCATCCATTTCCTTTACAAGACTTTGCATGTAGGCCTCAGCAAATGCTTTTTTTTTTTTTAAAGATATGAGGGGTATACAAAATATTAAAGAGGTCCGTGGACTCATTTGGACCTATTTAATGGTCTGCACCCTTATCTGTCTCTCTTTAGAGAACTACCCATGGCGGACCTCGTCCATGATGTGAATCGTGTCTGATGTGAATCGTGTCTGCTGCCACCAAGCGTTGACAAATGTTTATGCCAACTGGTTATACAATGTACATGTATATGCGAACATGAAAATGGTAAAAATGGGAAATTAGAAAAGATATAATCGTCTTCCAAAGGAAAAGATGTAAATATCGATAAAGAGGATTAGGCACTTTTCCTTGTAGAAGAACCAAATGATGATAGCCACTGTAGAATGTACACACTATAGACCTTGCATTGTGATTCATTACAGCAGTTTGAGCAAGAGTCTTGAATCCGTAGTTTTCATATATATACCACGACTGGTGTAGGGTGCCGATGTTGTGAGTTTCAAGCGCGCAGCTTTTATCAATAATTTTGGGGGGTACTTAGTGAGCACTAGATGGTTTCATGCCTCAACTTTTAAGGAGGTTTGGTATATTTTGTCATGAAGGGTAGTGCTATAAAAGCATGAGGGGTAGAGTTTTTCATGAAAAGGTGTTTTTACCCAGTGAAGTTAAAGAGTATTTTAATAGTGATCAGAAGTGTCGTTTAGACTGGAGCACTTTATGTGCAGCAGCGCCCTCTTGGTAGACTCTTTTAATCCGATAGCGACCTCTAGAGGGAAAACAAAAACATAGGATTTCAAATGTGAAGCAGTTGTGATTGTAAAAACGAGTTCTTCATTACGGCACGTGTCTTAAATGGAAGACCTAATGTTCCCCAAATGCGTGAGCAATTTGAAATTGAACGATGTTGTTGAAGCCACTTTGGCGTTTAGTCTGACCTGTCGCAAATGATGTTCGATGTTCAAAATTCCCGATGGAATTTGGAAACGAGAAGTGACGCCGTGGGCCACCGGGGGCTATGAGACAGTCGCTCGTTAGGTTGCCCCCGCGCACGACCGCGCCGGCCCCGCTGAAATCAAACACGGACGGCGCTGCAGTGGGGCCACTCCACGACACTTCAAATCCAATTTCTGCCCAGGTTTTGACCTGACCACTATATGTGATGGATTGACCCCATTAGTAAACCAATTAGGCTCAATTTACGCCAGTACTATTTAAGAGCAATCGCACATTTAGTACAACACAAATTAACGCAGTTGCCAAGTGATACTCAGGACGCCAACATAATCTAACGGGTAAGGAACAGAAAGGAACATGAAATAGATACAAGACGAAGACAACTATCAAATTCACTTAATCTACCACAATCTGCACTTGCATAATTATAACACGTACATGCTCGAAGCAATATATCAGTCATTATAATCAAATAACTTCTACAAATCAGTACATTGACATTACGTTTATACCATTGTAGGGCATTAATCAAAGGCAAAAGCGAATGGAAAGACAGGTACTATTTAAGATATAGATGGTTTAAACAGCCACGGTTGAATTATTGAGAGAAGCGAGATGCATTACACGAGGAATTTAGACAAATGTTTTGAATGAAAGAGTGAAAAATGGTGTAGGTATACTTTTGGCAGAAAGGTGTTTTTTAGTTAGGGAGGAAAGGAAAATATGGGTCCGACAAGAAGAAAACATGAGCGATAACTAAGAAGAGTATTTCAATCACGAAAACTAGAGGAATTGAGAACAGATAAAAACTGATGTTGGAGTTCGAAGACATTTAACAAATATAGGAACAACATATTACAGAAAAAGAAACAAACAAACATGAATACAACAAACTCAATACAGCGCGTAATAGCTTAAAGGTACTATCGTACTTTGGCAGCATACCGAAACAGAAATCTTCACAGAATTACCTATAACTTAATAAAGGGCATAAAGATGGTGATGGTAGAAACATAATTTATCGTTCAGGTTTTTCTGCCTGAAATGCTGTATCTATCAAGAAAAGAGTAAAGCCAATGACCAAAATTAATCTTAATCTTTAAAAGATAAAAAATAACGGTGCAAAGATTTAAAAGATATACCGTGACGTTTGGGCGTTTTCACTGTTTTCTCAAAAAGTGGGTACCGTATGGGACTTGACATTTCACAGATGACTGTTGTTGTATATTTCTTGATATTTTCGCTCATGATTCTGTATTGGTTGACAAAAACCAAAGTAAAAATTATGATTTTACCTCAAACCCCCAAATGGTAAAGAACAGAACAAGATATATGCGTCAAATTATTTTACGTCATTTTTGACCTAACCAAGACTATATGGGCATTTACCAAACGGAGGCTCAGGCTTTATTTTATGGCTCCGGCTTCATTTCGTGATTCCATTCTGAAATAACAGGTATCAAAATAGAGGCATTTGGCTGCGGTTCGGAAGTAGATTCTCTGGTTTGAAAAGGAAAACAGACCTTCAGCTTTAATGAAAAACCACAACGTATATTTTAAGCATATGGATCACAGAGCCTGAGCCTGAGCCTGAGCCTGAGCCTGAGCCTGAGCCTGAGTTTCGTAAACGCCCTATGATCAAGAATCAATGCTTTCTTGTTCACGATGACATGTTGGCGCTATCCACGGTTGCCAAGCCACCGATCTTCCTACAATTTATTTTTATTTACCCTGACAAGAGGGCTGGCCGAATATAAAATGGTCCGATGATGTGGAAAGTAGAATCTCAAGGAGGTGGTTTTAATACGTCTTGAGACTAAAAAAAAAAGCAGAGAGTAGAAGAAGGTTTATTGCTAAGAACAGCCTCTTCTCTTCCCATCAGAGAAAAATTCCCAAAAGCGTTTTTAGCGGTCAAGCATAAATCATGGCAAGAGTGTTCAGCCCTCGTTATTTTGGATGGTATACATAATGCGTGCGTGTTTTTCTTTTAGTTCCGCGGTTCTTTTACTCGGCGTTCGACAGCTCTGAAATCCTGGGAGACCCCAGCGAATTCGAACAACTGACGGCAGCCCGTCTGCAGATAGGTTGATGAGCCCCGGCTGAGATGATTCAAGTCCAGATTTGAGCGTATCATTTTATACTCCGATCCCGTGCTAATATTTCTTCCGCACTCTCTGCACAGAATGATAGGAACTCATCATTATTGTGATGTCAATGGATTGTACAGTATGAGGTTGTAGGGTATTAGGCCTATATCTAGCGCTTGGCACGGGAAAAGGATCATTTATCCATCATACCGTTTGACATCAACGGCTCACGGTATGCAGGTGTAAATGCCGCTGGTTTTGGGGACAAACGACGCACGATCTGGCAGGGAAAGATATCCCTTATGATCCTCACACAATACTTTGATCCTCTCGCAAAAAAACAACAACATCCGTTTATCTTAAAGGTGATATTGTACTTTGAATGCAGATTCATGGGCTACAATATCAAGAAAGATACAGTACCAACCATCTGTGAAAATTTCAGTCCCGTACGGTGCCCAGTTTTTAGTAAATAGTGAAAAACGGCCAAAGTATTTCAAAATCTTTTTCTGTTAAATTTTTTAACATTAAAAGATCAAAAATTATTTTGGTCACTGTTTTTTTTTTACTCTTTTCTGGATAAATTCAGCATTTCGGGCAGAAAAATTGTAACGGTATGTTTGTACCGTCACCGTCTTTATACCTTGTGAGTTATAGGGAAATCTGTGAAGATTTCTGTTTCGGTATGCTATCAAAGTATGATAGTACCTTTAGTGATGTGAAGTATTTTCTTCATTGTTAGTGTTATTTGGGAGTTCGTCCAAAGGAGATTGAAAACCAAGCCATTGGATGGCCACGGTGGGCGAGAAAGCAGGTGCAAATAACTGGGCCATGCCCGTGTATAGACTAAACCCATTAGTCCAATTTTAGGCAAATTGAATCAGTTGCAATCATGATATCATAAGACTTTACTGTCATATCTAAATCCATTCTGATTTGATATCTAATCTAGCCCTGCGGTCTTATAACGGCGATGATTCTCATTCGCCAAGCTTTTCTCAACATCTCCGCAACCTGTCGCAAATTTTGTGTTCCTTTATACAGGGTGTCAAAAAAACGCAACACTTTGTCTCGAGAACTATTATATAAAAATTGAATTGTTTACCACTTCAAGATTCGGATATGTGATACAACTCTGTCTTGGCTATCACCATGTAGAATTTGAGCAAAATTTGACTGAAATTGAGGGGAAAAGACTGAATTACCCAACATTAAAACCCGATTTTCATCTTTCTTTCAATACACATTATGTGTGTGTTGACCACTTATTCTGGAATACTGCAAATTTGTTTTGATAGAGTACTCTTTCAATTGGTCATATTTTCGCCAATTTCAGCTCGATTTTGCTTAAATTCTACATGGTGATAGCCAAGATATGGTTGTATCATATAACTGAATCTTGAAGTGACAAACAGTTTAATTTTAACATAATGGTTCCCGACAAAGTGTTGCGGTTTTTTCTGGGACACCAGCACGTACAAACCAATGTTGCCAATAGGTTTTGCAATAACACCATGCAATCTCTTCTGTGAGAGTGTGTGGTTCTGAGGGTGATATTATCTGTTGACGTTGCGAACAGTGTGCTCTGTTCGTCTTCAGGAGCTAGGGTGACTGCTCAAATTAAATTCTAATGGGATGAAATCTCGGCTGTTTAAAAAATAAACCTCTGTTTACTCTGAGCAAAGCACTGAACATCAAGCAAATTACAGCCAATAAGATTTGACCTTTTAGATGTAGTGAATCCTTCTTTGTATCATAATGTCATGGTTTTTTTTACCGTCTGGGGGTTTTGATAACATGAAGTGGAATCTTCAGTCCAATCGTACGATCATACTCGACGTGTCATGCACTTTTACTAAATTGAGTTAGCCATGGAAATGTTTGGTACTATAGCATTGCTGGCTTCGCTGTCCGTGTCCCTGTCGCTGTTTGTTTAATTGTGAAGCACTGTATGGAACCGAGAATGGCCACGATGTCAATTATTGTTACACCTCTACAGTAACATTCAAGATGTCACATCACGATATTTATGATAGTATGTAACAAAATAATACGCATGCAAGCGAGTATATAAAAGGTTTAATTTCTGGAAGATGTGAATTTGGAGGGGGTAAATTATTCAAAGTCATTCATGGTGGATTTATTTTGAGTGATTTCATGATGAAACAATAACTACGTCTATACGTAACATTAATTTAACAAAGTACGTATAAAAAATGGCACTCAAAAGGTACAGTACATGATTGGTAACATACACAAACAGAAATGTTCACAGATTTATGTATAACTTTCAAGGTATGAAGATGGTGCTGATAGAAACATACCGTTGAAATATTTCCGTCTGAAATTGTGTAGTTATTCAGAAATTAGTCAAACGAAGACCGAAAACAGTTTTGATCTCGGGGTAAGATCAAAACCATTCTTTATGTTTTAAAAGAAAACCTGAGGTCGGGTTTCCATAATATTCTCGTGACTCAGATGTCAGATAAAATTGATCTCAAACTTTTACAGGTTTATATTTCCAAGTATATGCTGGATCAGACAGTAAGTGCTGTTCTGTGACTTACTAATTATGTATTATACCTTAAAATCTCCCCAACTAGGCCTATACGTATACTCTGTAATCCATCCATTCTTCCCTTTCCCCCTAACGAAAAATCAACGTTCTCTTGCGGCCATTATATTACTAGTACAACCCATTACAAGCATATCTTTGACAAACCAAATTCAAACATATGGCCTGCTGAATTCATCCCATGTAAATATGTTATGCCCATACAGTCCTTAGATTTATCTGAAAACAATAATGGAATCGTTTAAAGTGTGCAGAGGTATAAGGTAACATTGAGAAAACCGATTCGAGTCCCCTTACAATGAATCCCTTAATTACCGGTGTATTACGTTACGTCAACGGGATCCAAAGCTCTGTAAAGCTGCATAGAACGCCAAAAACATCCCGTTCCCATATAACAAAAAAACAAAAACACAGGTAGGCCTAGCGTTTTTCCTAACTGAGGCATATTTTTGAAAGGCCAGGAAATGTAGTTTCTAGAAATGTAATTGATTCTTTAAAATAAAATCATCATTGTGCAAATTACTTGTTGATAGCCTTGCTTCATATTGTCTTTACTCACTCATGCATGAAGTATATATATCAAATGAAAGCCGAGGAACTAAGCTTTTCAGATATGTGTCATTTATTATTCAAAAGTGAAATTAAAATAGGATTAAACATTGACAAATCTCGGTTTCGTTTTTTCAGGGACATCCTGTATATCCGGTTTTCCATTATAATTTACAGTAACAAGACACACTATACCGTACCTATACCGCAAGCCAGTGTCGGTTCATTAAACTATTCCTCATTCTGACCGCGTTCTTCATTGAAGGTAACCACGATGCAAACCTAAATTGCAATTTCAAGGTAAAACGACAAAAAAAATATATACACGTTTACAAGACATGTCGTGAATTTGCTCACTTCCCCCTTCTTTATAACTATTGCGATAAATAAGTCAGTCCTTTCTATTAAAACAATATATCCACAGCCTATTATCAAACGCATCGTTAAAGTCTAGGCTATTTGGGAGCCAAAATTCTACCCCCACCACCAAATCAGCAAACGTTATACATGTACCACATCATGCTGAAGCAAAACGCCACAACAACGACGTCCAAACGTTAAAAAAATGACTGATGGACACGAACGGAACCCGTTGAGTGTAATGAGTGCAAAAACATTTCCCTGAAACACCCCCACCTCCCTTGGGGTAGGGCTTGGGGGGGGTCGGCCAAAGCCGTCATCCGCCCAGGTCAAGTTGTCATTTCCTGATGAGCCCCTGTTATAATATACCACCAAGGGAAGATGGCACTTCATTGATCATGCATTGTCTCGTCACAGTCGTTAGCCCATACGTCCTATTTTCGTTCTAAGTAGAACCATATAGAACCCAATAATTATCTCGTATGTGACAGGCCAAGGTCCTTTTATAGCAAAATTACTGTTCGGTTCGTGCTGTTTTCACTCTGTTCGGAGTGTGAAGAGTAAGATCACATTTCTAAGCATGAATCTGGCACCCTTTGTAAATCACAACATCCGCTTAGGTAATTAGTATAATAGCATGATAGGTCACACCCTACAGTATACTCCATCAGATACAACTCATGGTCCAACGCGCCCAAAGAGTGGCCCCACAGTTTCAGGCAGACAACGGTATACCGCTCTTCCTTGGCCCTGGTGCGTGACTGATTAATATTTTTAGTTTTTCACACATTGTAATCGCTTTAAAGGTAATGTTGTCCTTTGGTTTTTGTCAAAGAAATGCAGATTCATAAGCAAAAAATTTCACGATAGATACATTAAAAGTCATCTGTAAAATGCCCAGCCCCATACAGTGTCAATTTTTGAGGAAATAGTGAAAAACGCCCATGGTATTTTAAAGAATCTGTTCACCTTTATTCTTGATCTTTTAAAGATCAAAATGGTTTTTTGGTCATTGGTTTTACTCTTTTCTTGATAAACACAGCATTTCAGGCAGACAAACTTGGACGATGTTTCTACTATCACCATCCTCACACCCTGTAAGTTATGGGTAAATCTGTGAAGATTTCTGTTTCGGTATGCTACCAAAGTATGACACTACCTTTAAAAGAAAATTATACCCTGTTCGTAATCATTTTTAGAAGGGAAAGGAAAATGAATGGATGACACTCCCTACTCCTCTCGTCTTAAAATTCTCTTTCCCATCGATGTTGTAATTTGAAACCCTGATGTTTGAGGAAACATCCCCTTCACAAGCAGCGAAGCCATAACGTTTTTTTTCTTTCTCGTGTTTCCGGACTATCCTGAACTCATACATAGGGAATGACGTTCTTGCTTTTAGGCTTAGGGGCGTACAAGCAAAGCTCGGTTCACCATCTAGAATCTCAATTGGTACTTGGCGGTCAAGTAGACCCTGCCTTGGAATAATTTCACTCAATCTCTGATTGGCTTGATAGTTTGTTTTAAACAATGGAAGACTTTTGGAGAGTCAGTCTTGAGTCAACAGCGCACGCGCAAACCATGCTTGCGCAATTGTGAGCATGCGCGCGTTGTATTGCGCGTGCGTGCGCTGTTGACTCAAAACCGACTCTCCAAAAGTCTCCCATTACATACCATATTATGCCTGATAGTGAATTTGTGCTTAGATGATGAATGAGATAATGCGTTTTATACATAGGTGTTGATTTCTTTTCATGATTGGGGGGATGATTGGTGATTTTGTGTCCTATGCGAGAGAGCGAAACGACCAAGCGGGGGAGGGTGTGGAAGGGGGGTGGGAGCCCTTCAAATATTGGAGGGGGGGGGGGGTATATCCCCCCCTCCGGAATCGACACCCATGGTTTTACAAAAACAGAAAAATATCTACGGATACCCAAATACAGCTCTGTCACCAGTGGTGTCACAACTTGGAGTCATCCTTTTTTTAATAGTATTCACTGTATAAGGTACTGTCATACTTTGGTAGCATATACCCAAACAGAAATGTTCACTGCTTTACCTATAACTTACAAGGTATATAAAGATGGTGATGGTAGAAACATACCGTTAACAATCAAAAGTAACGGTGAGAAGATTTTGAAAATACTGTGGGCTTTTTTTTTTTCACTGTTTTTCAGATCTGATTTCAGATGCCGTCAGATGACGTCAGATATGGGAGCCTTTTGTTCAAAGGTAAAGACTCCCATATCTGACGTCACGAAATCACACAAATTTGTCTGCGGCCTCCATTGACGAACTTCAGACAATCTGAATTTGGGGGGAGCTTGCGGGCTGAGAGAAAAATCATCAAAAAAAACTCTCTTCATGTGTTCAGTGTGAGATAAATATTTTTTTGGGTGTTATTTAAAGTAATTTAAGAATTATAGTTCTAACAATGAACGCGAGGTTTGTTGAGTGTTGAACATCCTCTTTAATACTAGCTACGGATCCACCATAACATCCTGTACAAAACAGGGTACACACTTTAGCAGACGGTGAAGATAACATATAGGCCTATATACATAAAATGCACTTTCTACAATGTTTGCACAATAATTCTTCCTTCTGCGTTTCAAGTGTCACAATAAACTGCTTCACTATTGAACTGAGAAATTGCCGCCAATGACCAAAAGTGCGGGAAAAACTATATGCAGTCTGATCACAACTGGTCATCGACATCAGAAACCACATGCCAAGCTGAGTGATCAGAACGGGAACCAGTCAATCTCTATACACAGACTCCGCCCACGGAAGTTAAGTGCTGAGGTATATAATAATCTGAAGAGACAAGGCGAAGTAGGGGAGGGGATGGGGGAGGGGGAGGGGGTAGTTGAGGTGTGGGGACGGGGGCTTGTGTTAGAGTGGGTATGGGATGGGACAGCCATGCGTGGTCACGTGACAGTGCGTCATCCTTCTCCTAGAGGTGTGGGATGTTGGGGGAAAACCGAGTCAAAAGGAAACGTGTCCCCGTGCCAGAGGCCACACAGTGCTAAACAACTCGCCGTTCAACAAGCTTCGGATATCAGGTAGCGGAGCAAAGGAACTCACGCTCCAAGCTCGTATAGGTCTCGGACTCTGTCTCACAACCGGACAAGTCAGATCGCAGGATACTTTACAAGGCTTTGCATCAACAGGTAAGGTCTTATACTAGATCCTGGGGCCGTGCTTAGCACACAAAAAACTCGCTAACCATGAAATCTCCGTCTTGATAAAAACAGGATTAACAACCAAATGTCCATGTGTTGTGTAACACTTGTGATTGTTCTTTGGCTGTTGTTCGCAGATCATGAATATCAAATGGAATTTGTAATAGTGATTTGTTTTATTGGGCAAGGCATTTTGCGCTAAGACAATTTTGTATGCTTAACAGCTCCATGAAATTGGCCCCTGATACTCTGGTATCGAACGCATTTATTCATTTATGTTTCGTCGGGCTCGGAGAACGATTGACCGTTTTCTAAAGAAAATCATTTTACAATGGATTGATGTAACACTCAAGACTGATACTTATGCCATTAGACAGGAGGAAAGTAGTAGAACGGAGACAACTACACCAAAATTTAACGCTGCTATTGAAAAAGCTTTTCGAAATGTGAATAATTTATGTCACTAAAACAGTCATGATTCAGCCGGAGACATAGCGAATTGTAAAACTGCATCGAGTCTGTTGCATAGGGAAAATTCACGTGTAAAATTTACCTTTTAAAGTTAAATATTTAAAGGGAATATCATACTTTGGTTTCTGTCAAAGAAATTAAGATTCATGGGCAAAACTATAAAGAAAGATACAGTTACAGTCATCTGTGAAATGTACGGTCCCACACGGTGCCCACGTATGAGAAAACAGTGGAAAACGGTTATTTTTTATCTTTTAAAGATCAACATTGTTTCTGGTAATTGGGTTTACTCTTGTCTGGATAAATACAGCATTTCAGGCAGACATTTTGTTCTACCATCACCATATTTATACCCTGTAATTTATAGGTAAATCTGTGACGATTGCCGTTTCGGTATGCTACCAAAGTATGATAGTAGGACTATACCTTTAAATCTGCAGACTCACAAAAAGAGATACGTCTTTCAGAATCAAGTTATAGTTTCATTCATTCTTAAAACAAGAAGACATAAAAAAGCCTTATCCTTGACATTGTAACAAAATGGATGAATAAACGACATGGTGAGACGTAACTAATTCAGTTTGCAATAAAGATAGCTCTCAATGTAATAGTTTCAACCTTCGCCTCCATCCGTAAACCACCTGCGACGTTTAAATGTAATCTAAAAAATATCTAAATATATTTTAATATAATAACTGAGCGTGGTAGTGGCCATCGACTGAATTATGTTCACTTTGTGATTGGAGATTTCAGTGGTCGTCTTCGAAGATGGTTTATATTATTTTGGCGCGAAGGCATTTTTAAAATGTTGGGCGAGACTCCATTCCATCCTATACTTCTATTGAGCTATAGACTTTTCTTTTATTTACAAACACTGGTCTGTGGTTGGCATGGGCGGCCAAAGGTTGCAAATCATTTCATCTTCATGACAGACGGCGTGACCAACTTCAACGTTTTTAGTACTTTCCATACCTGTACAATATACATACCAGCATTGCTCGCGTTGTTTCCATTACATTCAGCAATATATTTTAATGTTTAAGAAACGTTGTGTACAAATTGGGTAAAATATGTGGTTATCTTTTATGCCTGGCCTTGATGGCTCGCCATAGTTTCCGCCATGCTGGTTGGCAAAAACTCGGTCTGTGACGTTGCAAAAGAACGGTTTTATTACACAAGGATGTTTAAGTTTTGAAAAATGTCTATCACAACAGATAAATCGAATGGCAACATGGGTGGGCACAGCATTTTGTTGACATATTTACGGAGTCGACATTTTCCAAGTTCACAAACCGTCTAAAAAATACTGTCATCCAGACACAAAAGTCACAGAGCACGATAAACAAACGGCAGGCAGGCCCTGTCCGGTTTGAAATATTGCCGCTTGGTGTTAAACCAATGTTAAGCGTGAAGCGGTCTTACTGGACGGTGCGTCGGTGTATCGGAGTTTGGTTGTCAAGACATATATTATAAATACAGGCAAGGGGAAAATGGAGGGTAAAAAGAGATAAAAAATATGGGACATAAAAAGGTCTCCGGTAGAGCAGAAATGAACGGGATGGTGTTGTACGGTCGAATTAATCGATAAGGTCGGCCTAGTTCTAACAATAATGGACAAGAAAGCAAATATGCTTAAAAATATTTGAATATTATAGCGAATGCAAGTAATAAACTTGTACAAATAAATCTCAGCCTTCGATAAAGATCCTGTTAGGATCGAAAAACGTCAGGCCCTCCTAACTCCAAGCATTTTATAAATAATGTCAGGTAATTATTTTGGCTTGTGAGCAGTTTGCAGCAATTTATTACTTTTATAAAACATATAGTGATTATAAAGGCGCCTGTAGACCATTCTTGTCCGATTGGTTAACACAATATGAGTTTAAGATTTTTCCCCGAGCAGCAAAGTCTACTTAAAAACCCACAAAAACAGACGTTTTCTGACAAAAGCACTTGACCCAAAAAATCTGATTTATCATAACAAATATAAATGCACCTGGTAGCTTGAAGAAATGCTCTTAATTTCCAACCTACGAAATCGAATTCAACGGCAATGCGACATCTGAGAGCAAGTGCAAATTATGCAATTAACCACCGATATATATATATTTTTTTGTAATACTTAATTTTTCACGATTTTTAAATTCTCATATTATAACGCTTCATATTTTGTGTCGCAAGTGTGTTATTGTCTTTTGATCCTATGGGGCAAATCTGGTTCGTTTCAGTGTGATCTGCATTTCAGTTTCTATGCGTAATATAATTATAACAAACATGGGTCTTATGATGTTTTATACGCATTGGAATTTGAAAATAATTTCATCTTATTTCACTTCTGCCAAACATTTTCATCAGACAAAGCACACTTCCATAAAAATTGAAAAAAAAAAACACGGTACGAACGGCATCGCCTGTCGTAACATCCCTACGGTATACTTAAAACATAGAATTCAAAGAATCAAATAAAATTTGTTTTAGTGAGTCCTTGAGCATGTATAGATAAAGGTAATTTTAGACTTTGGATTGTGTCAGAGAAATGCAGATTCATGGGCAAATATATTGAGAAAGATACAGTAACAGTCATTCTGTGAAATTTCCAGTCCCATACGGTGCCCACGATTTGAGAAAACAGTGAAAACGCCCACGGCATTTTTAAATCCTTTCACTAGATTTTTGATCTTTCGGAGATCAACAAATGTTTGGGTCATTGGTTTGACTCTTTTCTGGACAAATTTACAGTGTGTTGCTACCATCACCACATTGATACCCTGTAAGTTATAGGTAAATCTGTGAAGATTAATGTTTCAGTTTGCTGCCAAAGTAAATGATGCTACCTTTAATTGTAAATCAGAAGCGGAACTGTCCCTCCCAAAGATTGAAATAAACGTGAGGTATATACGCAGTTTCAAGGGCATTGTGACTTATGCCTCTGATGCAACCAGCAGCACGTGCGAAGGTGGGCGTGGCTTACGTCTAAATTGCGTCACACTTTCTAAACGGGATAGGAATCATTCTATCCAATTTACTTCTGTTGTTATTCAATCCAAATAAATCGATAGCGATAGCAAAATGAGTAAAAAAAAACACGACATTATGAAATGAATCAAAGAAAGACAACGGCCCATTGGGCGGCGGTGGTTGAGACGAGCGGGAATGAACTAGGCGTGAAAACGGAAAAAGTGAAAAATATCTTCCCGCCAAAATGAAATGAGATCTGAGGGAAGGACACGGGCAACTGCAGGTGGTCGCAGAGGGGGCGGAAATCGTGCGGCCTCCCTTATAGAAATGGACTTTTGACCGACGCAGCTGGCTTCACGCGCGAGTTCTATGATTCCTATTTTTATGTATAAATAATGGAGAACCAAAGACCCGACACTCTTATGTATAGTCTAAAATAAACCATCCCTTTCAAATAGGCCTAATAATTGGCGTGGGGATTCGCGATTCAAAATATCAATTTTTGCGTCGGTGCCCGGTGTTTGTCTGTTTTTTCCTTTCTCTTCGAGAATATATATGAATCGTCAGATGGTCAATGACTGTGAAGAAAGATTTGAGGCTTTGCATGGTGATAATTGGTATGTGGATCGGTTTGCGGAAACACCATGTAAGAATCGTTCGTACTTTCGCACTTCTATTTCGTTCGCACTTGTCGTAAGGTCTCAACGTTTCGACTAGCCTGCTCTATTCACCATCAGGTCTCAACGTTTCGACTAACCTGCTCTAGTCATCATCAGAAGATGACTAGAGCAGACTCAGTCGAAAAGTTGAGACCTTACGAGAAGTGCGAACGAAATAGAAGTGCGAAAGTACGAACGAATCTTACATGGTGTTTCCGCTAACCGATCCACAGACTCTGAAGAACTAGATACAAATGTGGCTCCAACCACTTTATTTGACCAGAGATACGTCATAAGCCTATAACAAGATCCAAAGAAGTATTAAATCCACAACCTTTAAATGCCATGACAATTTCAAAGCTAGGGAAATACGTCACTGAAAGTGAACACAAAGATATAATCAGAGGAATTTGAAATTCAGCTAAGCTTCGGAGGACCTCGAGTCTTGTTGTTATAAAGTGCTTTGGGCAAATTAAACTTGAAGAACATTTTTCAAAAGATAGCAATGATAATTTATTGATAAAGTTACAGATTTGAGCTTTGGGGCTTTGATATTGCGCAATCTCCATACACTATTGTTTTTTGTTTTTATATTGATACAGGGCCTGATGAATAAACTAGTTAAGTCTGGACCAATTCTGGAGCTTTAAACTATACAGGGTGCCCCCCCCCCCCCCCCCCCCAAACAAAAAAACCGCAACACTTTGTGTTGAGAACTATTATATAAAAATTAAACTGTTTACCACTTGTGATACAACCATGTCTTGGCTATCACCATGTAGAATTTGAGCAAAGTTGGACTGAAATTAAGGGAAAAAACTAAGACTGAATTACCCAACTTCAAAACCCGATCTTCATCTTTCTTTCAATACATATTAGGCCTATGTGTGTATTGACTACTTATTCTGGAATACTGCAAATTTGTTTTTAAAGAGCACTCTTTTAATTGGTCATATTTTCGCCAATTTCAGCCCGATTTTGCTTACATTCTACATGGTGATAGCCAAGAGAATATTATATCATAGAAATGAATCTTGAAGTGATAAACAGTTTAATTTTAACATTATGGGTCCCAACACAGTGTTGCGGTTTTTTTGTCACACCCTGTCCCTAAATCATGCTGCCAGAATGAGATGTAGTCTGGTTCTACAAGTTATTGTTTACTTTTGGTCATAAACTCGTATACGCGTTGTCAAGAAACTCTGTGACTTATAGTACAAGACGATCCTGTATGGCAGACAAAATATAAAACAACCAACAACTAATAAACAATGACCATCATTCAGCAAATAACAACAAACGAACATCTTAAAGGTACAGTGCAGGATTGGTAACATACCCAAACAGAAATGTTCACAGATTTACGTATAACATTCAGGGTATGGAGATCGTGCTGGTAAAAACATACTGTTAAAAATATATTTCCACCTGAAATGGTGTATTTATCTAGAAATCAGTGAAAAAAACAAAGACCGAAAACAGTTTGTATATCGGGGTAAGATCAAAACCATGTATGTTTTATAAGAAGAAATGAGTCGGTTTTCGATATTTTCTCGTGACTCATATGTCCGATTGAGCTCAAATGTTTACAGGTTTATCATTTTATGCATACGTTTAATCAGACAAAGTGTGAGTGCTGTTCTGTGACCTTTACCAATCATATCATACCTTAAAACAACTCCTTATAACAAAGTTCAACATAATTTCTGATTGATCATCAACTGAAAATCAATCAAAGTCTTGGGATGTTTGCTGATGTGATACAATGATTGACATTTTAGAGTCGACCCCTCGAAGGACTGCTATATCATATCGCATATTACTTATACTGACAGTGAAGATGACACGTCTTTAAAGTCAAAGAGACCGACACGGAGAAAACTTCTCTGACATTTCGCGCCTTTTTTAGTAGCCTTAATCTAACATGCAGTGCCGTATATACACATTTGGGGTTCCAGTGTATATGCTCTCATAGTTATAGTAAGTTGCTGAAAATGTCATGCTTTAAAGGTGATATCATACTTTGGTAAGAAACCAAAACAGAAATGTTCACAGATTTACGTATAACTTACAGGGTATGAAGATGGTGATGGTAGAAACATACCGTTCAAATGTTTCCGCCTGAAATGGTGTATTTATCCAGAAATTAGTCAAACAACGACCGAAAATCTTTTAAAAGATCAAAAATAAAAGAGAAAAGACTTAAGAAATACTGTGCCTGTTTTTCACTGTTTCCTCAAAAAGTGGGCACCGTGTGGGACTGAAATGTTCACAGATGACTGTTACTGTATCTGTCTTGATATTTTTGCCCATGAATCTGTATTCCTTTGATAAAAACCAAAGTATGGTATTACCTTTAAGTACATAATACACAAATCTGGATTGATATGATCTTGTTGATGGTAGGCCTATAATAACGACATCTGCGATAATTTCCTTCGTGACAGGTCGGATTCGCACGTCGAACTCTCGGCAAAGTACAACCCCAATGCGATGCGGCCATATACAAATCCAAGTGTGACATTTAAAGCTTTGGTAACCTATAGGTAGCACCAACTTGTCTCAGTTTGACGCCAAAGGCATCACACGCATAAATACAATTCGAAATCGAATTTTTTTTTTGGTTACAAAACCAGATATTTGGATGGATTTCAAGTTAAAGCACAAACTCAACAATTAAGGAATATTTCAATATCATAGGATATTATATTATACCTGTCATAAAAATCCAAATGGGTGAAAAGGGAGTTTATTTCAATTTCTGTGTAAAACTTAGACGCAGAAAGGATTTAAGACTGCTCATGTAGGTCCAAGTCGGTCCTAGCTTCGTAATATATCCATGAATGTTAATTACTCCGTATTTAAGGGGTCTGGGGCCGATTTCATAATACGACGCGTCGTAGAGTTAAGACGCATCCTTTCTCTATGGACTCACCGCATAGATGCGACGCGTCGCAGCTAGGACGCGTCGCAAATCGAGTTGTGACGAGTTGCAGAGCTTTATGAAATCGGCCCCTGTTAACTTTTAATTAGCACCTCGTATCAGTGTGAGTTTCGAGCTTTAAATTTGCATAAAGATATCATAAATATGCACTCTAAAAGTAGGCGACACTTTCAATTTCAAAAGGGTTAAACTTTAAACTTTAAAGGTAAAAGTTTAAAGTCTTTTCTCTTTTATTGTTTGATCTTTAAAAGATCAAAAATAATTTTGGTTTAACTCTTTCACGGATAAATTATACCAATGTATGATAATACCTTTAATGCCCATTTTTCTCAGAACTATAGTTTCAACGCCCAGTGGCCAATTTGTCTCTTCGTGAAAACGGTGACTGTACAATCATTGTTTTTATTACATTTACGAATCAATGTCACTTGAAGTCACACAGCTGATGAAACATCCGTGTATTGGCTACGTCAAGGACGATTCCTTGTCAGACGCCATCTTTATTACGTCATTACATGGGTTTATGACGTATGGTGGTCGAGAAAGGACAATAAATCGATCAATCGAGTGATGCAAAGTATTGGCTTTGTTTTAATATCTGCTTGAATTTGTAGAGAAATTGCTCTTGAAACTTGACGAACACACACCCAAGATCAAAACAGAGGTATAGGCCTTTATTTCTACCTCCATGACCAAATCAAAGGACTGGCCAATGGACAAATCAACACGATTGAACCATTGAAGTAGAAATAGACGTTCTGTAGCATGTGTGTGATATTGGCCATCACACACCTGTTTCAGCCTAAAGGGGATTTTGTGGACAAAGTTTCAGTGTAAACTGTCCCACAGTGCCGTTCTTATAATTAATAATTATAACTTCAATGCACACTTCCGGCCGCGCGGGGGCGTTACTACCCCCATAAAGGAGGCGTGTCCATCATGTGGTAAATCCAACGCCTTTGACGAAAGACTTTAATTGATCAAAATCAGCAATAGACACCGAGCAGCCTTATCGCGATGAAGAAAAAAAAACACAGCACTGAGCCTATTATAACGGGTCACGGAGAAAATTGGCTTAAAGGGTGGCTGGAATGGGATTCCGTAGTTCATTTTATTTTTTATATCATTCCTGTGGCTGCCTCTATGGCATAAGCTGATAACACTTGATGCGTTTGCGTTTTTAAGGACAATTTTTGCCTGAAGCGCATGCCATGGTTTCTGCCTTCGAGGATTAATCCTCATAAGGCATAATCCTCTACTCAACCACCTGATAGTAAGAAAGAAAGAAGAAAACAAAACCATACATAAAAATCAAGACGAATTGAAAGGTAATATCATACGTTTTTGTCAAAGAAATACGGATTCATGGGAAAAATATCAAAGAAGATACAGTAACAGTCATCTGTGAAAATTTCAGTCCTATACGGTGCCCACTTTTTGAGAAAACAGTGAAAACGCACACAGTATTTCTTAAGTCTTTTCTCTTTTATTTTTGATCTTTAAAGGATCAAAAATAATTCTGGTCATTGGTTGTACTCTTTTCTGGATAAATACATCATTTCAGCTAGAACAAAATTTAACGGTATGTTTCTACCATCACCATCTATACCCATTTAGCTAGAGGTAAATCTGTGAACATTTCTGTTTGGGTATGCTACCAAAATATGATACTACCTTCAAAGGTCTGCGAACTTGTTCCATTCAGTGATGCATAAATGTAAGGTTTATGTTCCTGCAACTTCCAAAAGGGCAAGACTTGTTTTTGAATGAGCGATTTCGAACTAATCGGAAGGCTCACCCGAGGTAGTGTGCAATTTTCACTGTTAAAGATAGGCCTACTATCATACTTTGGTAGCATACCGAAACAGAAATCTCCACAGATTTACATAACTCACAGGGTATAAAGATGATGATGGTAGAAACATACCGTTAACATTTTCTGCTCGAAATGCTGTATTGATCCAGAAAAGAGTACAACCAATGACCAAAAACAATTTTGCCCCTTTAAAGATAACGGTGAACAGATTTTATAATACCGTCGGTGTTTTTCGCTATTTTCTGAAAAAGTGGGCACCGTATGGGACTGAAAAGTTCACAGATTACTGTTGTTGTATCTTCCTTGATATTTTCGCCCATGAATCTGCATTTCTTTGACAAAAAACAAAGTATGATAACTGAAACCTTTAAGATACTATTCCTTTCACATCACAACCCTTATTTGTTTTCAACAAGTTCACACGATTTTGTGCTGGTTGGTAGACAACCATGTATTTTCAATTCAAAATAATCATAAGCTCAATATTTAAAACTCGTAAACGAATCTCACATTATGTATTTTTTTCTCTGTGTACCGAACTTTTCTCGAATTTATTTTTCGGTTGGTTTGAAATCCGTGGAGGATTTTCTGTCAACCGGGGCCTTCGTAAGTTACCGCGTTTACAAAAAAACTGTTAAATTAGCTGTTAGACAGGCGCTGGATGGTCCCACCGCGGTCTCTTATAGGGTAATCTCGTCATAGTTCCTTGACCAATTGCCATTAACACAAACTCCTAGTCGCCATTGAGGGAGGTACGCGGTACTCCTTCTAGATTAAATTTCACTTAGTGTGGAAATCCTAGACCCTAAGAGGGTCGTTAACTTTCCAAAGTTGGCGCTACTTTAACGCGTTGAATAAACCCCCACGTGGCACCTGACTTGATACTTATACGGTCTTGTATAAGATTGTGCGTGACTCTATGACAATCATCAAAGTACCCTAAACAAACAAATAAGTTGACAGATAGACGGACAAACAAACCGTTAACAGACAGAATTTAGACATAAGTGGAGATAAATCGGGGAATTCGGAATCATAACCGTTGACTATAGTCACAATCGCATATGTAGAACGATTTCATTATCAATCCTATACAGGGTGTCCCCAAAAAAACGCAACACTTGTGTCGAGAACTATTATATGAAAATTAAACTGTGTATCACTTCAAGATTCAGATATGATACAACCATGTCTTGGCTATCACCATGTAGAATTTGAGCAAAATTGGACTAATTTTGAGGGGAAAAACTCATCAGGAGACGGTTGAAATGAGGGATATGAGGATTGGCGGTAGCCAAAACGGTTTCTGTTTAGAAGAGAACTTTTGATGTTCATGTATTTAATTTTACTTTCTAACTTCGGAACAAATTTAGGGAATTATTTTAGGGAATTAAAGTGCAGTTTTTCTCGGTTGTGACATTAAATAATTCATAGAAAGTTTGGTGTTTATATTAACTTTATAATCAGCAAGCTTTTATACGGAAACCGAAAGAACCTTTCCAAAATTCTGTGTACCATGAGTTTAATATCGGTCGCCACCGTTACACGCTGATCAACACTAGATACCAAGTGTCAAAGGCAAGGTAAGATGGGAATATGACAGCTGGATAAGGCACATAGCACAATGGATACAATCTTTAAACAAACATATTTCGTACCAGATGGTTAACCGGTAGCTATTGTCCACAATTTCTCTTTCAACTTTCTATCGGATTTAATATTTTAGCCGATAATATCGATTAACTGTGTTGTATAATATGAGTTAAAGGGTTTATGCGGTGCTTTTTTTCAGTCAGGTTATTTTATTACCTTCAGACAGAGAATACACTGACATATAATGAATGGCAAGTCTTATTTTGGTTTCAAACCACCATTTGGTTTTCGTTTTAATGACTTTGCAACTGAATGGGAGATTTTCATGCATACTCATGTGGGGAACCAACAGCAAAAATATAATGAAAAAACATAAATAACGAAGAGGCAACTTGACCCACAGAAATGGTTTGGCAAAAACATTATACCGTCTGTTGAGTGAAAGGAGCATATTCGGCACACAAAACCTATTGAGGAGGAAAAGGTATGTCAGAAAACCTATAAACCAACCCCAACTTTATGTGCACAAATCAATTGGGTTATTACTGCTCTCAAATACCCAGATGACGTCACAGTTTTGCTCATGAATATGGAAATTCTATTTAGCATACAAACCAAAAAACTTGTTGTTAACCCTGAAACAGTGCGAGGAAGTGGGTACAATCACAGGCCCCATTTAACAATTCCTTTTTGCACACGTTCAAGCCATAATATTCCTATTGCAGAGACCCTTTAAGGTTTGGCATGCTGGCCATGCAGTAATGGTTGATATTAATGATCACATAGCATATTCCCATCATTTTTGTTCGTGTCATATCTGCTCCCTGATGTGGGAGTGTTCAAGGGCTATTCAGGCCTTCCTCCTCCGCGGTAAATATTAACAACCCAAACCAATAACCGCCAGCGATCAGTTTAGTGATTATAGCAGGGTATATGGATATCGCCTACCGAACAGTCCGAGAAACGGAAAGTATAAAATGACAGCCGGCTCTTTTTTTTTTCCTGGAGAACCCAGCCCCTTTGAAAAATCCTCCTAGATATAGGGTTAATAATCAAAGGCGAATATGGGTTAGTGTGGGCGTCTTGCAGATGTGTGGTGGAAATCAATAAAAAACAACAACTGAGTTTAATCAAGTTCTTCTCTCTCGATGGAGGATGCATTTGGTAAAAGAAAATACAATATGTCGGGAACCTAGGTCTCAAGTGCAATATGGTTCGCAAGAAGTGCCCCTTATGTTCCCAGACAGTAAACTATATTGGAAATATCATCACATTCAATTGGTTACTGAATAGATACAAGTTATTGTTGCCTGATGACGGTCTCTAGAGCTAAAAGAGTATAGAGCAGGTTTCTCGACAATACAGAGCCAGCTGAAACATGGATTAAAGGGAGTATCGTACTTTGGTAGTATACCGAAACAGAAATCTTCACAGATTTATCTATAATTTACATGGTATAAAGATGGCGATTGTAGAAATATACTGTGAAAATTGTTCTGCCTGAAATGCTGTAGGCCCCTATTTATCCAGAAAAGAGTAAAACCAATGACCAAAAACAATTTCGATCTTTTAAAGATGAAAAATAACGGTGAAAATATTTTTTAAAATACTGTGGGCGTTTTCATTGTTTTCTCAAAAGGTGGTTACCGTATGGGACTGAAATTTTCACAGATGACTGATATTGTATCTTCCTTGGTATTTTTGCCCATGAATCTGCATTTCTATAATAAAAACCAAAGTATGACCTTTATTACCTAAAAGAAAACCGTGGAAGATTTCATTTTTAAATTATAAGGACGTCGCGCGAGAACAGACACAGGTGTTTAATTACAAATAATTTGGAATTTTGAGGTGCAAATCATGTCCCTTTGGAGACCAATGATTTTGAGTTCGTCGCAACCCCTTCAAAGTCAACACAGTAGACGTCAAGACTACAAATACCGAGTATATTGGACACATCAGTACACCAAGAAAACGAAAACAGGGTTGATTGAAATTTCCGCCTCAAGTCGTCCAGCAGTCATCAGGCCATTAGCGTTTGATGAAGAGCTGCCACAAATATACACACAAACGACCGAAAGAGTGTCGCTTTGCAAAGCACGTTCAATATTTAAGCAGCAAACACGCGTGATTCGTCCTTTTCAAGACAGCAGTTCGCTCCATCTTTCAAGAAACATCCATTTCCTTCCATTTTGATCGTAAGTGCCTTACGACATTGATGGCTGTGTTTTCTATAATGGACAAACTGCTCCTATTTTGTTATCGAACACACACATGCACAAACCACACACGAACCTGAAATCTAAACTACACATTTCGTCTGGTGCATCAGGCATGTTCATGGCCCAATTTCATGGAATCCATTACGGCCTATTTCTATTGTTGTTTTTTTGCTAAAGGACACTTCTACGCGTGAAATCTATTTCACGGAATCCGTAAGCAAGACTTTTGGTATAGCGAAGAATTTTTTAGGCTAACCTTGATTTTTTCTTCTGCTAAGGCACTGCCATTATTATGCATTAAGCAGAAAGTTCTTGCTTACCGTTACCAAAAGAGAAATCTCTCCCGTGAAATATGCTAACCGTAAGCAAAAAAGTATGCTACCTTAAGCGACCAATTGAGAACAAACAAAACATCAGAATCTTGCATCTGTCTGTTTTTATCAGGGAAATAATCAATCAACCAAGTTTCTTTATAGAGTTAGGCAGAGTGTACACTGTTAACATTTCGATAACAATTTCGGTAACATGTTGCCCAGGTACCATGCTGCTAAAAATATCAGTGCAAACAGAGCAAAACGAGTTGGGTAACATGTCGCAGCAACATCTCGGTAACATGTTGGCCAAATGTAAGTCGCTGGTGTACACAGGGCCCAAAGTCGTGTTGGCAACACGGTGTTACCGAAATTGTTAGCAGTGTACACTCTGCTTTACTCGTAATTTTGCTGATATTAGTTTTTATTTTGGAAACCATACACGCGACATTGGTACCCTTTAAAACTGCGACACAGCATTGAAGAAGGACTTGGCGGTTTGCATTCTCAAAACAAAAGACCCCTCCGGTGAGGGATGGGGGTGTATAGGGGGGTGGTTGTAGGAAGAGGAGACATTACTGTTGAAGTGTTGAAATAATTAAAAATGTCCATTTAGCAGTAATTATTTCAATCAGACTTTGCTCACGCCTCGCCCAAATTGGAAGGACTAGGTGTGTTGCCATTTATCTGCCACACTTTCCTATTATGACAATCACACGCACGGACCGAAATGTCACTTCAATTAAAAAACAACAACTCGTCTTTCAGTCCCATTTCCACCTTCAAATTTGAGGTCATAAAATAATACATTACGATGTATGTAACTGTATAGACAATGAAAGAGTGTCTGGAGAACGCACGTGGTTATAGCCACGTGGTTATAGACTTAATACTGGGGCCAATTTCATAGAGCTGCTTAGCACCCAAATGTGCTTAAGCACCACAAACCTTGGTAAATAAAAATCAGTATTCTACCCAAAACCTCTTTTTAAAGTTATGTTCGGCAAACAATGACCGAATGCAAGTCGAAAGCAGTAAATATCACATAAAAATTTGGATGGTGGTAATCCCGATTGATCAAAACTGTTTTCGGTTTTGGGAAAAAATACAGCCTTTTGTCAGACAACTTTTAACGGTACGTTTGTACCAGGTCTATCTTTATGCCACGTGAGGTATATGTGAACATGTCTGTTTTAGTTTACTGCCAAAGTATGATAGTATTGAAAGATTTGAGGATTTGCATGGTGACAATTGGTATGTGGATCGGTTTGCGAAAACACCATGTAATTATCGTTCGTACTTTCGCACTTCTATATCGTTCGCACTTCTATATCGTTCGCACTTCTCGCAATTAGGTCTAAACGTTTCGACTAGTCTGCTCTAGTCCTCATCAGGAGACTATAATAGTATTATTATAGTAATGATAGTAATATGATAGTATTATTACCTTTAAAGGTACAGTACAGGATTGCTAACATACCCAAACAAAATTTAGGTATAATTTGCTGGGTATGAAGGTTTGGTCAGGTTTGGTACTGAACCTCAAAAACTTCAACAGGCTCCAGCTAATGGAGTTTGATTCACTTGGTATGGATGTGTCTATGCCTTGGTGTGTTGCTTTAAAAGCCGATATTTCGTTTTGGTAGACTTGTAGCTTTCATTTAGTGTGAAGCCTGAAACATTATTGTAGCATCACTAATGAAACGACCCAATCTATAGGAATTTTTTTTTTTTTGAGGGGGGGTCATGGTATTGGGCTGAAATGTGTTTTTTTTTCTTCATAAACTTGATTTATTTTTTTAATCCTCATGCAGGTGACATCTCAACATCCTTCATCACAATGACGTGCCACAAATTCCTGGCCACGGCTGCGCTCTTCCTGGTCTTCGCCGTGTGGACGTGCCACGCCGTCAACTTCTACAAACAGGGCAAGGACCCCAGCCCTTATAACCCGCCCTCAAGAGGTGGCTCCAGACCCCCCGCCAGGGGCCAGTCGTCCCCTAGCAATGCGCTGTGGATTCGAACCCGAGACGCACCAGTCGACACAATGCGATACCGGATGCCCATGGATCGTCGTATGGTACCGGCATCGATGTTGTTCGAGGACAGAAACCAAGATAAGAGGCTGTTCGACGATCTGCTGCAATCGCCAGACAAAAGGCGAGTGGTTTTTCTTAATGGTTGCATTCGTTTAGCTCCCCCAGGTCGACACCAGTCAACATCGTCCCCATTCTCTCGCTTGTTTTGTGCAGTATAGCACAACCATTCCCAGTAAAGGCTGACCCGTGTCCACAGACATTGAGTTTTTGATGAAAACAGGAGATTTGGTGTTAAAACTTACACGATACACAATTATATGATACAGCCAAGAGCAGCATTAAGCTTTGTTATACATTCTGCAGTTGTACATTCTGCAGTGAAATTTACCGTGACGTCATCACGACGTCATCAAAAACGCTGATTTTTTATTTCATATTGTAAACAGTGTCTGATCGTCACGAAACTTGGTATATAAGTGTGATGTCTGTGCTACTCTAATGATGACGTGTCTCTATGATGACGTAGTGAAATAAAGTCGGAACAGCTCTGTGTTCGTCCGCGAACACTTTGATGTCCAGTTGTACTTGTAAGCACAGCGCAGCACGTGCGCATGAATGCTTTGGGTGGAAAAAGTATACATGAATTTCACGAAATAGTAAAATGGGCTAATTAGATAAGCACGATTCAATGAAATCGTTGAAAAATTTAACAGAAACTTCCTCAATAACACAGTATAGCCCCTTGGTAATTTTCGTAAACTGTTTTCATGATTCCCTTCGTTCGGTTTTTTTTAATCTGCAGATTGAACAGATACCGAAGGATCGCTGCACTGTTAAACAAAGAGGAGGATTTTTAAGAATTCGGTAGGTAATCAAATAAACCAGCAGTCACAACGTTAAAAAAAAGTTAATTACACTTTTAACGGTAACTATCATCAGCCTGTGCTACGGAGCTCTTGAGATGCCACACGGCATAATGAGATGATATGATTTCAATGATATCGGGATAACGAAACAATGGATTTGAGGTATTCCTCAAGTTGTATACCTAATTCATGGTACATGTCACGTACACCTATCAACAGCCGTAAAAATAACCTTTTTTGGAGGGGAGGTTGTAAGGTTTTCAGGCTACCGTTCTGTCATTAAAGTGGCACGGCCTGGCTGTAACCGTGTGCTCAAATTTACTGATAAACAGGTATAACCTCGAATCCACACTTCATTACATGCAACGTGGTGCGTCTTTGTCGGCGATCGTTGTCCCTGGGGTTGAGGCATCGTACTCAGTGTAAACGTGTACACACATATTATACAACTAGATGAATTTTCATCACACCTTTCCGACACATTTTACCGCAGCCAGTTTACACTTTCTTTTCGTTCATCCAAAGTAAAAATTAAAGTTTTTTTCTCGTTAAGCTTAGTGTTAAACACACAGACAACGCTATACCCAATGGTACATCTAGAGGTGTCAGAGTGGTAAAGACGTCGCTTTTGTTTTAATGTGTCGATGTGTCTTCCGACAAACGGAATTGAATTCCTTCTCGTTTAAAGGGATGGTACAGAATTGGTAAGAGGAAATACACTTCATGATCACAGATTCACATAAAACTTACACAGTATAATGGTGATGATAGGAGAAAACATCCCATGAAAATTATTTTGTCTGAAATGCCATAGGCTTTTCGTTGAGAAATAAATGAAACTATTTTCCGATTGGAATAAATCGCTTGGAAGCGTTTTATTATGAACGCATAATATCGTTGAAATGTGTAAACGGGTTTTCACTATTTTCTTGTGACCCAGATGGCTGGTTGACCTCAAACTTCTACAGGTTTGCCAGTTAAGGTATATGATGGATTACATGAATGTGCTTTCACTGTCAGCAACGGTTTTGTCGCAAAAAACAGTTCTGTACCATCGCTGTACCATCAAAAAGTGGCGTGGGAATTTAAATATATAGGTTAGGGCGTTCGAAGCACACTATCAAGTCAATTAGATAACAGCTGTGACACTAATAACGATACGAATGAACTATTATCGGGGCTGTACGACCAAAACGAATACTTCTGAATTGCTGCACAAGAACCATTAACCTATAAAACCACAAACCCATGGCGAAATACGTTTATTTCTCCCACCCAATTATGAATAACGTATGAATTTCGCATTTTCACACAACTATTAATTAAACACTCGTTCGTCACGGTAATCGCTTGAGGGTCAAGCTGTCACGATGTACACGTAATGAATTTGGTTATTTAATCATTAAGTAATTCGAAGTACATGTATTCGCCCGAATTGAAGGGATTATTAAAGAGGCTAATCAACGCGGATCTGCACTTAAGACAATATGTTTTGCTTTTCTGCGAAAACGTGCACGTTTGTAAAAAATAGGTTATACAGGATGAGTCAAAAAGAACTTGAGCGGAATTGGTGATGTTTTTTCAAAAGAAACAAAACACACCCAAACGTTCAGTAATTAAAGCATACTTAACAAGCATCATCTCCTGCTTATTATAAAAAAGAGAATGAAACAAATTGATCATTCCTAAGAGGAGTTATGTCTATTTTTGATAAAGGTACTAATTTTGCAAGCTGTCCATAGAATGTTAATGCTTTTGTAAACATCTTAAAGGGTATTAAAAAGTCGTTTTAGCTACGTACACAGCTAAAATGCGTACTACATTGATTTTGACAAGAATTCCATGGACAGATTGCAAAATGAGTACCTTCATTAAAATACACATAACTCCTCTTAAGAATGATCAATTTGTTTCATGTTTTCCTAATAAGCAGGAGGTATAGTGCTTGTTAAATAAGTGCTTTACTGAACTTTTGAGTGCCATTTTTTTTTCTTAAAAAAAAAAACATCACCGACTCTCGGTCAAGTCATTTTTGACTCTATAGTACCAACCCAGATGTCATTTATCATGAGCTACATGTGAGTGATACTCAACCGCTTTATTTTCTAGTAACAATGCTGGTGTTACATTCTGAAAAGAGTTTTACTTTTTTTCATTTTGCTCTCCTAAGCCTACATGGAACAAACAAAAACACCTTAAATAAGGACAAGACAAGAAATCAATGAAACCTTTTAAAGTATAATACATGATTGGTAAAGGCCAAAGAACAACACTCACACTTTGTCTGATCCAGCATGTGTATACATGTACTTGAAATGATAAACCTATGAAAATTTGAGCTCAATCGGACATCTGAGTCACGAGAAAAAAACAAAAATCCAACTCAATTTTTCTTATAAAACAAAAGAATGGTTTTGATCTTACCCCGAGATCAAAACTGTTTTCGATCTTTATTTTACAAATTTCTGGATAAATACACCATTTCAGGCGGAAATATTTTAACGGTAGGTTTCTACCAGTACCATCTTCTTATCCTGAAAGTTATACGTAAATCTATGAACATTTCTGTTTGGGTTATTTTACCAACCCTGTTCTGTACCTGTAATGTTCATCTTATTATCACTAATAATTATCCATTGTTTTTTATGTCTGATTTTTCTTTCACAGATGACGAAACATTTCCTTACCTACAAGCTTTACGTGCTAGGTCGCTTGAGTTTGAACGAAAATCAAATCTGGATGATAGTTTATTTATATTTTGTTTTAAATTAGGTTAAGACCACACTGTACCTTAAATTAGTAAATCGAATATTTATCTTTTAATTAAATTGTTTTGGTCTTAGTTTGTGCTGTCATTTATAATAGTCTCATAGTGAAATTAAGAAGTAGTATATATGGGTCAGCAAACCTTAAAAACCTATAGTGTAGCTCCGAGTGGGCATTCGAACCCATAACGCCTCGATTAGAAACGCATTCAATTTACCGGTTATTCAGAATATGTGGAATCCAATTTTTCTTTCAAAATTTAGGCCAAGTAAAAATGAAACAAACTTGTTTAGCGTCCCAATTCGCTTCCTTTGTGGAGGCCGCCTGGTGCTTTTTTTTTTCATTACTAAAACCAGAAAAAAGTGTAAATTTCATGATTTTGTTTCGGGGGAAATAATTTTCAAAGTTGTTCCGATACAAATAAAATCCGTTAAAGGTCTACATACTTACATTTTTAATAGTCATTTCGTGGCCTGTGGGCCTGGCCAGATGTTATGGATAAATCGATTAATTTCTCATATTTGAATTATGGAGATAAGAAGATAATTATGTATGCATGGCCATTGAGATTTCTCCTGTTGACAAACTAACCCTACCGGCCAATTGGTGCAAAATATTGAATCTTTTTCACAGACGTTGTGACCAAAGTCGATATTTTGCAAACTATTCCTAGTTTTGTTTCCCAAAAAGATAAGCACTATTCGTTCTACATGTTTAGGAAGCTAATTGCTGTGCTATGTTGCATATAGGTTCTGCCATCTGTTTAGTGTATAGTGTAGCTCCGAGTGGGCATTCGAACCCATAACGCCTCGATTAGAAACGCATTCAATTTACCGGTTATTCAGAATATGTGGAATCCAATTTTTCTTTCAAAATTTAGGCCAAGTAAAAATGAAACAAACTTGTTTAGCGTCCCAATTCGCTTCCTTTGTGGAGGCCGCCTGGTGCTTTTTTTTTTCATTACTAAAACCAGAAAAAAGTGTAAATTTCATGATTTTGTTTCGGGGGAAATAATTTTCAAAGTTGTTCCGATACAAATAAAATCCGTTAAAGGTCTACATACTTACATTTTTAATAGTCATTTCGTGGCCTGTGGGCCTGGCCAGATGTTATGGATAAATCGGTCGGCCATTTTGGAAAGAAAAAACGCGGGGCCTCCTCCTTCTTTTTTTTCTCCAAAAGCAGGACGCTAAACATGTTTTTAACTTGGTCTTATATCTCGATCAGGCTGGTGCGGATTAGCTTCAAGTCAGCATTAAATCAAGTTGTAAATTATTCTCATATTTGAGTTATGGAGATAAGAAGATAATTATGTATGCATGGCCATTGAGATTTCTCCTGTTGACAAACTAACCCTACCGGCCAATTGGTGCAAAATATTGAATCTTTTTCACAGACGTTGTGACCAAAGTCGATATTTTGCAAACTATTCCTAGTTTTGTTTCCCAAAAAGATAAGCACTATTCGTTCTACATGTTTAGGAAGCTAATTGCTGTGCTATGTTGCATATAGGTTCTGCCATCTGTTTGACGAAATCATGTATTGTGACTTTGCAAAAGAAAGCTCTATAAATGTAGGATGTAGGAGTTTTTCTGGTATTATATTCTGAGCTTGGTAAAAGTTGTATTATTGGACAATTATAGCTGGTACCCATATCATATTCCACATTCATAGAGCTGCCTTAGGGACAACAAAATAAATGCGAGTACTCGGCAAACTATCTTGCTGCACGTCCAATAGCCGGGAACCAGTTATAAGCGATATGCATTTACATGGCATCTTGGTTGGTATTGCCTATGTTTGCCAAGCAATATACTTTTTTTTCTGTATACTCGGCAGCTCCACACATCGTGCCTCTGGTTCCTAGAATACACCGTGTGATAGCATATTAGTGATAGTGCAAGTTACCAGTCTATAAATGCCTATTTCTGTTGTAGAGATATCGAATTAATCTATGATTGCGTTATATGGATAATTCATTGTCACTGTGTTCACCACTTATATGATAATTATATACACCATTTTACCTGTTATAGCTTGTTGAATATTTCACGAAGATTAAATAGTCTTGTATAGCTGTATAAAATGACAAATAAACGCCCCAAAAGGCAAGAGAGAAAGAATGAAAACGTCATTGTCTTATTTTGCACAATAAGCATAACTACAAGCTGACTAATTCTAATAAGTCCCCGTGCACAGATATGCAAGTTGTCTCGTACCCATTTTGATTCCACAAACCTAGGGCCTTTTCCAAACCTCGGCTCCGGCTCAGGCTCCGGCTTCGGCTCCATTTCGTGACTCCATTTTGGAACAACAGGTATCAAAATAGAGGCTTTTGGTTACGGATTGGAAGTAGATACTCTATTTTGAACAAGAAACAGAGATGCAGCTTCAATAAAAAGCAATAAACCTACATTTTCAGCATATGGATGACAGCGCCGGAGCCTGAGCCGGAGCCGAGGCTTGGAAAAGGGCCCAATATGACTTTAATCCCATAATAATACCAAATGCCTTATTTTTAGTCGATTGAGGTCGCGCCCTTTCGACGCCATGTTTGGTGTTGAATGAAAAATAAAGTCAAAATAATTCAATAATAATTCTTGTAATCTGGAAACAAGCAGTTGAATTAATTTTTTTGGAATTTGTAAAATTGATTTTTATAAATGTGTAAAAAGCTACGGGCTTCTTTTTTTCTGACCATGATTCCGTATCTGGCCACACCCTCAAAGATGGCGCCCGGATGCAGGCGCCCTCATCGGAGCGCAAAAATATAGGTTTATTTTTGGCGTTTACGAAACGGAGGCTCAGGCCCCGTCTCGGGCTCCGGCTCCACTTCATCAATCATTTCTAAAATAACGGGTATCAACAAGAGGCTTTTGGCTGAGGTTCTGGAGTAGATTCTCTGGTTTGAAAAGGAAAACAGAGCTTCAGCTTCAATGAAAAACCACAGCCTAATTTTCAGCATAATGGATGACAGAGCTGGAGCCTAAGCCTGCGCCTAAAAAAAACCGTCCGTTTCGTACGCCCTTGGTTAGCATACATGATTGTACATGTATACACCCAAAGCATATCCCATGTATATTGCAATTGGAGTGTCAAAGGTTTACTGTAATCCAAACTCATTTAACTTGTCAAAAAACTCAACCTGTCTATCACTGTTTGTGGTAAAAAATATTATCTATAGAAAAATGAGGCATTTTAGACCCATAATTTAACACCCCATGCACCTTTTGCGACGAAAAACCTTGCTTACGTCACATGTAGAATGACACGTTCTGTAGGTGAAGTCACACAAAATTAAGCACTTACATAAACATATAAATTGATATAGTCATGAATTATGTATTAAATAATTATGTTAAAGCACTTTCACCCCTTTCACGGATTTGATTACAGTGCAGCTATAGCATTAACCGCGTGATCATCATAACGATACCTCAAGTGTATTATTGTTTCATGTTTCATAAGTGTTTCGGCTCAATATCAATATTAATATCAGACTGACATTACAGACGGAAAGAATGTCCCTATCGAATCTGAATGCACTCTCGTATTTTAGAGTATAAAATCAGACTTTGGCCATTGGACTCTATGTCATTTCAATATAAAGAAAAGAGCTTCACATTCAAAATATGGCGTTATCTAATATGACATTATTCATATTAACTGCTATATCTTTCCATTTTATACTGATCGGAGATGTGGGGTTTTTCCATCTGTCTTTGCTTCCCCCACCCCCGGGGATTGTAAACCAATCGAAAGAAGGATGAGCAGAAATTTGCAAAAGGGATTAAGAAGCAATTTGGCACGGATTTGATAATCCGCGGGCAAGATTGAAGTACTAGTATAAAAGATCTTCTTTATAGCATTTCTTCAAATGGCATAAACTCAATAATATGGAAACAGTATTAACCCATAAGCATGCCTGTATTAGGTTTTGTCCCAATAAAGGCCATATGATGTTATCACGTATATCTGTTTCTTGAATTTTGTCTGAACTGTAACATTTCAACTGTAACGATTTGCACAATTAAGATCGCATTGACCCTTTTTTAAAGTGAGATTTGGGTTTAAACTTTAAATCTGGCTCATCAGTGCAAGCGAACGGATTTCGAAGGGTTAGCCTATTATAATACTTGTGCGACGAAAGAAAAACTTAATTAAAACACCCTTTTAAGATTTTGGATATCAGGAACTTTCGATATAAGTACTTATACTCTGATTCTCATTCCGATTATAGGATTGGGTCAGTTTTTAATTAATTTAAGAATTTGAATCAATTCATATGTATTCAGGTCGGATACTCTCAGGCCTTTTATCATCGAATGAAAACCCAATGCCTCGTCCTATACCGCGCGAAAATTAAAATGTAAACCCGTTTAGTCCGGTGGGTCTTAAATCGGCCAAGTAGGCCTTCTAATAAAGTCCCACAGCGAGTCGGATATCGGCCCCTAAACCGACAAGAGTCAGAGGCGGTTCTGCGAGGGGTGGCAAAGGGGGCCTTAGCCCCCGCCCCCTCCGCCAAAAATGCAATTGAAATGGTTTTATTTTATTCTTTTTTATTATTATGCGCCAGTACTTGAAAAACACGCTGTATATAGGCTATAGGTATAACTAACTTAAGTTTTTGTTACATTTAAATCTAAGTAAAAATCTTTTTTGTTTTGTAATGCAATTTGAATACTTTTTTGTTTTGCGCATTAGAGTATATTCGTAATTATAGTAGCTGCGCAATATAAATGACTATGATATTATCATTATTATTATAGGTTGATTTTTTATACTCATAATAAGATATAGCAGAAGCGAGTGTTAGAAGATGACGTCACAAAAACAAGGGGAAAAAAGAAAAAGAAGAAAAAAGGCTCTTCCAGCATCCCCCAGTATGACTCTAGAACCATGCCTGACAAGAGTTATTATTCTTTTCACGTGAACACAATTACAAAGTTGATGGGTAAAACAAACGGAAAGGGTAACAATTCTTCTTCAGGACGAAAGTGTGCCCCTCGAGCCGGATACAGATTCAATGGGACCGCATATCGGCCTGAATAATGCAGAATGACTCTGGATTGAAACAAAAATGGACAGAAGTCTCTTCCTCAACACACATTTCCAACATCTTGGGGTTGTTTTCCGGTTTTTTGGTTGTCAGAAGAAGTTGATTTTTAGTGCTGTCAGATCAAATGGAAATGGCACCCTGGGGAATATTCACACTTTGTATATGGCCGGGGTGACAGCCGTGCCAAGGCCCGCTGAGACTTTGGTAAAAATAATAAAACCCGTATTTAGAATTAATGTATTGTGACGTCAACATACACAGGTGACGAACGGATCGTTTTTATATCATGAATTTTAAAAGGTTTCTTTTTTTTAGTATAAGGTTTGACAAGACAAACACAATTGATGTATGAAGTGGAATTGGAACTGAATACTATAAGATGCATCAATGCTTTTATCTTTAAGAGCTCCGTTGATTTTTATAAGTATGTTTTTATAGGATCTTTATATAATGGAGACATAATTACGGGAAAATCCCTTGAAAAACATTTCCATGGTTCAACAAACTTGAAAATGTACAGGAAAGAAGAAAAGAAGCAACACTGTGTCGGGACCCATTATGTTAAAATTAACCTGTTTATCACTTTAATATTCAGATATGTAATCCAACTATGTCTTGGCTATCACCGTGTATAATTTAAGCATATTGGGGCTGAAATTGCCGAAAATATGACCAATTGAAAGATTACTCCTTAAAAACAAATCTGCAAGGATAACACGCATAGTGGTCAATACAAACATATTAATACGTATGAAAGAAAGATGAAAATCTGGTTTTGGAGTTGGGTAATCCAGTCTTAGTTTTTTCACTCAATTTCTGTCCAATTTTGCTCAGATTCTACATTGTGATAGCCAAGACATAGCTGTATCACATATCTGAATCTTAAAGTGATGAAAGAGTTCTTTTGCAAAATGTCTCCCAAAGATTATGACCTTATGATAAACATAATCGTATTAAAGGTAATATCATAAAGGAAAACAGATTCATGCAGCCCGATTTTGCTCAAATTCGACATGGTGATAGCCAAGACATGGTTGTACCATAAAGCTGAATCTTGCAATGATAAACAGTTTTAATTTAACATAATGTATTGTAAAGTATTGTGGATTTTTGGGGACACGCTGTAGTAGTGCCAAGTTTGGCTCGAGGCCGGTCAACTTTCAGGTTGTTCTGGTAAATATGGCCTGATCCGAATTAATAATGGCTACGACTTCGGCACTTACGTATTGACGCCTATAGCAACAGCCATTGCCATAGACGAAGCCGTTATAACAGGAATATCTGTCATATTGAGTGTGAAATACAAAGGAATGGACACCGCACAGCTTACTTATATACACACGTAGTTTGATGGTTGCTATGGGATGGTTTGTTGTTACTATGGGCATTGTTTTAATCTTTTATCAGCACGACCCAATTTCGACAACAATTTTGCTCATTCAATATTGACAATACGACAGGTGCCTCAACGGTGCCGCACAGAAATGTATAGGTCATCTTGTTAAAGATTGAAAGCCCAAGCCCAAGACAAACAACAAAAATCGAAATTGTGATAAAAGAACTCTTCCGATGGCATAAAAAGTCCCTCGTATCAAATGCAATTTACAATTCTTATTAATCAAATTTCGAGAATTTTTTTTTTCAATCCTGTTGATTTTTATTTCAGATAATAGGAATGAAGAAGTACACTGTGTCTTTGCTTTTGTAACCGATGCCCTGAATTTTGTGTGCAAATATCATTTCTAGGTGAAAGACATGAAATTGTTTGTTTAAGTTTCTTTCTAGATGAACTGAAGTTCTTCTATGCCACCCAAACTCACGTATAATTCAGGAGGACACCACAAAAGGAAACCCAACAATTCATTGCGTTCTTCGTGCTTACTCCGAAGTTTCAGCGGGTGAAACGGATTGAAGTGACCGCTTGTCTTTGACGACGAATTCTCCAGAGCGACAACAAAAAATATTATCTGAATATTTTTTTTTTTCTTGGGAGACCACACGATTTTACTTCGGTATAATTTCAATTAATTCTCATTCTTTTTAGCCTTGAACAAAATGATTTTGTCTAAAAGTACAAGCAATACGATGTGACCCGTAGTGGAAAATGGAGGTATGCATCGTATTAAGGGCCGAGGGGGGATAAGGAGGGAGATTTCATCTACATTTTCATTTGACTTTTGAATTTCAATTTCATTTTAGGCCTATGCTATGGGCAAGACAATGCCGTGGTGAAATCTGGCGACACGAATTATGTCATACTGGTGGGATTCGAACTCGGAATGGACCAGTTGGTGGTCCAAATTGAAGATACATATAAACGGTAGGCTATAATTATGTAATGTAGCAGTCTAAAATCAAATACACAAATGATATTAAAACTGCTTGAAACTGTTTATCAGCCAAAATAACTACCTGAAATTATACAACACTTGGAGTCAGGAGGGCCTGACGCATTTAGATCCTTTATGGGAGACACCGAAAAGTCTCACTATTTGCAAATGTCTCCCAAATGTTCACTTTTACACGCTAAAGTGTCTCCCTCATATGCAAATAATATAGGCCTATTTCTCAACACCCTAAGATTCCATCATCTGTATTAAATGTGTTTGCCTCGTTTGTATTTCTACTTCTGTACTTCATATTTTAATTAAAATCGGTTCTACAATAATAACAACTAATGGTGCATGCGTCTCGTAAGTACATGTAGGTTGCATTATTAGCAATGATAACTACATTTTACTGTTGTTTAAAATGGAACATGTAAGGCCGGGTAAGAAAACATTTGCAGTGAAGAAATTGCCATATTTTACCCAAACCATACTTTTAAAATGACGTACATTATGAACAAGTTTATAACAATAACATTGTCGTCACTGTGCTTTGGCTAGTGCCGTGGCCGCAATTTTAACCTGACATCACCGAGGGGGCAGCGAGTTTTAAAGGTTTATTGTAATCAAATTTGGGAAAGGGGTGAAAGTGCTTTGAAATTATTGCTTAATATATAATAAATGATTATATACATTTATATTCTATATAAGTGCTTAATTTTGACCAAAAAGTTGCAAAATCAGTACATGTACGCCCCGCCCCCAAAAAAGTCCCTCTTGGAACCAATCCACGCAAAAATAGCGTGTGACGCCACTTACAGAACGAGTATAGCTTGAACCACAGTATACTGTAGCGTGGCGTTCTGCATGTGACGTAAGCAAGGTTTTTCGTCGCGAAAAGTGGGGTGCTAAATTATGGGTCTAAAATACCTCCTTTTTACATATGCAATATTTATTTATCACAAACAATGATAGAAAGATTGAGTCTTATAACAATACAGATGTATTTAACTTCACATGAGTTTTGATTACAGGAAACCTTTAAAGGTACTATCATACTTTGGTGGTATAATAGAGATCTTCACAGATTTACCTATAACTTACAGGGTATAAAGATGTCGATGGTACCATATACCGCTCCAGTTGTTATGCCTGAAATGCTGTATTTTATCCAGAAAAGAGGACAACCAATGATCAAAAACAATTTTGATCTTGGGGTAATATCAAAACTTATGTGTATATAGATTTGAAAATACAGTAAGCGTTTTTCATTGTTTTCTCAAAAGGTGAACATCGTAGAATACGAGAATGGGAATTTCATAGATGGCTTTTACTGTGTGGGTCTTTATTGGCATTATTGTCAATGGATTTACGAAAATTTACAAATGCATTTACAAAAACCAAAGTATGAAGTTTACTTTGACCTTTAAAATTTGTCAAAAGTGGTCTTCGTTATAGTAGATAGTTGAGTTATAGTAGAGTATAGTAGGGTAAGAGGGAAAAGAAAGACAAAAAATGTTATGTACACTGAAAATTTTCCTTTGCGAAATGACTTCGTTATAACAAATTCCTGGTTATAAGCGAACAGAATATCGAGGATGAACTTTATAGCCTGTCGTTTGTCGGCTCGGGTTTTTTAAAGTTAGATATAATGTCAAGATAAGCAATCCATGGTCTATTTTCGCAATAATAATTTCGCAAAATCAGCCTTAATTCATTTTTAAGATACCCAGGAGAGGCAGCATCGCCAAAGTCCAATCCACAATGGCGATATGATCAATAAAAACGAAATTTGTTTATGAAGATGATAAATTGGCGCGAAATCATTATGGAAATGTCCATGACAGATTTACAAATACGCCTACTTTAAAGGTAACATCAGAACATGTACATAGTCTAAGGGTAAACCTGGTGGTACGCAGATTCAGTAGTACCGAAGCAAACAATCATCTTCACACAGACTATAAAATCAGAACATCGTCGATAGCAAACATGTCACCACTTTGTCAACATTATTTTACATGTAAACATGTTTAAAATGTCCAGTGTTCGGCAATAGAAACAAGCATGTTTAGCTATTAAACCAGTAAAATTTGACATCTGTGTTATTGGCCCTTTATAGGAAACCACGGCTTGGGCTTGGAGTTGGGCTTGGGGTTGGGGTTGGGCTTGGGGTTGGGGTTGGGGTTGGGGGTTGGGCTTGGGCTTTGTGGTTTTCCCCGAGGTTGAAGCTTCGTTTTCTTGTTCGAAACAGAGTATCTACTTCGAAACCGTACCCCCAAACCTCTATTTTGATACCTGTTACTTTAAAATGGATGTAAGAAATGGAGCCGATGCCGGAGCCGGAGCCTAGTTAGCCGATGTTTCGTAAAGGCCCTATGTTTCAAACATAATACAGCAATAGCGTTTCATACCGTCAAGCTGTAGGCCTAGGCCTAAATATAATTCGGACTTTGTTTCTTTAAATCTTCCCAAGCAAGACAGAATCTTATACACGGTGATCGTGCAAGCGACAAACAGAAAATTACATGCGTTTTTATTTCCTTTGTGACGACATCATGCAGCCTTATTGAATGAAACGTTCAGAGGAATATGTTGGTAATGTACATCAACCAAATTATCCAACCAATATTATAACGCTCGAAGCTCTCACGACCCATTAACGCACTCGCGATTCAAGGCACCAGTATACTTTATTAGCTTTGGAGTCTGATAGGTTTTGCAGTATGACACTGCTCTGGAAAATCTCGAAGGACAAAAATATGTAGGGAAACATTATTTGAATATTCCACGGAGTCGCGGTCATCAAGCACGCGTCATTAAGTTAGTACTGACCTTCGAATAATAACAGCATCGCCATGTAATTAAGTTACTGAAATAATCTACTTGTTGTTTATTCAACATGGTAAAATTACTTGCTTAAAGGTAGTATCATACTTTGGTAGGATACCGAACAGAAATCTTCACAGATTTACCTATAACTTACAGGGTATAAAAATGGTGATGGTAGAAACATACCGTTAAAATTGTTCTGCCTGAAATGCTGAATTTATTAAGACAATAGTAAAACCAATGACCAAAATTATTTTTGATCTTTTAAAGGTCAAAAATAAAAGAGAAAAGACTTAATAAATACTGTGACCGTTTTTCACTGTTTTCTCAAAAAGGGGGCACCGTATGGGACTGAAATTTTCACCGATGACTGTTACTGTATCTGTCTTGATATTTTCGCCCTTGAATCTGTATTTCTTTGACAAAAAACAAAGTATGATATTAACTTTAAAGGGGCAACTTATATACAATTTTCATATCCGAGTCCAAAGGCTGCACAATCCCCGTGAAATATTCGTTGCTTTATTCCTTACAGAAAACGTTAAAAAATATCTGCCTAAAAGGATCCATCAAAAAGAGTCGTCAGGGAATATTTGGACAGGGAACCAGACTACAAAAAGTACCCATTGACATAATTATGTCTGCTGCCGCCAACGTCTCAAACACCCCCACTGCATGATCACAATCAACGACGGACACAAAAACAAACCATAGCCTTAGATAGAGTATATAAAACATGACAACATACCGGTATTTAGAACATAGCTGTCCACGTGTGCTCGGTCAACGGTTGCATCAACCATGAAGGCCTCCACGACCAGATATTCTGCCCCGGCATCCTTAAGCTATCGTCGGTAGAGTGTCTAAGTTCGCCACGCCCAGAACGATGTGTTATACCTGTAGCTCGGAAATGGGCGTCTCCATTAACATTATGCACTCGGCCAGGCATGTGTAATGTGGCGGACTGCCCACCACATGCACAGGCAATGAGTCTGATGATCATTCTGTAATTCACGAATCGCGATCCGGAGGAAACATGACTGTTAAGCTTTCCATTCTGGGGATGTTAGGTCCACTTAGGTCTGACAAAACAGGGATATAGGCCTATCTGGGGTAGAAACATGTAGCCATTTTGCCCTGCTGAATCACAAAATGTCTGTATCATACAACCACACCGTTATAGACCCCTATACTCGCTGCTAAACAAAGGGTTACGTGCCCACTACAAGACCGTTACATAATCACAATGCAAAGAATCGCATATAACTGAGTGACAATGAACAAGACCACGAGAGGGGCATTTTAACAGCATAGCTAGAAACCTTTACCAGCTGAATTTTAATGACAAATAAAGAAAGGACAGGAGTTAATACAGAAATTATAATTATCCTCAAAATGTTGTTGGCTGACTTAAGTGAGCATGTACTTGAATATAGTTTACTTGGTATACATGCTTAAAGGTAATATCATACTTTGGTTGTTATCAAAGAAATACAGATTTATGGGCAAAAATATAAAGACAGAAAAACAGTAACAGTCACCTGTGAAAATTTCAGTCCCATACGGTGCCCACTTTTTGAGAAAACAGTGAAAAACAGCCACAGTATTTCTTAAGTCTTTTCTCTTTTATTTTTGATCCTTATCAAAAGAAAGATCAAAAGAAGATCAAAAAAGATTTTCGGTCGTTGTTTTACTAATTTCTGGATAAATACACCATTTCAGGCGGAAACATTTTAACGGTATGTTTCTACCACCACCATCTTCATACATGTACCCTGTAAGTTATACGTAAATCTGTGAAGATTTATGTTTTGGTTTCTTACCAAAGTATGATACTACCTTTAATGACGTGCATGCAGCAACCTGACAGAACAGCCTACAAACAAGCAGATAATAAATACAATTTGGTGGCAATATCATGTCTCACCGAGGTGAGCAATCGTGTTATGGCAATGTGGTGCCCCATTGAGGTGGTGATTTGGGAAGGGGTGGCTAGACCCTTCGCAAGTGACGTCACCAAACTTTAGATACTGCTTTTTCACTTTTAAAGGTAGTATCATACTTTGGTAAGACACAAAACAGAAATGTTCACAGATTTACCTATAACTTACAGGGTATGAAGATGGTGGTGGTAGAAACATACCGTAAATTTTTGTTCCGCCTGAAATGGTATATTTATTCAGAAATTAGTGAAACAACGACCGAAAATCTTTTTGATCTTTCAAAAGATCAAAAATAAAAGAGAAAAGGCTTAAGAAATACTGTGACCGTTTTTCACTGTTTTCTCAAAACGTGGGCACCGTATGGGACTGAAATTTTCACAGATGACTATTACTGTATCTTCCTTGATATTTTTGCCCCTGAATCTGTATTTCTTTGACAAAAGCCAAAGTATGATATTACCTTTAATAGAACTACAAGTCGAACAATGACCAATAAAGAGGGCGGTTGTCATGTATTTGCCAAGTAATTTTATGTACTGAAATGAGTGAATGTATACAAGACCCTATACAAAAAATGAGTCAGGATCAGAATTTGCTAAATAATCCGTACACAGACTGTCTCTAGTTCTATTCTCAACATTGTGTTGCGTCATTCATAATTTAGGCAGCGTACATGATTTGCAAGGGCTCCAAAAAATTATTGAGTTTGAGACAGAAAATTTACTCAACAGTTCGTAAACAGCGCAAACAGTCACCATGGGAAATCTTGGTTCATCAGATGCTTGGTTTTTCAAGCAAATCCAGATTTAGTGCTTTTACCAAAGATCGTTTGTCCAGACGATTTAGTAGCATTTCGAAAGCGTGGTGTAACCGTGACGGATTCGGAGGGGGGCAAGATGATTTCGACCGTATTTCTGCTATCCAGATGAACAAAGCGTAAAAAGGTATATGAAACAACGTCTGTAAGGAAGTTTAAAACCTTCACTTCTGTTTAAGTACCAAATTAAGCAAAAACGCACATCTTTGCAAATCCTATATGCTCCCTTTAATGAGCATGCACTATTGCTGCGCCATTCATCTATTTTTAATTCTAAAAAAGCCAGCGGTTTTTACTTTTTAAATATTTAAATTTATCTATTTATTTATCTATTCATTTATTTTGGGGGACAAAAGTTTGGGACTAGCATCTTCATTCCTTTATAGATTCACGCCTGTCACACTGAGGTGAACAACCACTTGATGGAACAGGCAAATAAACAGGCTGACAAATGAGCGATAGCAAGAATCAGTTAACATTTTACCGTGTCCCTTCACCGCCTAGTGGCGGCTCACTCCCCGTGCACCACCGGGGAACGGCTAGGGAATTTCAAAAACACAGGTAAGCTTTCGCCGGCAAATTGACGTACGTGGCTCGAACAACATGCGGTCCCAACGCCCGGTGAGGCCGTGCGACAAACACGTTGACTCCCTCCAACTCCCTTCTGTACTCAGGGGCCAATTTCATATAGAGCTGCTTAGCACAAAACTTTGCTAAGCATGACATTTCTGTCTGAATAAAAACAGGGTTAACAACCAAATTCCAAATGTGTTGTCAACGCTTGTGTTTGTTCTTTGGCTGTTGTTCACTGACCATGAATATCAAATGGAATTTTCAGTGGTGGTTTATTTTATTGGGCAAGACATTTTTGTGCTAAGCAAGTTGTGCTTAACAGCTTTATGAAATTGGGCCCAGGTATGTTTGGTATACCTGCGAGCAGATATAATAGGTCAGAGAGCCTTCGGACATTAGCAAGGCGCCACCGAACCCAACGACGCTCTCGCTTTGGCAGGTTTGGGTCCCTGCAACACCCTAAAGCAATATCATAAGAAGCCACATGCACACACGTGCTCGTGCTCGTAAGGGCTATTAACACGATTGTTAACATCGAAAATTGAACAGAAATCTTAATAGATTCAAGCATTCCGAGGTAAAACAAATAAGATGGTGATGGGTACAGAAGCATTCGATTGAAAATGCTCATCTTTTTTTTTGCCAAACTTTCTGATGGGAAAAAGTGAATATATTTATGTCTCCGGTGCATTAGAACTATTATTTTGTCAATTAACTAACATACTTGATTCAACGGTGATCCGTAAAAACAAAACTAGAGCCCACGGGCCAATTTCATAGAGCTGCTTAAGCACAACATTTGCTATGAAAAGTCTTCCTTGATTAAACAGAATTACCAACCAAACGTTTACTGCTTTTGACTTGTATTCGGCCATTGTTTGCTGAGCATAATATTCACATGGCGTTTTGGCTGGCATACTGATATTATACTTAATCAAATGTTGGTGATGCTTAAAGGTACAGTACAGGATTGGTAACATACCCAAACAGAAATGTTCACAAATTTACGTATAACTTTCAGAGTATGAAGATGATGCTGGTATAGACACGGGGTACGATCAAAACCATGCATTCTTTATGTTTTATAAGAAACATCGAGTCAGGTTTTTGCTATTTTCTCGGGACTCAGATGTCCGATTGAGCTCAAATTTTCACAGGTTTAATATTCCATGTACACGTTTAATCAGACTTAAGTGTGAGCGCTCTTCTGTAACCTTTACCAATCATGTATTATACCTTTAATCAGCTCTATGAAATGCCCCCTGATCAAAGTGTTCAAGCACGGCAAATTAATGTCACATACATAGTGAGCGCCTCAATGTATTAAAAAAAGTGATTGGTCTAGATTTGTATTTTGGTGCCGAAAAAACCCCCCAAATCATCAAACGACGTGAAGTTGTTGACAGTCCATATACTCCATATAGCAAAGATGAAAAATAAGGATAATTTGTGGGATGAAGCAGACCGGTACAGGCAATGATGATGCGCGCCGTTGGGCTTAATTAACCCTCCAAGTCCCCCGGGAACATCTTGACAGGCACGCTGCGCCAAAGTGACGAAAAATACATCAAAAATTCACTAGGGAGATTATAAGGACGGGTAAAAGGCGTACATGGACCCAACACTATATACGTCTAACAGAAACCTGGCATTGAATACAAAGTACACTGGAAAACAAGAAATATAACAAGTCCATTTACATGTCATTCATTTGAATATACTATAAAACAAAAAAACTCTTATAAAACTAGACCTGTGTTTGTAGTTAACAAACACTGAGCTGTTTCGTGTATGTTTTAGAAAATACATATAATATATATAAAATTGACCCAGGACAGAGAAATAGTTTATCAGCGGTACGGTCTTAATTGTCCTAAACAACTACCAGGAGCGTCGTCACTCATCCATCAATACACATATACAGATAGGCCTAGATGTATACACACGGCCATGAGAAACACAGAAATGGCAGAGTCTACTATAGGCCAGCGCGCATAGTATGTATGGTTGTGCATATGGGCGGTGGAAACAGCAAAATGATTGATTTTCTAGCTATGTCGTGCTCCGTTCACGCGTACACAATTGGCCCACTACTATAGATAGCCATATCAGCGGTCCAAAAAGTTCCAAAGACCGTGTTTTGTGTTATGTTTGACTCTAAATGGCAAAATTAATTATTCAAAAATCAATAAAAAATCAGCCGATGACGTCATCGTGACGTCACTTCACATTTCGGATACTAGTACCATTCCCTACCTACCCACCAAGTTTCAACACCATCGGATATTCCCTTATATGTGAATCAGAAAATCGGCTTTTTGATGACGTCATCATGACGTCACACCTTTTTGGTATTTTGTGGCATGTGCCTATAGCCTAACAAACATATTGCCGAAAGAATTTCGAAAATACGATTTGTCGTTCATGAGATATAAAGAAAAGGTCCAAAAATTGAACAATTCGTATAAAATCACATGATGACGTCATCAACACGTGACTGCAATTTTTGTCTATAACACGTCCCCATATACTTACATACCAAGTTTGAGCTGCATCGGACTTGCCGTTCCGGAGATAAAGAGCCCTAAAATGTGCACTTTTATGATGACATAATTGTGCACGTGATGACGTCACGATGACGTACATACGTGGGACACTATTCGGGGTGTTGGTCTAACTACGTGCCAAGTATGAAGTTGATTGGAATTGGCATAATGGTAGAAGTGGCTCTTAGAAAACCCCTGTGTTATGTCTATGGGAAAAAAGTGGAAAAAGAAAAAAAAAAAAAAAAAAAAGGTAAAAAGAAAAAAAAAATAAGAAAAACAAAAGCTGTTCCGCTGCATGCGAAACAGCTAATTAAGAATAAAAGGCAAAGACTGATCAGAAGGAAGTATTTAAGAGTTCCCGTATACTCCTGGATCGGACTTTCGGAAGACAAGGTTTGCTATATGACATTCGACCTTAAAGGTAATATCATACTTTGGTTTTTGTCAATGAAATACAGATTACTGGGCAAAAATATCAAGGAAGATACAGTAGCAGTCATCTGTGAAAATGCCAGTCCCATACGGTGCCCACTTTTTGAGAAAACAGTGAAAAACAGCTACAGTGTTTCTTAAGTCTTTTCTCTTCTTTTTTTGATCTTTCAAAAGATCTAAAAGATTTTCGGTCGTTGTTTTACTAATTTCTGGATAAATGCACCATTTTAGGCAGAAAAGTGTTAACGGTATGTTTCTACCGTCACCAACTTCATACACTGTAAGTTATTGGTAAATCTGTGAACATTTCTGTTTTGGTTCCTTACCAAAGTATGATACAACCTTTAAGGGAGACACCGAACATTACGGGGTTGGACTCTCCCTAATGTTTTAGCTATACATTTTAAAGACACTTTTTACTGTCCAAATTTTAATAGAAGACATAGAGAGAATGCTCTCAACTTAAGAACAATAATTATGTCAATTTTAACTTCAATGGTTTGAATGATGTTCAGATATAGGTATTAGTAAAGTTCGTGCACGACCCTATGGGGATGTCTTCCTAAGGTCCCACGTAAACAATGCAAAGTGTTTTGATAAAATAATATAGGGAATGTAAAATATCTTTTAATCGACAATACTTTAACGATATTCACAGACGTTAATGTATATCAATTTCATCGCCATCGCCCAGCACGTTTATCCTCCTCCAAAAATCATGTTTTTCTCATGCTCAAGTGATTTTTACAAATGATCGGGCCCTTATGGAGTAATGTCCAATATTCTGTTGAGTTATTTGGACTATAAAGGGTTTTCTTTGACCTCTGGCAAAAACAAAGACGCGCATGTAAACACCGGTGATAGATCGTTCTCCTGAGATCGATATGACGGCATCGCTCTGGGGTGGAGAGCAAAAAGGGGGGGGTATATAACAGCACACTGCGTCATTATGACAACTGGTTTCTACGGTAGCGCATTAGCGCCCCACTCTCTAGTTATAAATCATTGTTCCCACACACAAGGCACTATATCGATAGGCCATAACGATGTCCCAAATTTCTCGTTCCATTAATTCTCTGTGATTTAATAATAGGCTATGAACAACAAATCAATCCATTACCATAGACATGTATGGACCAGAAATCACGGTACCGGTGCAATTTGAGAAATGTCATATTTGTGAGATAGTTTGGGCTAGAAAAGTTTGAACACAAACTTCCATAGGCGGGGTTCTGAATGGGTCAATTATTGTAATGTATGTTCACGTCCGAAGTTGCAGTAACCCCATAGTGGAACAACTTTGAAGTTCCCGAAGTAGACCTGTGCTTAAAGGTACAATACTTGATTGGTAAAGGTCACAGTATAGCACTCATACTTTGTCTGATCAAACGTGTACATGAAATAATAAACCTTTGAAAATTTTAGCTCAATCGGACATCTGAGTCACGAGAAAATAGCGAAAACCCGACTCCGTTTTTTTTTTTACCAAACATAAATAATGTTTTTGATTTTATCCCGAGATCAAAACTGTTTTCGGTAGTTGTTTGACTAATTTCTGGATTAATACACCATTTCAGGCGGAAATCTTTTCACGGTATGTTTCTACCACCACCATCTTCATACCCTGTAAGTTATACGTAAATTCCGTGAACATTTCTGTTGTTGATAATTCGGTCTGGTATATTGATATGCATAGGTACTACATTGGAAACAAAATGACCAGTTAAGTATCAAAATGGGTTGGCAATACACCACGGGCTGTCCATTTTAGTCTTTCTATCCAGCCGTTTTGAAAAGCCACATTTGGATATAAACTAATCCCACCGAAAGACGTCTCTCAACATACTTAAAGTACAATCAATACTGCCTGTAAGTGGTACATTCTATTTACATCGCTTCCGGGACCTTTTGCAATAGTGCATCGAACACAATCACGGTTTATAAAGAGGATGTTCAACACTCAACAAACCTCGCTTTTTTTGTTAAAACTATAATCCTTAAATTACTTGACAAGAGATTAAAAATAAAATATTTATCTCACACTGAACACATAAAGAGTGTCTCTTTTCATGATTTTTCTCTCAATATGCTCAACCCGCAAGTTTCCCAAAATTGGGAATTGTCTGAATTTCGTCAATGGGAGCATGGCAGCAGACAAATCTGTGCGATTTAGTGACGTCAGATAAGAGAAAAGGCTCCCATGTCTGACGTCACGAAATCACACAAATGTGTCTGCTGCCACCATTGACGAAATTCAGACAGTCTGAATGTTGGAGAGTTTGCAGCCCGAGAGAAAAATCATCCAAAAAGACTCTCTTTCTGTATTCAGTGCGAGATAAAAAAATTTCCACACGTCAAGTAAATTTAAGGATTATAGTTCTAACAAATAAAGCGATGTTTGTTGAGTGTTGAACATCCTCTTTAAGTGTCAGTTTCGCACTTCGTGAAGTTTATAGAGGTGATTCAGTTTAGATTAATGGGATACAAGAGCTTGTTCCTTCAACATAGTTTGCACATACACATAATATATCGCCACCGTAATCACATTTCGTTTCCAGTGTGTGAGTTCAATTGCGGGCAGGCCATTAATCAAACACTTCCATAACTCCCCCAGGTCATCGGAAATGTGGCAAAAGTTGTTAGGCGATTTTTTGTTTCACCCAACCATCCCTAGCTCAGAGTGATACGACATCATTTTTCACGGGTTACGTACTGAAGATTTGATTACATGTATTTTGTTATATCAGACTGTTGACACCAGTATATGAGAAAAAACGAAATAAAATCAGTCATGTTTGCAGTCATCTCGACTTACTTATTAGCCAATTAAAGTCAGACACAGCGATAACAGGTCTGTAGTTGGACTTGATGAATTACCCTTTTATACCAGCCACCTCGTTGTTTTTATCAGAATTGGAAAACCAAAGTAGACTTACAAGGCTTTAAAGGTAGTATCATACTTTGGTTGCATACCCAAACAGAAATCTTCACAGATTTGCCTCTAACTTACAGGGTATAAAGATGGTGATGGTAGAATCATACCGTTCAAGTTTTTTCTGCCTGAAATGCTGTATTTATCCAGAAAAGAGTAAAACCATTGACAAAAAAAACAAAACAATTTTGATCTTTGAAAGGTAAAAAATAATGATGAAAATATTTTAAATACCTTTGGCGTTTGTCACTGTTTCCCCCAAAGAGGGCACAGTATTGGACTGGAAATTTCACAGATGACAGTTGCTGTATCTTCCTTGATATTTTTGCCCATGAATCTGTATTTCTTTGCCAAAGAACCAAAGTATGATATTACCTTTAAGCAGGGTGTTGTACTAACGGTGTTCAGTCTGTGAATGTATACTTTTGAGTGCATGTGGGATAGAGAATAAGAGGGGTGGGATTCGAACCAGGAACCCTTTGCTTAAAAGTGCAGATGACCTACCAGCAAGACCATGCACCAAGTCTAACATAAACAAAGACAATTGACTTATGGGGTCACCACCAACATAGGGCTGGATGGCTCAGTTGGTAGAGCGCCTGTACATTATTCAGAAGGTCGCCAGTTCAAATTCCGCTCTAGTCAATTTTTCTTTGTTCACTTTTCAATGGTCACCCTGTGAACACAAACCCTAATATGCTTGTGAAAGCTGTACCATTTAGTCAAAAGCAGTACAGTATGCTTGCAAATAATGTTTGCCCTTCACTATGGAGGTAGAAACAGAATTTCTGCATAGAGTCTAGGGATCTTCACGAAACCGGGCTAGGTGCTAGGCTTGGGACTTATTTCGCTACCTCCATTTGAGGCCCAAAACGAAACGAAGAGATTGGGCCACATGACGAAGCCGAAGAAAGGCTCCAGCTCGCCATGTACCTCAAGTCCTTCATTTCATTTAGGACACAAAATGGCGGTAGCAAAATAAATCCCAACCCTAGCCTCAAGCCTCGTTTTGTAAAGGCCCTATGGCTGCAGCACTGACTACCATTTCCATAACATAACACTATTGCAAAGAAACAAACAGTAAAAAGCCAAAGACTATTAAACACGTCATAAATCATTTGCCTCTCAAGTGAAATAAATTTAGTGATTTAATTAATTCTCTAATTCACCCAACATTCTTTGATCATATTTAACACATTTTAACATGTTTTTATGGAATTTATGCAAATAAATGAATAAATTATTATTAGTAGTAGTATTTCTTCCTTCAAAACAATCAAAACGCTGTACACCAAATGATTCAAATCTTCAAACTTTAAAAATAGATGAAAAATACTATTAAATTAATTTCACCAGAAACCTTATAAAACAAACCATTATATACAAACAATAAATTGATTTCTGCTTATTAAAGGTATAATACATGATTGGTAAAGGTCACAGAACAGCACTCACATTGTCTGATCCAGCATGTACATGAAATGATAAACTTGTGAAAATGTGAGCTCAATCGTACATCTGAGTCACGAGAAAATATTCAAAACCTGACTCAATTTTTCTTATCAAACATAAAGAATGGTTTTGAGCTTACTCCACGATCAAAACAGTTTTCGGTCTTTGTTTGACTAATTTCTACCATCACCATCCTCACACCCTGAAAACTATACGTAAATCTGTGAACATTTCTGTTTGTGTATGTTACCAATCCAGAACTGTACCTTTTAAAGCTTATTTTGTTCGTGTCTATGATACCATCCTTAAGGTTGATGCTGTAAAAAAAAAAAAAATTCAGGGCAAAGACTTGCTTTGCTTTTTAGCAGATTAATGAAGTTTGAAAAGGTCCTGACCCAAGAATGCTTTTAAGAAAACCAAAATTGTCTGATAGCTCCTGTGAACGACACCATTCAGAAAAATTGTAAAGACCAAATTAAGTTAGCCTTGTCAGTAGGAGTTACAGTAATCTCACTCCAGACTACAGGGAACTATGTGTGTGTATAATAGTCGTCAAGTCCACGTCCAAGATATAGAATCCCGTTGGAATATGCCCCATAGCGTTTTCAAATGTTGAATTTCCACATATCACCATAATCTGAATTCTAGCAATAATAGCAATTGTCAGTCCATTTAAATAGAAGTAATTCATATGTAAGGTTTCTGACTCCAGGCATCTTACTTTCAAAGCCTTGAATTTAACGGAGGCCACAGAGGCCATGGCCTTCATGGCCCTGGTTCTTGGCCTTCGTGCCCCCTTCAAATGTTTCCATAGACATTATGAAATTCCAATGGAACTGCCCTGGCAATGGAAAAGTGGCCTTGCCCCTTTCAGAACCAAATTCAAAGCCTGCTGTTTATAAACATGTAGCCTTTTTAATTTGTTTCCTTGAGAAAATTATACATTTGTAATCCTTTGGCTCAAACACAGGTGAAACTTGGAGGGCAGCAGATAGCTGGTATGGCAGTTGCTGGGTTGATATATGGCTTTTGACTTGCACCATGGGCACGGGTAGTTGACTATATAAGGAAGCCCCATCATGGGGCTGGATAGTTCTGGTGGTAGAGTGCTGATATGGCAGTTACTGGGTTGATGTATGGCTTCTGACTGGCACACTGAGCATGGGTAGTTGACTATAAGGAAGCCCCATCATGGGGCTGGATAGTTCTGGTGGTAGAGTGCTGATATGGCAGTTACTGGGTTGATGTATGGCTTCTGACTGGCACACTGAGCATGGGTAGTTGACTATAGGGAAGCCCCATCATAGAGCTGGATAGCTCAGATGGTAGAATGCTGGTATGGTAGTTAGTGGATTATAAGGCCATAAAAAAAAAATTGTTGTATTGGCGTAACCCGCCCGACCCAAAAATATGCCCCGACCGTAAACATTTTAAACCAAAAAAAAAAATAAAAAATAAATAAATAAATAAAAATCGGGGGAAAAACAAAATCAAAAAAAAAATTCGCAAATTTCTATGCAGATTAAAAGCTTAAAAGGAGCAAAAGATGGAAACCAGACTGGTTAAAGTTGTTATGTCATTTCTTGTCTTTATTTGACACGTCAAATACTGTGATATACAGGGGAAAAAGCATTTAATACCCCAGGAAAAATTTAATAAAAAAAAAATAATCCGCCCGCCCTACCCTATTTTCCAAACCTCCGTTACGCCAATACAACAATTTTTTTTTTATGGCCTAAGGCTTCTGAGCAAAGATAGATGACTACGGGGAAGCCACATCATGTAACAGTTCCTTCGGTGATTCCCCGGCCTACTCGCTGGTGATCAGCAAATATATCCACTGGCACGTGATGGTGAATTGACCAATTGGGATTCGGCTATAGGTCAGGAATATTTATGAGGTATTGTAATATGAACTATCACCCCGACAGGATCAGTTTTTCAAAAATGGCGTCCATCGCAACATCCGACCATAAGTAATCTAGTTGGAGAAGTAGAGAGCCTACCTTTGGAATAATCACAATTTTGCTGGACTGCACTATTCACAGGTTGGACGATGGTAGAGCACGTGAAGAAGTGAAGCATTATACCCGAAGTGCGTGTGGTAACGAGCCGGAATGAAACGGCGCCCTCATCTGTTCAGGCATGGTCAGCCTCCGTTCTCCTTCAGCTGAATCTTGATGTCCAGCGGATATTTGTCCTGTTCGTTCAGTCCGATGCGGAACAGCTGAGCATGCTGGTATGCATTATCCCCCTGACCTCCTGACAGAGAGGCGCTGATGGTGATACAATCCTGACCAGTGATGCCACTACCCTTCAACACAGTCGCCTGCAGGTCTGATAGAGACAAATAAAGAAGAAAAAAATACACATACATGTAATCGACAATTGTTAATTTCGTTGGAAACAGGATATCACCAAAAAGGACAAATGAAAAGAAAATATATGGCTATGTTCAGATGCAATACTCCGGAGACGGAAAAAGGTCACAGTGGGAGGTAAACATTTCATCCCAAACCCCTTGTGTCCATACTACACAGGGTTAAACTGAGAACGGTCTATCTCTGGTGTATAGAAGTCACTCATGTTGCATAACTCTGAAACCGAACTTTTCTAATTCACAAGTATAGTGATATAAAACATCAGTAAGTTATGCACCCGCTCAAGGTCACTCTAAAATGGACGTGGTTGAGATAGACCATTCAGATGTCTTAGTGCCTATTTGTAGACCGGTCTATGTAGTCTAGACCGTCCCTCCCCGGCAGTATAACTTTGTGAAGATAGACCGTTCTAGCACCAAAAAGAGTCTATCCTAGACCATTCAGACACAAGTAGGTAGACCCTATTCAGTTTAATCCAAAGATAGACCACTTTAAGTACTGTGTCTGAACGCCCCCTATGTGAGCTGGTATCAGCAAACTGAGTTGCTATCTCCTCTGAAATGACCTGGACGAGAATTCTTCCCAAGGCTACAGACGCATAATATGAGGGGGGCCTTTGTGGAGGCCTCCATAGCTAGAGGCCATTGCACTGATGTACACCCACCACTAAAGCAATTGTAATCAGACACCTAGACATGGTTTGGTGAGCAGTGACAGTGTGCAGTGGCCCCCAGCTATGGCCGCCTTTTAGAGGCCAATTATTGGAATTGTATATTTCAACTGTAACTTGAGGGCGCTATTGTTTCTTTCCATGAGGCAATTCGGGAGATACTGGTGGGAACAATTAATGGCATGTTGCTTTTTACCAACAGCCAGGACAGGCTAATGACGCCTGGGGTCGATTTCATGAAGCCGTACGATTGATCGTGACTCCAATTACGAAGGATAACCCATCATATCCTACTTAAGGCTGCAAAGCATCATAAGTCCTACTATTGATAATAAGTTATGATGAGTTTGGTGAAATCGACCCCTAGCGACGTTCCACAACTTTCTCATCAAAAACCTGTTTGATGCAGATGCAATAACTTGAACAATTTGAATTGCACTCTCTGTCCTATTTGTAATGAACATCTGAAGCAGTGTGTGTGATACCTTTGAAAGGTTTTGATAGATGTGATGGTTGGTTATATGCTCTTGCCAGGATATGTTCAGTGCTGTACGTAAGAGCCTTGTATATGCACCATCCAGTCTCTTGGTCAGGGTGTTAGTGAGGGTCCAGCATTCAGCACCGTACAGCAATACACTTTCAACTGTTGCTCTAAAGAAACTGATCTTCAATTCTCTATCCAAAGAGCTCTTCCAGATTTTGTCGAGTTTGGAAGAGGCTGACCATGCTTTTGCGATGTGTATTTCTATATCCTTTGTTGTATTCCCAACCCATGATCCTAGATATTGAAAATCATGGACACATTTCAGCTTGTCTCCGCCCATTGTATACATTTCACACACTGCTTCAAAGACGACTAACATTCAGTGGGCACTGCTGGAGAAGCAAACAGGAGATGGTGCAACAGGTTCTACTTTGGGATCCTCAACATGGGAGAAGATCTAGAGGACGTCCTGCAGCTACATTTGTAGACACCCTGGAGCGCGACTCTGGCATAAGCCGACGTGACCTACCAGCAATCATGGAGCAAAGGGATCAGTGGAGTGCCATTGTCAGACATGCCCGAGTTCGCTCGATCTGATGATGATGATGAATGAACATCTCAACAGATTTCACTACTAGGCATGCTAGATAGTCTCTCTGACAGTGATGATGGTTATGACCTGTCAACTGCCCTTCTACGCTCTATAAACCTCTCACAAGTTAAAATTGAACAATATCTGGTACACTGAATCCTTTCACTGCATGTAAACACCAAAACCTGAATTCTCCAGACTAAAGACACTGTTGCTATATCACATGATTCGGGGCAAGATTTGGCCTAGTTATATAACAGATGTCTTGCACCAATGCACTGTTCATAATGGATAAGAATGGCACAAAGGAACCAGTCCATTCCAGAGATGGGTATCGCTAAGCAAAAGCTTGCACCGCATCATGTGATATAGCAACAGAGTCTTTGGTCTGGGAAATTCAAACTGGAGCGTTTATGTGCAATGAAAGAAGTCTGTGTAGTGTGTACCAGATACTATTGAGATTTAACTTGCAAATGGATCATTATATTCAGTACAAGTAATTAACTGTTGTAAAACCACTCACTGATCAGAATAATGGCCTCAGATATAAAATGCTCTAGAGTTTATCATGCCTGACATTTCAATCCAAGCAGGATCTTTCTTAAAGCAGTGAACGGTTTTATTGTATCGTTCATTTGCTCATACAATAAAAATAGGTAGAGTGCCTGTATGGTATTCAGGAGGTTGTTGGTTTGAATCCCGCTCCAGTCAATATTTCTTTGTTCACTTTTCAATGATTTAAAATTAAGTCAGTTTCCCTTGCGGTTTATTTGATGATTGTATAGATTAAAAAGCCGTATCCTCTTTGAGTGATTTCCCATGTACTGTTTCTCAGGTTGCAGCATTGCTGCACGTATTGATAAAATGATGCTTGGGATATAGCAGTATGTGAGTGGTTTCATGGCTTCTGACTGCGAAATTAACAAAGATAATCGACTTTTAGGGGTGTACCCAAGTTAATAGGGCCAAAATCCGTCCGCCGAGCTCATTAATAAAAGTTAAGCACTCAATATATTTTAAATAAGAGAGTTGTGAGAGCTTTGAAAATGACGGATTGAAGAAATATGGCACTGGACCTCCTGCCTGGACTCTGGGCTTCCATTTGTGACCATTTTTGATGCAATTGGGTGAGAAAGTGGGTCTATTTCAGCCGCTTTGCAGAGGGATGTTTTTTTGAAAATGGCTTCTTTGATTGGAGTGATCCATACCTTGTTTTAGGGGTGGTCAGCTGAGAATGAGTATATCTCAAAAATTCAATGGTCACCCTACCATAAAATGAAAAGAAAATGAAAGGTGACATGTTCCTCATCATTTTTCTGTGTAACTTGAACAGCTGTGAGAGTTCTGTATATTTTAAATGATTTTTGAAGTTCGAGGATTTATCACTGTTGTCTATGGGAGTTTATTTACTTGGGTGCACCCTTAGGGACACCATCAATGTAGGGCTGTGTAGCTCAGTTGGTAGAGCGCCTGTATGGTGTTCAGGAGGTTGCTGGTTAGAATCTTACTCCAGTAATTTTTTCTTTGTTCACTTTTCAATGAAACAAAAATTGACGTAACAAATTGGTAGCCCCAAATGGAAACAGTGCGTTGATTTGTCATCAAATCATATGGTATAACTATGGTATAGTCCACGTTCCGCTTGTAAATTTTCTCTGTGGTTGACTTAAAGGTAATATCATGCTTTGGTTTTTATCAAAGAAACACAGATTCATGGGCAAAAATATCAAGGAAGATACAGTAATAGTCATCTGTGAAAATTTCAGTCCAATACGATGCCCATTTTTTTAGAAAAAAGTGAAAAACAGCTACAGTAAGTCTTTTCTCTTTTATTTTTGATCTTTTAAAAGATCAAAAAGATTTTTGGTCGTTGTTTTACTTATTTCTGGATAAATATACCATTTCAGTCGTAACAATTTTAACGGTATGCTTCTACCACCAAAATCTTTATACCCTGTAAGTTATACGTAAATCTGTGAACATTTCTGTTTTGATTTCTTACCAAAGTATGATACAACCTTTAATGATACCACTCCCCAATGCTTACCTTCTGTAAGAGGCAATGTAGTACTAGGATTATTCCCTGAATGACATTTCCACTCGATGCGGCCATTCTGGAAGGTTTTAGCCGTCGCGACGACGGTGACCTCGTCGATGACTAGCCCCGAGCCCTTGAAGTCAAAGTGCCAAGCCATACGCCCAGGCCTGCTCCCATCATCCCGGGCGAGATATACCTATCAAATATGTGCATAAATTAGTAGGGAAGAGGACAAGCCCCACTTCCAAACATCCTGGGGCATATTCCAAACCTCGGCTTCGGCTTCGGCTCAGGCTCCTGCTTCGTCTCTGTCATCCATATGCTGAAAATATTGGCTGTGGTTTGCCTTTGAAGCTGGAGCTACTTCCGAACCGCAGCCAAAAGCCTCAATTTTGATACTTGCTATCTTAAAATGGATTCACGGAAGGACGCTGAAGCTAGAGCCGATATAACAAACGCTGCAGGATGCACAAAATTTGTTCTGTATAGCTGTCGTTCGGTGTAGAGATTTTTAGCCACTGGCAGCGTTCGGTGGTTATTTTTATGAAACTTCCTCTTGTCCAATGAAGTGCCCCCTTTTGATTGTTATTTTTACATACATGTTCTAAATGTTTGCCACTGTACGTACGTACACCGTACACGTATGAAAATCTTTCATAATTTTTCAGGAATACAAATAGTACAGTACCCCAATTTCAGGTCCTTAAATCAGCAATAACAATCTAATGAATCAAATGCTATGATGACAGCATTGCACATCGCCCAGCCAAACTTACCATATTCCAATCAAACTCCTCTTTGCGATATATGTTTTGACTCATGTGCGCACAGCTCTTGTAGTCCTGCGTCTGCCGGTTGCCATCGGATACCCGGACGTACTTGTCGGAGGCGGGGCAGTACTTGAGGTGGAGACATTTCGTAGAAATCTCCTGCGACGTTGGCATGAAAACAAAACCCTGGGGGAAGGGGAGGGGGGAGGAGAATGTGAGTGAAGTAGCTATGATTACCATCAGGGTCAACGACCTTTAACGATGAATAATCAGTGGGTATGAAATTGTTTCCCCCACTTCAATATACAAATCGATGTGGTTTAAAAACAAGACAAGGCCTAGTGCTGGGCAAAATTGGGTAATTTCATATTCATATCGGTTACTGATTGCAAGAAAAATCAGGTTAACAGTTAAACCTTTGTAAATCACGTGCAACAGGCGTAACATGTGCAATTTATGGTATACATCTTCTTCAATGTGATCGTCACTTTCGGAATGCTTTTTATGATGTTATTTTTTAAATCAAGCATTAAGATCAAGTACATACAATGTTTCTTTTAGATCAAGTATGTGAAGAGCGTGCTTCTATTTGGCAAAATGGACAAGATAGCTAACAGAAATTCTACAGTTTACACTTTTTGGGTCGTTGAGCATGAACCAAATGTTCGTCCCTTTGTTTTTCCTTTCAGTTTCGGCTAACCGTTAGTGAAAATTTGTAACCGGATAATTAAATCCTTGTCTGCCTTTTGTCTGGCACAAAAGAATTTACGCTCCGGCGCACTCCATAATTGCAGGGTGTACGTCCCATGATTAGGGACATACACCCTGAAATATAGAGCGCAGCGGCATTAAATTCTTTAGTTGCCGGACAAAAGGCGGGCAGGGACACTGCACTAATGGCGGGTGTTTCCTACATCCATGGTCGCATCATCAGATTGGTGTATAGGCTTCTTAAACTTCAGTAAAACCAGCAAGAACTGCGGTGGTCTAGGACAGTTGAAGGCCTAAAGAGTAGAGGAGGCCGTTCCCGGAGGCTAACGGGTCAGCCAGAACTGAATTTCTCATCCAAATTGTTGATTGGTTCTCAAATGGTTGGCAACAGAAAATGCAAACTAAACAACAACAAAAATTCTTGGATTGATTTTAATATTCATGAGCTTACATCTGATGCAGCCTCCTCCTGATCCTGTGGCCTAGAGCCGCCACTGGTCTCCCCTCTGGCTAGCCTCCAGGCTAAGGACCCTGACAGCCGACCCTGCTCCTCTCCGTTCTTGAGGACCTTGGGTGACAGGAACTCGGCCAGCTCCACCGAGGACCGCTGTTCCAGGACGGCTCTTCGGGCGGCCGGCAGACGGAGCTGCCTCTACCATGAGAAGAGAGAGACCCAAGGGTTGGTCAGAGTTTATAGAGGGATGGCAGGGGACTTTCCTCTTTAAAATGAGGCCAGGGCAATTTGTTGGTGCCAAAGGGCACTTTTTTTAGGCCAACAGAATTGTCTAGTGGAACATTTGATGGAGCACGATGGCATGGCTAGTCTGAGTATCATCCATTCTACTCCGTGTCACTATGTACGAACGTCTCATACATGTGTGCATGCAAATTTTACGCAACTTGGCACATCAGCCAATCATATCTGTTTTGAGAACATTTCCGTCTGGATCTGACAGAGGCGGAGGAGGTTGATTGGTCAAAACCTAGAGGTCAGTGCTGGGTTGGTTTGCATAATTAATCAGGAAATTTGCATGCATGTGATAGACGCTTGCTCGCTGTACAGCGATTACGTCTATGGCATGGCAATCTTCTAACAATTTGGTGATTAAACCAGGGCTTAAATTACAGCAGAAGTGTCTTGTCATTTGTAGTGAATTTGAAACTTGTCTTTGAATGACTCAGAGGAGAAGAAAGCAATTCTTCCCACTAAAAACTTAGACCGTCCATGCTTAGCCTGCAATCTGCAAAAAAATAATTTCATGATTAAAAAAAGCTGCATCCTATTTGAGTGATTCCTCCATGTTTACAGCATTGTTGATTTTGCATGCATCTTAAATTATCCTTGGGATAATACATGTAGCTGTATATATGAGTGGTTTCATGGCTTCTGACTGCCAAACGAACAAAGATGCTTGACAATCTGGGACAGGGTTCAAATCCCTTCTATCTGTTTTTGTTGTCGTTATAAAGGTACCTCTTTGTTCATGGCTGTTATTGAGTCCATCAACCATTCTTCTCGGCACTCCGTCCTCCTACCCAGAAGGTCCTTAGGGTTGACAGTGTATCTCCAGCTCACGTCAACAACCTTAAAAAAAGAAAAACCCGAAATATTATAAATACATAAATATACAAATCCAAAGCACTCTGGGTAAATCTGTTGCTAGGGCTGATGCTGACTGCCGTACTTGAATATGTTAATTGAGGCCGTGTTCCAATTCTCTGGCTGCGACTGCAAATCACAAAAATCTATGGAAATGGCTGCAGTCACTGGCTAGTGGCTGCCATAAGTACATGCGTAATTAGCAGCCGCAGCCAGAGAATTGAAACACGGCCATACACTACGTACAGACATGAAATTCATCTTTAAGTACCCAATCTCACACTGCTGGAACTAGTGACAGTCCACAGTGATATTCCATTGGCCGTTGTACAGCAGTGTCATGTATAAACAACTCAAAGTAAGGCTTTCTTCTAGAAAAATAAAACAACTTTAAACTTCACGGTCCGGCAACTATACACTCATACGTGTGTCAACGTGTGTATGAATAAACTTGTTTCCCACAAGATAACCTACTGTCCTTTGTATCATTGTATGCGCCATGCATCGTGACAAAGACAGGCTTATCTTTGATAAGGTCCATGAAAATGGGTTCTGGTCTGATCACTGATCTTGTATGATGTATATCCATAAGGCACAAGCTTGTCAAACCGTTCATTCTTGAACAAGAGCACCTTTCAAAAACTGCTACGGATAATCCGAAATTGGGCTCTGATAGGGTCCATGTTACATGTGAACAACCACAGACCTGAGAGCATGCTTACACCACAACCAACTGCTAGTAATACCTTCAATCTAGAGGTTCTGGGTTCAATTCCCAGCCCAGTCAAATTTCCTCCAGCTCACCCTGCGAAAACCATTACTCAGATTTGCTTCCAGATAATAACTTAAAGGTACAGTACAGGATTGGTAACATACCCAAATAGAAATGTTCACATATTTACATATAACTTTCAGCGTATGAAGATGGTGCTGGTTGAAACATACCGTTAACATATTTCCACCTGAAATGATGTATCTTTCCAGACATTAGTAAAACAAAGACCGAAAACAGATCTCGTGGTAAGATTAAAACCTTCTTCCCATTTTACAAGAAAAAAAATTAGGTGGATTTTCGCCATTTTCTAGTAACTCAGATGTCAAATTGAGCTCAAGTTTTCTTAGGTTTACCAATTCATGTACATGTTGTATTAGACAAAGTGTGAGCGCTGTTCTGTGACCTTTACCAATCATGAATTATACCTTTAAGGAAGGACTATAGAGGTTAATATCTACTTCACCTCTTCATTGGAGAAGGCTATGAGGTAGGAGAGCTTCTTGGCCCAGCCCCTCTCATACAGCAGAGGCTTGTCGCATATATTCTCACATGGATCACAGTGCAGCCATCGTTGCTGTGAGCTGGAGTACACCTCTGTCCACACATGGTCTGTAGAATCAAAACAAGAGGTGCCCAGTGACAAGGGAAAGGCATTTCAGTAATTATTGTCTTGTTCTTGTCTACGAAGTAAAATTATTTCAAATTTTAAGGGAGCATAAAGGATTTGCAAAGATGTGCATTTTGGCTGAATTTGGTACTTAAACAGAAGTGAAGGTCTTAAACTTCCTTACAGACGTTGTTTCATGTACATGTACCTTTTTACGCTTTGTTCATCTGGATAGCAGAAACACGGCCGAAATAATCTTGCCCCCTCCGAATCCTTCACGGTTACACCACGCTTTCGAAATGTTACTAGATTGTTTGGACGAACGATCTTTTGAAAAGACACTAAATCTTGATTTCCTTGATAAACCCAGCAACTGATGAACCAATATTTCCCATGGTGACTGTTTTCATTCTTTACTGCAGGTATGACATGGGCAAGTGTGAAATAATTTCAATCCTGGACTTAACCTATAGCCATTATGAGGTGCACGGTGCTGTATAAATCACCAACATGGTTACATACCTGTCCAGTCCAGTACATGCCTAGCCTCAAATCCAGCGGCTCTACAGCACAGAGTGAAGCAGTTAGCCCATTCCCCGCACCTCCCCTTCCTGGTATCCAGCAGCTTCCCTGGGTGGTTATACCTGGTCAACACGATCAAGGACAAGCAAAAACATTGTCAATATCGTTGACTGAATTTTCACAGCTTAAAGGCAGCGTACAGACAGAAAATTGACTCAACAGTTTGTAAACAGTGCAAACAGTCACCATGGGAAATCTTGGTTCATCAGATGCTGGGTTTTTTAAGCAAAACAAGATTTAGTGTCTTTTAAAAAGATCTTTCGTCTGAACGATTTAGTAGCATTTCAAAAGTGTGGTGAAATCGTGAAGGATTCAGAGGGGGGCAAGATTATTTCGGGCCGTATTTCTGCTATCAAGATGAACAAAGTCTGTAAGGAAGTTTAAGACCTTCACTTCTGTTTAAGTACCAAATTCAGCAAAACATCTTTGCAAATCCTATATGCTCCATTTAAGGAGAAAAGAGAATCACAAGACCTCTGAGGATGACTACAAAAATTAGAGGTTCAAGCCATGCCATGGGGAGTGTGGTAGACATGTGTCCCTGAGCAAGACACTTAGCAGTGTATCGCTCTATAGTCCACTAAGGTGTAAATGGGTAGGCAACAGGGTATAAAAAAACACCATTTTATAGAACATTCAGAATTATACTACAAAAGGCACATCATATCCGTTACTCACATTACGGAAATGTAACGTGAGTAACCGAAATCATTCGCAATGTACCGATACTCTTAAAATTGTTATCTTTCATTCTTAGGTAGGCTTAGTCTTAGATATACCCTATCTATGTACTACAGAGATAACATGAAGTACACTTGCACGATGAAATACAGCCAAAACAATCTGAAAAGTGCATGACAAATGTAACAAGAGTATTAACCATGGAATTGCACAAAAGCTTTGGGGAAAATGATAATATGATAAATCTATTCTAAACGTCAAAGTAGCAATTTCATACAATCTATCCAAACCAATTCTAAAAAAACTCTGAAATGGAAAACCTTGAGTCATAAAGCAAAAATTCAAATCAATAAATTCTAATTTCTGCCACGTTCCACGCACAGATGGTCCTGGTTGTTTAGAAGCTGCACAAACATAATACAGAATTACATGAACCATTGAAATTTCATTCAAGAGCTGCGCAAGTGTCTAAATATAGCTCAGAGCGATACTAGCAACAGATGGTTCATTCAAAAAGATAAATATCAATAAAGTTATTCTTGAAAAAGGAGGGACTAATTAAAATGTTTGCCAAAATGACTTATATACTGACCATTTTGGAAGCTTTGCTAAAGTTAAATTCATTCATTCCCCATTCGCAATTGTCTGTTTAAAGAGGATGTTCAACACTCAACAAACCTCGCTTTATTTGTTAGAACTATTATCCTTAAATTACTTAAAATGAGAAAGAAATATTTATCTCACACTGAACACAGAAACAGAGTCTTTTTTGATGATTTTTCGCTCAGCCCGCAAGATTTCGTCAATGGGGGCAGCAGACAAATTTGTGTGATTTTCAACAAAAGGCTCCCATATCTGACGTCATGAAATCACACAGATTTGTCTGCTGCCCCCATTGACGAAATCTTGCGGGCTGAGCGAAAAATCATCAAAAAAGACTCTGTTTCTGTGTTCAGTGTGAGATGAATTTTTTTTCTCATGTCAAGTAATTTAAGGATAATAGCTCTAACAAATAAAGCAAGGTTTGTTGAGAGTTGAACATCCTCTTTAAGTTTACCAGTGTGTTGGTACTGTTGTTTTACTAATTTCTTGATAAATAAAACAATTCCAGGCAGAAATATTCTTACAGTATGTTTATACCAGCACCATCTTCATATCCTGAAAGTTAGACGTATATTATCTGTAAACATTTCTGTTTGGGTATGTTACCAATCCTATACTGTACCTTAAAGGATGACACCACTCGCTCTACTATCTATGGCTCTGAGATGTGCCTAATGTCACTGTTCTTACCTGGGGAATCTTCCAGGTCTGTTACACTTGGTACAGGTGTAGCCTTCAACCCTACCAGCTCCCCATCGCCTGTCCTCAGCGTTGGGTTCCACCAAGCCCACACTCTTCATGCGGATGTTGCAGGTCTCACACATGGGGCTGTCCATCCATTTAAAGAAGCCGGTCTTGAACCATCTTAGGAGCTCCAGGAGGAGAAAGTCACGCCAGTCTAGAGAGTTCCTTCCCTCTCCATCTTCTGGGGAATCCATGAGATGGATAAGATCGTTTTAAATTTATTTTATTGACAACCAGTGTTACAGCTAGCCCATTTTGAGTGCCGGCTAAATTTACTTATTGTGAAGCATAGCAAGCGGAGCTCTCGCCCCTCATGGCCGGGGTCCAGGAGATAATACATCGTAGCTAAATGCAACTCCGTACATACGTGAGCATGTTAGCAATATTCTGGTTTGTTATTGGGGATCTGGTAAATTTATATTTCAAAATTTGTCTCCAAGTCAAAATCTAATACTGTTCTTTCAGTGAAAAAAAAAACAAAAAACATTCATGTTATAACTTGTGCATTTTCTTTGATTTTCAAGATTTGTTGTGCCGGTCAGCAACATTATTTTTCATCTTGAGTGCCGGTCGGAAAGGCTGAGTTCCAGATGTCCCGAACAGTGCCGACTGGCGTGTCTAAAACACTGTTGACAACGCTACAATATTGATAATGATTGATGACAGTGAGCAGCCCCAACACAAAATGTCTTAAACTATATCATTCCAAAGTCTTTATACCTAGACACGCTCGATCCCACAAACTGCAACATGTACAGGTTAAAGTCTGCTTTAAAGGTACTATCATACTTTGGTAGCATACCGAAACAGAAAACGTCACAGATTTACCAATAACTTACAGAGTATATAAGATGGTGATGGTAGAAACATACCGTTAACATTTTTCTGACTAAAATGCTGTCTTTATCCAAAAAAAGAGTAAAACCATTGACCCAAAACAATTCAGATCAAATTTTAAAGATCAAAAGTAACGATGAAAAGACCTTTAAATACTGTGGGTGTTTTTCACTGTTTTCTCAAAAAGTGGGCCTCGTATGGGACTGGGAATTTCACAGATGACTGTTACTGCATCATTCTTGATATTTCTGCTCATGAATCTGCATTTCTTTGACAACTGTACATGTTGGAGCCTACTTAATAATACAATACAACCCCACAAAGAGTTGGCCTACAGTTTGAAGCCTGCTCAGAGAAACTGGACCCCAAGGCTTATAAACATGATGATCCTTCATCCTTGGCCCTGTACAACAAGATCTTTCAAAATCTTTCATCTGTGGCATATGAATGCACTGAGCATGGTGAGGATTTAAGGCTAGATCCTTTTGGGAAGAGCTTCTTGATAATCCATGAAATAGGATCTCATAAGCATAGAAAATATTAGAGCTTCCATAAGCTATCATTCTAGCTTATGGTACTGCTCAGCCATGAAATTGGGTCCCCTATTGGGGCATAGGTGGCAAGTCCGTTAGGTACTCGCCTCTCACTAATGTGGTCCGGGTTCAATCCCGGGTTGGGTCATATGTGAGTAAAGTTGTGCGTTGGTTCTCTCCTATGCTACGAGGGTTTTTCTCTGGGTTTTCCGGTTTTCCTCCCTCCACAAAAATCAAACACTTTCAATCTCAGGCTGTGCTCCGTAATCATATGATTGATGTGGCTGGCTGCCAAAGGGTGCCCATGAAAGCCTGCTACTCGATCACATGTAGCACCATCCTTCATAATTCAGGACTCCAGCTGCCAATAAGGATGATTAGCCTCCCAAATTATTATTTTTATTAAAAGACATTAAGCTTCTTCAGAGTTTGAGTTCATACCGGTTGTACTGTCACTCTGGTTTTGCTGTTTTTCCTTGGCCTTAGCGATGAGGTCTGGCAGGACCATACAGTCTCTGGCCTTCTGCTGTAGGACAGGATCCTCATAGATCAGGACATGATCGGCACCGCTACGCAACCTCTGATGGAAGGCCATCTCAGATGCCTGGAGGGGAATTGAGGGTAGAAGGATGGTGATTAGGAGGGCATACAACTACAGGAGGGTAAACCTTTAACCTTGCTCCTGTACTCTACAGATTGATCAATTTCACATCCATCACTTATTCTTGTTTTTTATGGGGAAGCCCTGGGGAAAGTGAAGGCGTAGAAGTTTCACACAATGCAAGACAAATACAAAGTCTACCATGGGCTACATGGTACATGGAGTATATTCCTGAGCGCTCGAACAGCAGGAGTACGACACTCGGGCCAGCGAGAGTATACTCTCTAGATATGGGAAGGTATACTCCTGCATCGGAGAGAACTGCGCACGCATCATACTCATGTTACCAGAAGTAACCGCTTGAATGCAGCCTTGTAGTCTTCACTTCTGGAAGGTCCTCCAAGGAATATACTGGAAAATGACGAGAGTGGTTCAGGAGGCTACTTAGGGCTAGGTTTGATGGAACTTCTGAAGCCAGGGGGGGGGGGGGTGGGGTGGGGTGATTTCACTAACGCTTCGTGGTAATCGCTAAAGCTCAAATCCGCCCCAAAACAGAAGATCGATCGCTACTTTGCGAAGCAATTTTCCGTTTAACGATGGATTTGGGCTTTAGTGATGATCGCAAAGCGTTAGTGAAATCGACCCCTGGTGTTGAAGTTATCAGTATTGTATGACTCGAGGCCGGCCTCGGCCTCGAGGCCGGACTCGAGGCCGAAAATTTGCTGCCTCGGCCTCGTGGGTCCATGACTCGGCCTTGGCCTCGAAGAATTTTGAATGATGACTCGGCCCGAGGCCAGGAAATTTTTCATTTCAAACTAAAACTTGTTTCCCAACATTTTAGGGGGACAATTTTACATTTTTCATCAAATAAACACTTACAGAAAGAAAGTTAGTGTGTAATTCATCGAATGTAATGAATTGAGAGCATGGTGAACTGTGCTAGTGTGGTTATAAACCGCATTGGGAAGTTCGGGTACCGCATCTAGACTAGCAAACAGTCTCTTGTGAAGTGAAATGATATGCTTGTGTGTGACTCGGCCTTGGCCTCGGCCTCGGAAACCCATGACTCGGACTCGGCCTTGGCTGCTTGTGAGAAACTCGGCCTCGGCCTCGGCCTTGGCCTCGGAGACCCATGACTCGGACTTGGCCTCGAAGGTTGTGGAAGTTATATTGACAGATGATTGGGATAGTTTATTCCAAAATTGGTTGGTTTCAGGGAAAATGATTGATGGAGTTGATGTGTGATGCTGAACTTCAATTTGTTTCTGCATCTGATGGCTTGTAATTACACTTATACAAATACAACCCAGGCCCGAATAAATGTTCACAAATTCCTTATGTTATTGGTCATTAAAAAAAATGCAGAACGGGTGATGCAGTGTCAGCCAAACAAAGTACCAGGTAAATGTTGATAGCGGCTCCTACAAGCCACCTCCTGGGTCTAAGAAGGGGGTTTAAACCTAGGACCATCCGGTCTACAGCAAAAGGTTTAAAAGAATTAACTGTGTTTTATACCTGAATATTGAAGGCCCTGTTTCCCGATAGTTGTTGAGCCATCAATCTCAGCCTTTCTCTGGCCAGTCGGCCCTGCAGCTTGGTCATGTCCACCAGTGGAGCGTGTTGGGGGAACACTAGGTGGTCACCATCCTAACAACACCAACACAGGAGGATGTTAAGAGTCGGTCAGTAAGCTTGTTTGATATCCAGTTTTGCGCATATCGAAATATCGTGAAGAAAATATCGCGATATTCGATATTATCGTGGTGACGTCATCGTTTTCTTTTCTTAACTTTTTCATTATGTAAGCATGCACGGCAACCGATCGAAACGAGATCTCCAAAAAAATATCCTTCCAAAGTACCGTAAAATACATTTGCCTGACCAACTAAATCTTACTTGAATTTCGGCTGATTATTTTGTCCATTTGTCCAAGTAGAAACACACTTTTACGAACTTCATCTGAAAATATATCGTGCAAAAACCTTCCAAAAGCGACGACCACTTTGAAGAAGACGTAAACAATCAGCGCGCTGTCTGGAAATTTCCATAACTAGTACCCAAGCCCAACGTAATAGCCACGATAATTATCGTGCGCTTAGTGAATGTATATCAGATCTTACTCCATGTAGTCTGGAATTATTGCGCCCAAACCGTGAGTCCAATACGCTGCTAGCGTCAGTCATGTTGGCCGGAAGCGGCAAGCATACATGACACAATGCAATTGTGTGCACACGGCACGTGCTCACAGCATAGTGAAGTCAGCACAGTCAGCGCACGTGTAGGCTTCAGTCATGGAGACCGGAAGTACAGTGTACAGCTAGTACAGTAGCACACGCAGCGTCGTTGTGGACGCTACTGTCGGCTTCGTTCGGGTGCAGATTTGCACGGTAAGAAATCTGCTTTTAGCGTCTCAACCAGCTACAAATTTTGCAGTAATCTATTTTTTTGGTCGTCGCAAAAAGTGTGTCAAGCTTTACATGTACGTCCGCCCATGAGCTACTCTGATTTTTGGTATAAAATTAGCTAGCATATAAATATCGCGATACTGCCGATATTCCCGATGTTGCCGATATTTCGATATTTTTTTTGGGGCCCGATACGATTTTCATTATGAAACAAATATCGCGATATCGATAAATATCGTCATATCGAACAAGCTTATCGGTCAGTCACAGTGATAGAGCAACAAGGTGGGAACTCTACTTCTCAAAGGGGCAAGGAGAATTGTTTTCCCTGTGGTAAAGGGCAGTTTTATTGTGAGACAAAATAAATTGTCTATTCAGGACCTTTGAATTAGCCCTGGGAAGATGACCAGGGGCCAATTTCAAAAAGCTGCTTAAGCACCAAAATTTGTTTAAGCACCAAAAACCTTGGTAAATGAAATCAGTATGCCAGCCAAAACTCATTGTGAATGTTATGCTCAGCCAACAATGGCCGAATACAAGTCAAAAGCAGTAAACATCACATGGAAATTTGGTTTATAATCCTGTTTGATCAAGGAAGACTTTTCAAGCTTAAGCAAATGTTGTGCTTAAGCAGCTCTATGAAATTGGCTCCAGGGGTACCTAATTTTGTGTAGCCACATCTCTTTGAAATCCAATTTCCTCAAAAAGGTCAAGAATGAATCAGAATGCAGCGATTCTGCTTGGTAAATTGTACGAGCCTCAACACCTCTCACCTCCTCAAACCCCATGAGGAACAGGCACTCCACCGCACCGGACACGGGTAGGATACGACTCTCAAAGATCTTGTTCCCAAGACGGATGGAGCGATACTTCGCGACATCTGGATTTCTGAAATTGAAACGTTCAAGAATTAATTTGTGGGAAAGATTGACTTATTTAGCAGGATGCACTTTGAGTAAACAGGGTGTCCCAAAAAAACGCAACACTCGTGTGAAGAACTATTATATGAAAATTAAACTGTTTATCACTTCAAGATGTGATAAAGCTATGTCTTGGCTATTGCCATGTAGAATTTTGAGCAAAATTGGACTAAAATTTAGGGAAAAAACTAAGACTGAATTACCCAACCTCAAAACCCAATTTTCATCTTTCTTTCATACACATTATGTGTGTATTGACCACTATGCATGTTTTCTCTTGCAAATTTGTTTTTAAGGTGTTGTACTCTTTCAATTGGTCATATTTTCACCAATTTCAGCTCGATTTGGCTTAAATTCTACATATGGTGATAGCCAAGACATGGATTTATTACCTATCTGAATCTTGAAGTGATAAACAGTTTAATTTTAACATAATGGGTCCCGACACAGTGTTGCATTTTTTTCTGGAACACCATGTATACACTGTAGTGCCCTTTGTGGGAGCCTGGCATGCCTGAGGGAAGAAACAAGTTAGGCTCCAAAAGATGGAAGCAGACATAATGCTCTGGAGTTGCTAGGACCAATATCAATTTGTTTCCACTGGTTCAATAGTGGCATTATTTTCAGAACTCCCTGAGATCACCAAAATGGCTGCTGCAAATAATGGTGATCAGATTTTCGCGGCTGTGATTGGTCAATGCAAAATAGGGCGGGGCTTAATGGATCGGTCTAGAATTGGGACATGGCCTAACCCCTTTTCAAGTCATAGCGTTACCATGGTAACTGCTCTACCACCAATGAAATTGATGAACTTGAGTTATGAAGTCTGCGACCGCAGATTATCAAATGAATGTGGTTCAACTTCTGTTATTCAAACCTCTCTCTACCATGAACAAAGTGATATAAAGTTGAACTGTCATGACGAATGAATCATGAATGATAGAGTTTGTGCATTAGGGCCTAGGCCTATGTGCATTCAGTGTCAGACTGTGTCAGCGTAGACTGCATTGGAGAGCCAGCCAAAATCGACAACATTGAATCAGAACTGAACGCACTCACGCCAGAAAATGGGAGAATACGCTGACTGAGTGGCAGCGTGTCTTTTCTGTTTACCTGATAATGTTGTTGGCAAATCTCAGAAGAATATCAGACACGTCCAGGAAGCTGGAAGAGCCGTTCTCCAAGAGTTGATTCGTGACCACTGCTACTTCTTCGCTGGACGCCATTTTGCACTAAGTAGTCGATGAACTATTGAGGGCGCTATTTAATCTACCGGTAAATGGATGCAGCACTTGCAAAGAAAAACATTGATCAACTTCCATTTAGAAAACCTCATCCAGGAGTCTCTAAACTGTTGGTACAATAATACAAATGGTAGTTTGAACCCTCATCTACCTAATTCATCTCCCTAATCGTTAGCCAATTAGATTTCATTTTGCTAATTGCCCAAGAAAAAACACATTGCCTAAGAATAAACATACCCCAATAAAGTCCCTTTTTCTGTAACCGACTTGCTACCAGTTTTCATGAAGCAACCCCCCACCGTTCAACACAATGTAGGGCCAGATTTAAAGCCAAGATTTCTCAAATCCCCAGAACAGGCTGGATCACTGGTTACCCATCATAATCACACAATATATCAATTGCATGACCCCTTGAAAATGCATATTAAAATACATTATTTTGAGGGTACACAATAATCAGCTCGGCGCATTGATTTGCGAGCTATGAGTGTGGTCAGTGCACCCAAATGACACTGAAGAAATGGATAGAACGACTAGGCAGAAGGCTTGGGCTCTGGCTTAGTGGCTTTGAGTGATCATGCACCAAGCCGCGCCCGTTCCCGTATACAAATCAATGTTAAGTTCTGCATGATGAAGCCACTGATGGCTGAGCCAAACCCGCACAAGTTATTTACGGCTGTAATCGTATTTTGCCAGGGACAATCGAGTTGTCCGAATCGGCCTTTTTGTCTATTTTGTGGTCTATATTTTGCCTATAGGCCTTAAAGGTAGTATCATACTTTGGTTGCATACCGAAACAGAAATTAATCTTCACAGATTTACCTATACATGTACTTACAGGGTATAAAGATGGAGATGGTAGAGACATACTATTAAAATATTTCTGCCTGAAATGCTCTATTTATCCAGAAAAGAGTAAAACCAGTGACCAACATTATTTTTTGATCTTTTAAAGAACACAAATAAAAGAGAAAAGACTTAAGAAATACTGTGCCCGTTTTCACTGTTTTTCAAAAAGCGGGTACTGTACGGGACTGAAATTTTCACAGATGACTGTTATTATATCTTCCTTGATATTTGTTGCTAATGAATGTGTATTTCTTTGTCAAAAAACAAAGTATGGTGTTACCTTTAAATGCTTTAATAGAGGCATGTCGAAGCGCCTATCTCTTTGCTGTAATAGACACGGCGCTGTGAGCTTACGGATCTCTTTGTGAGTGACAGACACAATAATGAATAAAAATGTTTCAGTTTTAAGGGTCCCCATGCACCGAGGCAGGTTGTTTTCGGTGGAATTACACAGAAAAACTGAAATCTTCCATTTTCTTTGACTACATCTTAAAGAAAAGGAGGTGTTCGAGAAAAGCCTCATCAAAATAATTCATCGTCACTGTTTTTCACTTTGAAACCTTTTTTTTCAGTTGGTATTTTTGTATATGATTGATTAGATCGACCAGGATTGATAACTTATTCAAAAGGCGCTATACATGTACATGTAGCATACAAAATTTAATGATTGTACTTTATTTTTTATTGTATACCGTGTACGATTTTACCTTGCATATTTTACTTGTACTTCTGCCATTTGAGGTTCCCTCACTCTTAGAAAGATTCGACCAGGATCGAAACGCCAGGCCCTTCGACAGCTCTGAACGACACAGTGTATATCTCAGGTCATTTGGCTCACGAGCAATTTGCAGCAGTTTCTTACTGTTATTGGGCGTACTTAGATCGCATTTTCGAAGAAATATGGCCTCCCATTATTAACTTTTGCTGGTTTAAATTTAAATTATGTGGCAAATTCCTCGAGTGACGGATAAATTATGAAAACACAAGCCTAGTATACCTGGTATATACACATTACACTTATCAGTTCCCTTGGTTAAGAGAACATCCTTAATAGTCTGCCTGGACCAACTAAACGCCCCTAATTTCTCCCGATTATCATGGCGTTGCACACGGAGAACAGCATAGCCAGTGTGTCTGTAATTATTATACACATCGAACTCGATTTTACGCCTGGACTGTTGGGTTAAGTGATTGGGGCCACACATCACTACACGAAGGAATGATTAAGACTATCTCTACCGAGCCGAGTCATCAGCAGAAGCTCCAGGTTTATATAGGTATCGATTTTCCTGTCTCATCAGGGCAGACCCTCGACTCTTGTGGAGGAAAAAAAAGAAAGTAGGGAGAAATCTGATCTGTTTCCATTTAGCAATTCTCATTCTCGTAATGCCCGGGAGATGCACAATTCGGAGAAGAGCTGATTCTAAGTAAGGCCCTGTTCACTGAATGCAGCGGCCGGTCTAGGATGGCAATAACGAGCAGGTCAGCAGTGGATGACCGATGATGGTAGGCCATTGTAGGGGCGTTGCGTGGTAAATTGAGGAGTAAATCTCGGAAGATTATCACACAAAAAAAAACGGTTCTGAGATGTCGGATACAGGGGTCGATTTCACGAAGCCCTGCGATCGATCGCAACTCGAGTTATGAAGGATAACCCATCGGGTATCCTCCGACTTCTATGTGGGGCTGCAAAATACATCAGACTTGCTACGATTGTTAGTAAGATACAATGACTTTGGTGAAATCGATCTCTGAACACATCATCCGATGTTTCTTGTTATTATTAGTCATTCACTTAGACTAAGTTTTACTTAGAGCTATAGGCCTAAATTACAAGAGGACAAGAACATGCAAGTAAAAAGATAAATACATCGAAGGACGAGAGGATCAGAACAAAAAGGGGGATGCGGAGTGATACCGTGGAGGGTGGGGTATAGCTAGCCAGTGTGTCAGGGAGGTTTTGTATGATTTTTATGAGAGCCGGTATACGACCGAAAATGAGTGACATTGGAAATCACACAAAACAGAAAATATTTCTGAAAAGAAAAACACCATCATTGCAAAATGATATTGGGCAAGGCCACTTATTCCAAACTGCTCCTGGATATTATTGTTTCCGAAGTTTTCAACTATCTTCAAAACTTAATTACGTATTATAATCATAATGAAAATGTTTCTAAAGAAAAACTTGACCAACCAGCTTTTGTTTTATATTGAAAGTATTCGTCAGTAAAACAAAAGACCTATAGGCTTTTCCTATATAGCTCTATGGTAATTAAAACCATCTCCATTTGCTGTACGTGACTGTCCATCCTTCACAGTTTAAACTGCGCCAAATAAAATATTAGCTTGGCCAAAATACACACTTGGAGAGCAAATTACATCAAGTCGACGAAGATGCGAGAAGAAGTTCAATGTTGGCCACTTTGTCTCTATTCGTATTCAATAAAATAATGAATCGCTGAAGCATGGTAAACGGCTCACGATCCATGTACTATCTCATCACTATCGACACTATTAATCACAATCTTAAATGTATAGTTGTCGAATTGGCACCAAGCAGCCGGGCTGTGTGTTGCTATGATTGACGGTCGCTGATAAACAAACTCAGCAGGGGCAAGTTTCATAGAGCTGCTTAGCATAAAAAAAATGGCTTAGCACAACAATTATTAGCTTGCCCAATAAAACAAACCACCATTGAAAATTCCATTCGATAGGCCTATTCATGGTCAGCGAACAACAGCCAAAGAACAATTGCAAGTGATACACAACAAACGGAAATTTGGTTGTTAATCCTGTTTTTACTCAGACAGAAATGTCATGCTTAGCGAATTTTTGTGCTAAGCAGGTCTGTGAAATTGGCCCCAGCTCGAGACCGTGATTTTTCGAAAGCGCCGCCTCTTCCCTTATGCAGCTATAGCCACGGGCTGCACTAGCCAGCACGCGCACATAACGGCGTGTACACAACGCACCCACTCAGTGAGTGGTATAATACATTAGCTGCTTGCATATAACGCGCATTGGACACTGCATCAGTACAATTCAGTTTATAGGATTACCGTGCTGAGGTCGAGTCATCTATCTTGAGAAGAGCAGTACAGAGATTGCGTATGTATGTGTGTGAATATGATAATCTGAAGTATTATGTATCAATATTGATTGAATGATTGATAAGTTATGATTGATTAATCTGGAAGACATCCGTTATACACACTCATCAATCGAAGAATCAAGTGAGAACGGAGGACTGGCCCGAACGGGCATCTTCACGGAAGACTCCCCCTACTACCGATCGCTTTGCTCAGTAGCTCGCGTGCGGGTCATTAGGCTCCACCATACGGTACATTATAAAGCGGCAGGCGGGGGACGTACCAAGAGGAAAGAAGGCATTTCATCACACGGCTTGCTTCTTCCTCCTCCTCCTCCGCACCGTGCATGCAATTGGCAACCTCGGCGCTGACACGACTGAACGGTGACTGTTTCAGTATTAAGCCATGCGAAGAAGGAGACACGTAGTAGCAGCAGCCTTCAGGCAGCTTCTCAACCTCCACACTCGCTCTCCATGAATAATACAACACTCCCACTGACAGCTTCACATCACCGTAGCTGACAAGTCCATTACACAGATTCAGCTAAGGGACTGGGGCATGCAGCTTTTTTTATGCTAGGAAACCCAAGACTATACAGTATCGGATTTTGGAGTGGTATTGTTTCTTTAACGGACTCAGAGAGGAGTATATACCAATCTACCTGGTCGTCTACATGAGAATTCGTATACAAGGATGGAAGTAGCCGGTTTTCTTCAAGCAGCTCTAGCCATCATTCTGCTCAGGCTAATGTCATGCGGTAAGAACCGGTATAAACACATTTTGTCAAAAAAATATATCTTGTTAGTGAACGGTTTCCCCCCTAATCCGTTTATATAGCACCACCTCCCACTCAAATCTCCACAATACCTCACCTAGACCGCCAACATTTCACTCTCTCTATTGCAATTATGCAGTACCAATTTCAGGCGGGAATACAATTGAATAACCGGAAGCATTCGATATTTTAACCTGGTTGCAATATTATAGTGGCCACACAATTCCGTGTCACGTGTATAACGTCATTTGGCAAGACGGTTTAAAGGTAGTATATCATACTTTGGTAAGAAACCAAAACACAAATGTTCACAGATTTACGTATATAACTTACAGGGTATATATGAAGATGATGGTGGTGGTAGAAACATATCGTTAAATTGTTTCTGCCTGAAATGGTGTATTTGTCCAGAAATTAGTAAAACAAAGACCAAAACTCTTTTTAATCTTTTAAAAGATCAAAAATAAAAGAGAGAAGACATAAGAAACACTGTGGCCGTTTTTCACTGTTTTCTCAGAAAGTGGGCACCGTATGGGACTGAAATTTTCACAGAAGTCTGTTACTGTATCTGTCTTGGTGTTTTTGCCCGTGAATCTATATTTCTTTGATTAAAACCAAAGTATGGTACTACCTTTAAGGCTCAATGCGAAACATCTCATCAGAGACTGAAGTAAGCGACGATAAATAACGTATAGGCCTATATACTGTACTTTGGGTGATATCGTAAAACATGAAACGTGTTATCAATTTAAAGGGAGCATATAGAATTTGCAACTTCCGTACAGACGTTTTTTCCCTTTTTACGCTTTGTTCATCTGGATAGCAGAAATATGGCCTAAATAATCTTGCCCCCTCCGAATCCTTCACGGTTACACCGCGCGTTCGAAATGCTACTTAATCGTTCGGACGAACGATCTTTTTAAAAGACACTAAATCTTGATTTCCTTGAAAAAACCAGCATCTGATGAACCAAGATTTCCCATGGTGACTGTTTGCACTGTTTACGAACTGTTGAGTCCATTTTCTGTCTCAAACTCAATCATTCTTGGATGGAGGCCTTGCAAATCCTGTACGCTGCATTTAAGGTGCATTGATTTTTTTCGCAAGGAAACAAACGAGGACATTAACGTAGTAAGGAAAAACGTGACAAATTAAGATTTACCTATTTACCTTTTACGTCAAATCAGCCGGTAATAATCTGCCAATACATTTCTGTAACGAGTAATGATTTTTTCGTGCCGCTTATTATTTCAAAACGGATATGACCCAAATTTTACAAAAATGATATGATAATTGTCTGTAATGTATGTGAGCGTCCTAAATCAGTCGTGATATATCAAATTTAAACAGGGTCCACTCCAAACAAACAAAGTCAAATACAGCCCTCCTGTACATGTATTGATCATAGCCCTGACATCTGAGCGTTGAGATGTCTCGACCACCGTGGTCAACATGCTGAGAAGTAGGAAATTGAATACCCTATACATCTATACCATTGAGATTTCAAGTTCACGGGATAACGTATTATAATAGGCCACCTATGGGATACTTGGTGTGTGACAGCACGCAATAGTCTTTAGTCGCATTGTAGGGCTAACGTTCAAAGGATAAACATGATTTTGCTTTTGGCCAAATATAAAATGTCGGGCTGAAAGATCCAACACATGCAAACTTTGGTATAAAGATCGAAAAGCATATTTTTCTTCTGCAGAAAATTGTGTTTATGGCTTGGGCTGATACATTGGTAGACATTCTACCCGTTTACCAATTTTTGCCCCAAATTATTTGTTTGTTTGTTTTCTTTATAGAAATTACGAAATGCACAGATAATTTTAATACGTCTCGGCAGATATTCATATTTGTTTTGGAAAGATACACATTTCCAAAACAGCTGAGCCAGTTTTGAATGTTTGTCGAAAATCAGAATAAGCCGAGTGAGCTCGGACTTAAACAAAAAGCCTTAAGAAATCATTGAAAACGCCCAAGGTATGTTGAAAATATTTTCACCGTTATTTTTTATCTTTTAAAGATCAACATTCCTTTTGGTCATTAGTTTGACTCTTTTCCTGATAAATACAGCATCTCAGGTACTACTTGGACGATGTTTCTACCATCACCATCTTTATACCCTGTAAGTTATATGGAAATCTGTAGAGATTTCTGTTTGGGTATGCTACCAAAGTATGATAGAACCTTTAAGGAGAGCCAGAGCTATTCCAAATATTGACGTAGAGTACACGACCTTAATTAGATCGTCACTCGATATTAATACAGCTGTGAAATCCGGAAACAATACGCATAACAGACGCATACATTCAAGGTCTTCATTAAATTAAGAATGCGGCTACTTTAAATTGGCAATTATAAGCGGAATATCAGGGGCCAATTTCATGGAGCTGCTAAGCACAGAAACTTGCTTAGCACAAAAATGTCTTCCCCATTAAAACAAATAACCGTTAACAATTCCATTTGATATTCATGGTCAGTGAACTACAGCCAAAAGAACAATTTCAAGTGATAAATAATTATAACATATTAAAATGTGGTTGTTAATCCTGGTTTTATATAAGACAGACATTTCACGGTTAGCAAATGTTTGTGCTAAGCAGGGCCATGGAATTGCCTCCAGTGGCCAATTTCATAGAGCTGCTTAGCACAAAAATTCGCTAAGCGTGACATTTCTGTCTTAGTAAAAACAGGATTAACAACCAGATTTCCGTGTGTTGTGCATCACTTGCAAAATGTTCTTTGGATGTTGTTTGCTGACCATGAATATCAAATGGAATTTTCAACGGTGGTTTGTTTTATCGGGCAAGCTATTTTTGTGCTGAGCAATTTTTGGTGCTAAGCAGGGCCATGAAATTGGCCCCTGGTCTTTACTCTGTTTAGGCCTTTTCACACGATGCTGAAAAAAAAACCTCCCAATGCATGCGATTTTTTTCTCATGCTTACTAAAGTGTCATTGTTTGAAAGGACGCCAATGCTTGAGAGTGACCGACGTCCCTGGTGAATCCTTGAGAAATTTATCAAGCATGAAAAAAACTCTCAAGCCACGCGAGGTTTTTTTTAGCACAGTGTACAAAGGTCTGTAATCTGTTTGTCTGTCGAGCTGTCTGTTTGTCATTCTGGCAGTAGTTGCTGTTTTTTCTTGCTGTTTGCTCCTTCCCTTGTTTGTTTGTTCAAATCGTTATATAATTATGCGTAAAACAGCAAAACCCACAAAACTAAACAATTAAAAAGCCAACATAAAGCCAGACTTGTCATCAATATCTGATTTCTCAATACCCATCTCAGTTGGAAGTGATTGTAAAATAATGACAGCATTAGGCCTAATCACATACATGAAATAACTTCAGCCTATAATCACTAGCAAAGAATGTCCCGTATGAACTAAGTATCAGATTAAAGGTAGTATCATACTTTGGTAAGAAACCAAAAACAGAAATGTTCACAGATTTACGTATAACTTACAGGGTATGCAGATAGTCGTGGCAGAAACATCCCGTTAACATTTTCCCGCCTGAAATGGTGTATTTATCCAGAAATTAGTAAAACAATGACCGAAAATATTTTTGATCTTTTAAAAGATCAAAAATAAAAGAGAAAAGACTTAAGAAATAATGTGGCAATTTTTCACTGTTTTCTCAAAAAGTGGACACCGTATGTGACTGCAATTTTCACAGAAGACTGTCACTGTATCTTCCTTGAATTTTTGCCCATGAATCTGGATTTCTTTGATCGAAAACCAAAGTATGATACTACCATTAAAACCGTTTTTATCGATAACATAAATGTTGGCCACCGCATGTTTTATTTAATATACAAAATCATGTTTGCAAAACAACGATTTGTATCAGTGTTTACACTCTGTGGTAAAATGTCCGTCCAAATCAGACTTAACTATAAGATTCCTGGATAATTGAAGGAACATGCAATTGCAGCGACACTGCTTCCTGTGCACCTGGCATGCAGTACTTTCTAATAAATCTATATCCCCTCTCGTATAGAGGTCTGTAAGTTCGTTTGTGCTATTAGCTTTATCCGATCCACCCAGCGCGCGACACCTTGCCAGTGGGCATGCATGCAAATGCAATTCGCTGCAATATTGTATCATCAGAGTTAAAGGTATATAGCAAGCACGTGCAGGATTACCAAGGACAAAAACATCTTGTATGGCATGGGTCTGATACCTTACGCATTATTGAAGTGTTTAATACAAAATCAGTCTTTCTTTTAAAATTGATACCGCTGATATCCAATTAAGTTAGGGAAAACTGCATTTGAAAACCCAAAAAATTTTGTATCGGTTGAGTTTGGTCGTAAGAAACATGCATAACCTTATAAATACATACAGACACCACTGTACGTTGAAACTAATGCACCAAGCATGCAGTGCTTATGCACGCCGGTGAAGGGTACTGCAGCCAATTTGTTTTATAACAACCTGGCACAAAACCTTAACAGTCTTTTTGCGTTGTTTTCTCACAAAACTTTAACTCCCGATTTTAATTTTAAAAGAACAACCACAGGTTGTTAAACATTTTTTAATGGATGTGCATTGTAAAAAAACGAACGCGCCCTTCCAAACAAAACAAATCAACAAAACAAAATTATGTTATAATTAATCAAACAAAAGACATTTTGCCGGAGCATAAACTAGTTCATTGTTTACTCTTTTGTCAAAATAATATGTTATTATTTGAGGGCAGAGATGTATTGTAATGGGATGTTTCAACTTCTTACTCCGTTGGCTGTACGTAAATCCTTTCACGTAAACATGTCTGATTTATTTTTCTGATCTTAGCAATCATGTATTATCCCTTTAAAATGAACGAAATACAAGTATGAGCCACAGCTAGCTACAGAGGCAAGACACTTTAAATCTCGCTGCCCGGCAGGTGCGAGTAACATGAGAACATGAGAAATAATGAGGAAAGGCGAGATCGAAGACCCATGATCGAACAAGGAGCGAGGAGCGAGGAGCGCAAGCAAACTCGCTGAGAAAATACGACCCATCTCTCAAGGGTGCTCCCATGGTATTAGCCCGGCCCGACGCCCGCTCGGAGAGAGGCAGGAGACTGCCAATATCACGTACCCTAGTCTCCATGGAGATTGGATGAGAGCGCCAATATAAATTGCACGCGGCGTGCGGGGGTCGTAGGCCATGGTGCCCCGGGGGATGGCTCGGATGTTGGGTTAATTTGGTTCGGTCCCAAACCGTGAAAGCTGACCGCTACACTGCCGAAGAATGAAAAAAAAAACACGTACTGGAGATTTAATGCCTCCACGTTATGTAAACTGTGGTGTTAACTTTCCAGTTGTTTAATTTAGGTCGTCTCTCTCTTTCTTTCTATCTATCTATCTTTCCAGCCCGTTTGTAGACACTTCAGAGTCATGTTGTGTCATTCCCACCGTTCAATTTTGAAAACTGTGGGCCTGGCTGTATAATACGTGTTATCATTGATATTGTTCTATACCAACCAGGCAGTACGCAGGTCTTGAGCGTTTACGAAACGAAGGCCCAGGCCCAGGCCCAGGCCCAGGCTCAGGCTCAGGCTCAGGCTCAGGAGGCTCAGGAGGCTCAGGCTCAGGCTCAGGCTCAGGCTCAGGATTAGGCTCAGGCTCAGGCTCAGGCTCAGGCTCAGGCTCAGGCTCAGGCTCAGGCTCAAGCTCAGGCTCAGGCTCAGGCTCAGGCTCAGGCTCAGGCTCAGGCTCAGGCTCAGGCTCAGGCTCAGGCTCAGGCTCAGGCTCAGGCTCAGGCTCAGGCTCAGGCTCAGGCTCAGGCTCAGGCTCAGGCTCAGGCTCAGGCTCAGGCTCAGGCTCAGGCTCAGGCTCAGGCTCGGGCTCAGACTCAGACTCCATCATCATTTCGAGAATCCATTCTAAAATAACGGGTATCAAAATAGAATATTATGGCTGCGGTTCGGAAGTAGATTCTCTGGTTTGAAAAAGAAAACGGATCCTTAGCTTCAATGGGAAAACCACAGCCTATTTTCAGCATAATGAATGAGAGAGCTGGAGCTGACCTGAGCCTAAGCCGCCGTTTCGTAACCCCCACCCCCCCCCCCCCCCCTGCGTCTGTGAGATTTTCAATTCAAATAAATAGCGCCGCCTATTGGCAATTATGACAGAGTTGTGTATTCATATAAGACATGTGCATAGACATTAAAGTCCAGTCCCAGTCCCAGTCTTTGAATAGTTCCACTCATCAACGAATGGCCGGCAATTGTGCACAATCGATTGCACATGCCTATAACCGCCTCGACTTATAAAATTCCTCCAGTATACCGGATCGTTCCTCCGTATACCATGTCAGTTCTCTCCCCGAATTTCATTTATGGATTAGGCCCATGAAATCAGTTAATGAAGCAAGAAATTTGGCAGGAGTCCATTGGCACTATAGGGCATAAGACTGTTTATACACTCGTCAACCTAAAGACACGATGTACTGTGTATACTGGCCAGCCCTTTTATCACTTGAGGTAATAATTGACAACATTCCCCATGGTTTTTTTGTTTTCTTCCAAACCACTTGCGAAGGGCAAAATTCAATTATGACATTTCGCTAATTTATTTACGCAGCTATATCGCCATTGGGGCAGGTGGTACTTGTGGTGTTTTTTTTTTTTGGAGGGTCCACTCAAGGTCACCGTAGACTGGATTGGGTTTAAGTATACAGGCGCCGAATATAATGGTATTAAACCCATATTCTAATTATTTCCCGATATAGGCTTAAGCATAGTCCCAATTTCTCAAATGATTTTGGAAATAAACTGATTTCTGATTTCTGATTTTTCAATTCGCAAACCGTTTATATAGGCTGATCCACACAGCCAGTATGTGCTGACAAACCACAGGGCTATGGCTAGCCATGTGTACGGGGACCGTATGCTATTTTGTAGTCCAAAGCCGCATCTTGAATCATTTGCCAGGCTTGGGCTGCCTTGGCAAAGAACCTGGGAAAATGCATTAGCGTGTTCACCAGAAAAATTGCCATGGGCGGTCAAAGAAAAAAATCCTTATACCATCTTTCTACCGAGGCTACAATGTACACACAAAGGGGAAACACAACACATTGCCTTTGCAAGAAAATGGTAATGCCAGAAGAAGAAGAAGATGACAAAAAAAAGAAGCACTTTCCAAGGAAAAAAATCAAATGGAATGGCAGGACCGTAATTTGGCCTGAGGTGCAATCAGCGGCGTCTGCATAATGCTAGGCGACATTATACCGTTATACAGCGCACGGATAACATCCGACCAATTTAAGCGGTGCATCGAATGTGTGAGTAAAAGGAGGTTTAGTCCAGTGAGAACGGAGCACGGGTCCGTGGTGTGTGCTTCATCAACGGTATGGTGCGATACGTCAGGTCTAATGACGGTGCCTGTACACGGACAAAGTACCCCGACCCGACCAGACCCTCTCGGCCGGTAGACGGTCTTATAATTATAGAAAGAAAAGTGTAAAACCAGGGACCAATTTCATAAAACTGTTAAGCACATAAATTTGCTAAGCATAACATTTCTGTCTTGATAAAAACAGGGTTAACAACCAGATTTCCACGTGTTGTGTATCACTTGTGATTGTTCTTTGGCTGTTGTTCGCTGACCATGAATATCAAATGGAATTTTCAATGGTGGTTCGTTTTATTGGGCGAGACATTTTTGCGCTAAGCAAATTTTTGTGCTTAACAGTTTTATGAAATTGGCCGCTGGTAAGGGTATAGTGGTACAACCAGCAGGGGAGACTGGCTAGGTTATGGTCTGTCGTGAACAGTTTGAATGATTTTTTTTTTACCGTGTGCCGTATTCTTACGTTGCCTTAATATTTTTTGACAAATTCGGCAGTTTAGCCTATCCATCCGCACGGTTATCCGTCCGGCCGTCTTTTCTAGTAATTCCACTGGCATGGACCGCGAAACACAGATTTCCCACCAGACGGAACTATTTTTGAGCTATACGCCACTAGCTCCACTTGACACTGCGATGGGAATGTCAAGATTTGGCGCGAAAAACCTCGGGGATTTTTTGGGGTCGAATATGAGGCGTTAAGATTAGGGATTGCCACACACGTTGTGGAAAATGTGCACTCATATCCACTCATCCAGCTCTTAAAGCACGCACAGGGAGTTTAAGAGGTGACAAGAAAGTATAGGCGTTCCAGAAAATTGCTTGCCAAATTCTCTAGAGGCGGCACACACGAAGACATTTTACTTTTCTTTAGTTGCTCTGAACTCGGAACGGACCATGGTATAGACCAGTTTACCCAACGAAGCCGGACCATACATCTTTGGCTGCAGCTACAAATAAAACACAAGTCTATGAAAACGGCTGCATGGATGTCATATAGGTGCGTGTGTTATAGGTAGGCCTAGCCGAAGCCAGAGTTTTGGGAAGAAAAAAAATGCATCAGCCTTACGGTGCTCCAGAAGTGGCACTCGACTTATCCAGAAAACCACATAATTTATCTCGCCAAGTCGACTTTTGGAGTGGTAAAAGTCATCTTCAAGGCGATTTTTAGCAAAAACGATAAGTCGACTTATCCTGATAATTTATCTGGCCAAGTCAACGAAGTGCATAATGTCGTCTTATGCTGATGATTAACCTCAGTTTGAGTACTCGTCCTTACAAGGTAAACTATCAGGACAAGTTAACGCAAGTCGTCTTGGCGAGATAACATTATCAGGAAATGTGGACTTCTTAGTATACTCATCTTGCACGGATAAATTATCTCAATAACTTTAAGGGCTTAATAAGTCGACATGGCGAGATTATTTGCGGTTATCTGGATCAGTGGAATGGCACTCGTGGAGCTCCGTAGCCATGCACTACAGTACAAGTCAGTGTATAATGCAAAGGCGTGGGTACTAATAGTTCAAATAGCACCAAAGCAAATAAATAACGGCCGAAGCGTTTCGAAGACCGAACATTGAAATAAAATCTGCACCGATCACCCGACTACAAACTATAATGCATGCAATATCGGGCTGCGTGTGGAAAAGGAGAGTTAAATTTCACACCGTTTGTTCAATGTTCATGAAATGTTCATGCAATTACCAGAGCACTGTTGGCGCAATCACAGGGCAACTATCATCAAATTATCGGTCACTTACACGAAAATTGCTGGATTTTTGTTCATGCAGCAGTAATGCGCTTCCACGAAGCAGCTTCGTATTATCACATATACATGTATATATGAATTAAACTAAAAAAAAAAGAGATAAAAACGGAAGAGGCACATGAAGAAATGGTATACTAGCAGTAGGTCTAAACACTGCTTTGCCGCTGGCGTTTGACAGTATATGAATCGTCCTAACTGTATGGGCACACGAACCGGAAATATGCATTGTGTTCGATATTGCAATCTCTTTGTACAAAACATCGGAATAGGGAAAACAAAATTTGTAATAAATTTAAGGGATGAAAAGGACAACAAAACATCGGAAAGAAATAAAAACACTGGAAAAAAGTAAAACAAAAGTTTTTTTCTCCCGAGTATATGTCATTCGTCAACGGGAATTGCACAAAATAAAGGTATAGTTCATGATTGGTAAAGGTCACAGAACAGCACTCACACTTTGTCTGATCAAACATGTACATGAAATGACCCTGTGAAAATTTGAGCTCAATCGGACATCTGAGTCACGAGAAAATAGCGAACCCCCCGACTCAATGATTCTTATAAAACATGAAAAATGGTTTTGATCTTACCCAAAGATCAATGCTGTTCTCGGTCTTTGTTTTACTAATTTAAACTGGATAAAAATTATATACCATTTCAGGCGAAAATATTTTAGGGTATATGTTTCTACCAGCACCATCTCCATACCCTGAACGTTATAGGTAAACTTTGAACATTTCTGCTTGGGTATGTAACCAATCCTGTACGGGACGTAATACCTTTAAAAGTCGTTTGGAGTCATTTTAACCATTTTCACACCATGTTGTATTAATACATATGAGTTTCTATATTGCATTAAGCCACACGGTAGACTGTTTCCCGTCCCAATACATGAATACATTTGAGTGGCAACAAGCCCTTAAAGGTACTACACATGTATTTTGGTAATATATACAAACAGACACCTTCATATAATTATTTACCCTGATAGGCCTATCTTACGGGGTATAAAGATGATGGTAGAAACATGCCGTTATAACTTGTCTGTCTGAAATGCTGTATTCATTAAGAAAAGCCAATTGATTAAAAAATTGTTTTGATTTCAGGGACATCAAAACCCCTGTGAAAAGGTTTGGAATTTTTGTTTTTTAACCGTTTTCTCAAAAAGTGGCAACCGTACGGGACTGGAAATTTCACAGATGACTGTTGCTGTATCTGTCTTGATATTTCTGCCCAATCTGTATTTCTTTGATAAAAACCAAAGTATGATATTAGTATTACCTTCCATCTTACAGACACGCCAGATGGATGGGCAGTATATACAAAATGAATTCGGTCTATAAACAGCATTTGGACAACTGCATACACACACACACAACATTTTTTTGTGGTTGAGTTTCCTCCCTACAGCTTTGGCTATCTGTTTCTCCCTCCTGGAACTGTGGAGGATCAATCGTTAGCACCATCTTCTCTCAGGGGTATAAGAGCGTGCTTTATTGCCCGGGAGGTTGTAGAGAGGTTGAGGACCTTGCAAATGCACGGATTGCCCCCTTAAACGTGTTGCTCTATACTCGCCAGCAACATATACTCTCCCCGTAGATTCGACTCCTATACCGACGGATTCTAATCGATCATTGATCCTATCACTGAAAAACACATGCAGCGGCATGAGATGGGTTTTAAATCCCCGGACGAAATAATGGAGGAGATAACGAATGCCTTTAAAGGCTGCGTAAAGTGCTTAAAGGTCAGAGAATTGCATACATACTTTGTCTGATCCGGCATTTTAGTTTTTTCATCTGGGAAAATGTCACCACAACCCGTCAACTTCGTGTCGAAGAAATTCAGTGGAAATTTTAACTATACATGTAATCTGTTGTTAGCGATTCTTCATTCGTAACGGAGCTTCTTTTTAGATCTCAGAGGACGATAGATACTTTTGGCAGGAGTAATCAATCTTTCCTTTCATTTCTGACAGAAACGAAATAGGGAAAGCTGGGTTCTACTACTCGGTCCGACTACGTACCCACCGCTGTTAACCAGTGAGGCCGGTGGTGCAAAAAATAACACCGACCAACGACGGTGTGTAGTCGGATTTGTATGCCAATTTAATGGAGCTGTTAAGCATACAAAAATTGCTTAGCGCAAAGTGTCTTGCTCAATAAAAACAATCCACTATTACAAATTCCATTTGATATTCATGGTCAGCGAACAACAGCCAAGGAACAATCACAAGCGATCACATGAACATTTGCTTAATTTCCTGTTTTTTATTCAGACGGAGATTTCATGGTTAGCGAAATTTTGTGCTAAGCAGGGCCGCGAAATTAGCCCTGGTGGCTTTGCTTTTTATACAGGAAATTTGTAATTGTTCCTGTTTTTTTTTAAATCCCGTAAAATGTCTACCTTTTGGTATAATTATAAGGAAAGTTGACACGGGTGATTTTAAGCACATCGTGCGTACAATGTTCATGATTGCAGACGGTACAGTGAAGAAGGCATTCATTATTTCCCGCGCAAATCACATAATAAATGTCATTGACTCGTCACTGGCATGCAACAGAGCCGAACTGCACAGTCTAGGCTGTGAATGTGTGATTTGATATAGGGTTCGATTATTGAATCACTTTCTTGGCTGAATGCCCCTCAGACATCAATAAATCTCTCAGCCGACTTTTCCGCGAAAAAAGAAGAAAATTAAATATAGCGGCACGAGAATAAAGTAACGTAATCCAACCATCTGTTGGATTTTTTTTAAAACAAAACACGGCAACCTGTGCTTTTAGAATTATACGGTAGTGGTACTCGACTGTAGTTAAATGTGATGTCTTATGGGGCCAATTTCATAGAACTGCTAAGCACAAAAAAAATTGCTTAGCACAAAAATGTCTAGCCCAAAAAACAAACCACGATTTAAAATTCCATTTGGTATATTCATGGTCAGCGAACAACAGCCAGAGAGCAATTACAAGTCATACACAACACATGGAAATTAGGCTGTTAATGTTTTTTTCATTCAGAGAGAAATGTCATGGTTAGCCAATTTTCGTGCTAAGCAGGCGCCGTGAAATTGGCCCCAGATTGTGTTCACGTGTTCTATGCCCTTCAGTTTTATACCATTTTATGTATTTGAACATGTCAAATAATTTTTACGGGGAAGTTAATATTGGGTAGATTACAAAATTAAAGCACAAAACTACCTGTTGTATTAATCATGCGTTGGATATTTTTCAATCACGACGACCATAAAACTTTTGTTTCATAAAACATTTTTAATTGGTTCCGTTCCCCTAATTACCCTTTAAAGGTAATATCATACTTTGGTTTTTATCAAAGAAATACAGATTCATAGGCAAAAATATCAAGACAAATAGAGTAACAGTCATCTGTTATACTGTGTCAGTCATACGGTGCCCACTTTTTGAGAAAACAGTTAAAAACAGCCACAGTATTTCTCAAGTCTTTTCTCTTTTACTTTTGATCTTTTAAACAGATTTTCGGTCGTTGTTTTACTAATTTCTGGATAAATACACCAATAAAATTCAGGCGGAAATATTTTAACGGTATGTTTCTACCAGCACCATCTTCATATCCTGTAAGTTATACGTAAATCTGTGAAAAGTTTTTGTTTCTTACCAAAGTATATGATACTATACCTTTAAAGGCACAGCACAGTATTTGTAACATACCCAAACAGAAATGTGCTGGTAAAAACATACTGTTAAAATATTTCTGCCTGAAATGGTGTATTCTTGTCCAGATATTAGTCAAACAATGATCAAAAACAATATTGATTTCGGGAAAGATCTTTATGTTTTATAAGAAAAATTCAGTCGGGTTTTCGCAATTTTCACATGACTCAGATGTCCGATTGAGCTCAAATTTTCACAGGTGTGATATTTCATGTACATGCTGGATCAGACAAAGTGAGAGTGCTGTTCTGTGACCTTCATCAATCATATATTATACCTTTAATTTCCTTATGGCCAATACCGTTTAATCTGTTGGCCTAAACATAATTATTTACAATCTTTACTGCTCGCGCCATTACGCAAACTATCCCTTCGATTTTACACTTTTAAACTTGATCGATCTTTCCCCAAAACACATTGAACATTATTATGTTCAGCACACGTGTCTCTGCAGAACTGATTTGCCTTCATATAATTACCTAAACATCTGCTCATACAAGCAGCATTAACGGCCCAGCAATCAAATTAGCGGCCGAGAGCAGGCCCAAAACACAGCATTTAATTCAATTGGTGATGTCAAGCCCAGAGATAATGGACATTTTCTTATAAAGCGTACCGATATTTCTTCTTCAGCGGTGCCGCACGGTGGATGAACGAAAACGTCTTGCCGATTTTGTTGTTCCCACATTTTAGCGTGTGTGTGTTTTGTCCTCATGAACATCAGGTTCTACCATTTTGTAGGGGGAAAGGCATCAGTATGCCAACGTATAATCAGTCTTCTTTTTTTGTTTTTCAGCGCCTCGGATTGCCTTGATGCATTCATCGAATGGGAAGGCAGGGCACACAATTTAATGGAAGCGATCTTTGATTAAAAAAAAAAAAGTGTGAATAATGCAAGAAACATTAGACCTAGCAGTGGCCATTAAAACACAGCGAAGGGACATGCCATGAAATGTGAGCTGAGCTGAAATTGGAAACGGTATACAACGGCTTTAAGCCGCGTGTGTCTTTAACCTTTTTCGGTATTCATTGGGCGCGCGGGACCTAAGTGAATTGTCTACACTTATAGGCCGTGTCTTTGTGGCGTTTCTGGCCATTCTTTTTAACGCCCGAATCCATCCGTTCGCGCAGTTTTGCAATTATAAGGCCTATACTCCGGATTTCGTTATCTGTTAGCGGCGTTCTTATCAGAGGGAAACGATGTATTCTGTTGATCAGGGGACCAAGGAAATCCTCTACTGATTATAATCTTTCCCCTTTACAGTTAGCCTTTAGCTAGTTTTGCCATAGCAAAGTCAGCAGTCATTTCAGATCGAGAATATTTTTCAGAAAGAGCCATTTCATTACAATTTTTTAGGCTTTGCATATGGCGACAATTGGTATGTGGATCGGTTTGCGGAAACACCATGTAAGAATCATTCGTACTTTCGCACTTCCCGTAAGGTCTCAACGTTTCGACTAGCCTGCTCTAGTCCTCATCATAAACTTTATACGTAATAAAACTGCTGCAATCTGCTCATCAACCAAAAATGAAATTTGTAATTAATATATAAAATAGAATAATCGAATTGAATGAACTTGATTAATTTACATGTAGTGCGTTTTCAGACCGACACCAAGCAATAATGTGTTTTATAGGCCTATACCAATCCTAGATGATAACGTTAGTATTTTCTTTACCACTTACGGACTGAACGTCTAGTCCACGTTCATTGCACATTTCTCTATACTGCCATATTTTACGTGGATATCCCTTTTCCTCATTAATTTAAAATGTCCGCCGTGGAACTGGAACCTTCAGGGGTCTAACACCGATCTAATTTGATCACATGGCCCTGGTAAAAATGCGGCATCTACACAGATAGGCATATACTATTAAAGGTAAATACATGATCGGTAAAGGTCACAGAAACAGCACTCAACACTGTCAGATCAAACATGTACATGTAATAATAAACCTGTGAGATTTTTGAGCTCAATCAGACATCTGAGTCACGAAAAAATAGCGAAAACCCGACTTGAATTTTTCTTATAAAACATGAAAAATGGTTTTGATCATACCCCGATCGAGATCTAAACTGTTTTCGGTCTTTGTTTGACGAATTTCTGGATAAATACACCATTTCATGCGGAAATATGTTAGGCCTAAAGGTACAATACATGATTGGTAAAGGTCACAGAAACAGCACCCATACTTTATCAGATCCAGCATGTACATGAAATAGCAAATCTGTGAAATTGTTGAGCTCAATCTGATGAGAAAATAGCAAAACAACTTAATTATTCTTATAAACCATTAAGAATTGTTTTGATCTTACCCCGAGATCAAAACTGTTTTCGGTCTTTGTTTGACTAATTTCTGGATAAATACACCATTTCAGGTGGAAATATTTTAACTGTTTGTTTCTACCAGCACCATCTTCATATCCTGAATTAAGGTTATACGTAAATCTGTGAACATTTCTGTTTGGGTATGTTACCAATCCTGTACTGTGGCTTTGAGGGCCCAAATCCGTCCGATTATGACCGCGAGCAGGCACGATCGATACAGATGCATTTTGCAACGTGATTTTTCCCTTTACATTGATGAATACTATTCAAGGTTATTTAAAGAATCTATACGCCATGTCAAGAAATAAAATACAATCATGTTGTGAAGAAATAAACATCCTATGATCACCGAAGACGGTAATAACAGATATGCAACTGTCATTAAATGAAGCTTGAGGGCAGATTTGATTAATGCCATGCAGTGGGGGAAATCTGCTAAGTGTGACAAGACCCGGATTGGCCATAGTAATGATCAAGAGACTATTAATGGACGAAGGATCTAATCTATCACCCGCAAAGACCTCCAACTGGACCGGATTTCTCGCGCTGAAACATTTTTATTTTATCTGACCCCGCGTCGTTCGCGGTGTGAGCTTTAATACATTGGGTGGATGCGGGTTGACGGGTTTCAGTGTTGGACTTGTGCCAAGTCTAATCAGGAGAAGGGGGTTAAATTACAGTGCGCCCCCAAGCGACTGTTTCGGTGGGAAGCCAGCCATCGACAAGGCCGAACTGTCATGTCATGTTGATTGAAATGGTGTTCAATATCAAATTGGTACAACGATTATTATCCACACGCAGCACACAGTCACAATGTCCAAAAAAAATTAAGAATTTTGCCTGTAGGGGAGAAAATGCTCAAGATCTTGTGGTCAGTCTACAGATTGTGGGTTCGAGCACAGCCGTGGGTTATTGGTGCTTGCATCCTTGGGCGAGATGCTTTGTCACATATTGCTTCTCTTCGCCCAGGAGTAAATGGGTACCTGTGAGGGTAGAGATGGCTTTTTGTGGTTGATTAGCCTTTGTGCAAGTAGCCAGGGCTGTATACTCCCCAGGGAGTTGAGATTGTTTCAGGAATGTAAATGTAGCCCGATGACCAGGGATATTAACTAACGCGCCGTGAGCGTCGAAAGACGGAACGTCCACTTTATAAGTATCCACCATTATTATTATTATTATTAAAATCTATCGTCATCTCAGCACTATATTTTATGTTATTTTTCGCGGAGGAATATCACTGAGCACACGAGCAAGTGTTGTGTGCCTAAGCTAAACCCCGGCGGTATTGCAATTTTTCGGTCGTGCTGGCAGAATTCTTTAAGTTTTTGGGCACTAAAGAAAAGATCCTGCGTGCAAACGCTCGCTGTTTAGAATGGAAATGAGAAATTCACAAGTCAATAATTAAGTTGGTCTAGCATTCGCATTGCGCTTGATGTTATTGTTGTTTTGTATGTTAAAGTCCAATTTTTTCGGTCAATTTTAATCAGTCATAGCATCACTAGTCATGGATGGTTAAGTATATGCAGTCAGGTGTTTATCTATGTAATATTGTTTTGCCGACGGGGCACTTGCCGACATTCCACTTAGCGCGCCTTCTCCAAAATATGCACGTGTGTGCAGATCGCAGTTGTACAAACGCGCCCTACTATATCTATCAATTTGGGTTATGTATTGAATGAGACTTGAATTTAAAGTGTACTGTGCTCAAATGTATAACGCAATACGTCAAATTAGAAGAATGTACAATATGGTTATGATTGTGTAAACATTTTGAGCATGACATAATTATGGCCCTTTTAGGCACGTCGGCGGGTGCTCCTACTCCATTTTTGTACATAGTCATATTTTGAAGTATCGACTTCGAGGTTTTTTGGCTATGCATGGTTTGCAAACAGATAGGCCTACTCTGTCTTGATCTTAGACCAAGACAAGAACAATGAAACCTTATTTCTCATCAAGCTGAGCCGGTATACGTACACGGTCCGAGGTTTCGAAAAGAGACTACGTACGTGTGCCCCTCCCAATGATGACGTCATGAGCGTCATCATTAGGTCAATAATAATGGCTCAATACACGGGTTTACACCATGGCGGCCATCTTGGATTTTGATCGCAACTTCAAAACGAGGCACTTCCACTCGTGCGCACTTTTCTAAGTGTAAGCCCGTCCGTTGTCGAAGACAATACACGGGTTTACACTTCGGCAGTTTTGATCGCGACTTCAAAACGAGGCACTATCACGCATGCGCTTTTTTGGAAGTGTAAACCCGTGTATGGCTCGTAGTAAAATACAATCATAGGGCGTTCACGAAACAGAGGCTTAGGCTCATGCTCCAGCTCTCACATCCATTCGCTATTAATATAGTTTGTGGTTTTTCATTGAAGCTGAAGCTCCGTTTTCCTTTTCAAACCAGAGAATCTACGTCGGAACCGCAGCCAAAAGCCTCTATTTTGATACCCGTATTTTAGAATGGAGCCGAATCCTGAAACGGAGCCTGAGCCTCCGTTTCGTATATGCCCATACATTAAAACAAAAGGATAAGTCGTTAAAACGTTTTCCATATAGACCATCAACGGCAAGCACTATAGTGTGGCCCCACTGTGTTATTCCAAAATGTCGTTTGGTATAAAAACACAATGGAAGCGAGTGATTGAACAAAAACTTTTACTGTAACAAAGATATTACCGATGATAATATGAAATTTAAACATGTTGGTCTGGAACCTGTATTTTTTAATGTTTGTTGCGATAAAGAAAGTATGATCAGTTGCCAGATATTACAGTACGTTAAGTCTAGGAATACGCCCCATACAAAAATGTGCACAGAATCACTAATTTCATGAAGCCAAAATGTAGATTCCACAATATGTCATTTGATTTGATTGACACATTGAGCTTGAAGTACAGTCCACGAAATATATTTGTATTTTATGCATATTGTTGGATCGGTCGCGCTAGCCGAGAACTGTAGTGACCTTGACCATGCGCGTTATCTCTTCATTTCAAGCCCATTCGATACAGGAAATCGTTCATTCACATCAAGTTAACATCGTCAAATGCGATAAAAAGTCTGCTTCAAAGTTCACAGACGCGACAGCGAGTTCTATACCCGAATAAGGGCTACCTGCACGTGCACACCACGCGGTGGCAGGACTTATAACCGCTCCAATGGCGACCACACGGAACGATATGGGACTGGATGGAAAAAACCATCTCAGATCTGGCGAACCGCGAATATAGGTCTACATCTTCGTCGTGAAATCACGCGGATCAGAATAAGTGGAAAAGGGACTGAACAAAAAATAAGAATCGTGTGTGATAAGAATCGTGTGGCTTGTTAAAAACGAGTCGGTTTCAGTGAAAATGTGAACAGAAAAAGAAGAAGAAAGACCCGGTATCAAGGATGTATGTTTATGGCTATATAAAAGGAGACCTATAGCGCAAAATATACAAAGCTACGACTTGAGCCAAGGCTATACAGATACAGGCTAGCTGCATTTCAATATTTGGACGTCTTCAAAATAACAGGATTTAGGATGATCGTGGATTAGGCCTATACTAACTACTCCAAACACAACACTTTGATAATAACCCCTGAGATTTTGGCAAAGTCCTCGAAAAGTATGTTATGACGACTTAAGAGGGGAACAAAACGCTCGGGTAATAAAATCCCATTCGTAAAAGTAAGATCCGACGCCATTTTCTATAGGATCACACACAAAAATAGACTTTTAGCGAAAAGGTATATAATATTAAGTGTGGGACACATGGAAAGGGTGTCCATTTTGTCAAAACTAGGTTGGGAAAAACGTACTTTTTATGTCCCTTTTCAACAGCAAAGTTCAGATTTAGCGCACGAATTATGTTCTACTTATACCAGGGGCCAATTTCATAAAATTGTTAAGCACAAAAATTTGCTTAGCACAAAAATGTCTCGCCCAATAAAACAAACCAAGGCATTGAAAATTCCATTTGATATTCATGGTCAGCGAACAACAGCCAAAGAACAATCACAAGTGATACACAACACGTGGACATTTGGTTGTTAACCCTGTTTTTATTAAGACAGAAATGTCATGCTTAGCAAATTTTTGTGATAAACATTTTTATGAAATTGGCCCCAGGCGTTTGCCGTTCATTAATCACGTTGCTGCGCGGTTCAATACACTTTTAATTAAAAGGTAGTATCATACTTTGGTAGCATACCGAAACAGAAATCTTCGCATCATTATGTATAACTTACAGGGTATAAAGATGTGATGCTGGAAACATATCGCTTAGGTTTTTCTACCTGACATGATGTATTTATCAAGAAAGTACTAGTAAACACCAATTACCAAAAACAATTTTGGTCTTACAAAATATCAAAAGCAAAGGAGAACATAATAAACAAACCGTTGGCGTTTTTTACTGTGTTCTCAAAAAGTGGACACCGTATGTGACTAGAAATTTCACAGATGACTGTTATTCTGCATTTCTTTGAAAACAAATATCATGAGTATGAAATTTCCTTTAATATACTACATGGCAGCCAAATGAATATGAAATGTTTAAAGGTAGTACAGTGTATATCATACTTTGGTAAGAAACCAAAACAGAAATGTTCACAGATTACCTATAACTTACAGGGTATGAAGATGCTGCTGGTAGAAACATACCGTTACAATTGTTCCGCCTGAAATTGTGTATTTTTCCAGAATTTTGCAAAACAACGACCGAAAATCTTATTGATTTTTTAAAAGATCAAAAATAAAAGAGAAAATACTTAAGAAATACTGCGGCTGTTTTCTCAAAAAAATGGGCACCGTATACGGGACTGAAATTTTCACAGATGACTGTTATTGTATCTGTCTGGATAGAATCTGTATTTCTTTGACAAAAACCAAAGTATGATACTACCTTTAAACCAAAATGAAATTATACCCTTCCCAATAACTATACAGGCTAGCGCAAACACTGTATACAAAATTATGGTAGCATGGTCATTGATATTAAGGTCAGGTGTGTCCACTGGGTCGGATCTTAATCTGGTGTATCATCGAATCCACATCTCCGGACTCACCCTCCGGCCATTTTTTGGTTCATGACCCTTAAAACGACATCCCCTGATCATAGTATTTTCATCATCACGTGATCATTTTATGGAAAGGTTGTTAAGATGCCGATTCAATCAATCAAATTAGAAAGTTGTGAAAGAGATGACCAAGAAAAAAAAAACCCGAAAATTCCCCAGCGTGTGTAACTAAAAATGTCCCGGGGAAATGTTTAATTAAAAGGCGGGATGATCTTAACGGCTCGCTGTCGGTGGTCTCGGACCGGTACGCGGTTCGGTTGAGCCGTCAGCCTTATTGGGCCGCCGGACGGTATAGTATACTACAGTTGTACCGCGGTGTAAGTTCATTCATGATTTTATCACTGTATCACTGACGATCATTTCAAATGCGATATACGTTGAACGGATTGAAGGTGCACAGGGGTAAATTTTTAATTAGGTACGAATATCTACACGTTATTAAACAAGCTGAAGTAAACACGCATGGGGCAAGGGGTGGGGTGGATGGGTGTACGAGCAAGCCAAACACGGGTAGAAAGCGAGTAAGAAACACACAAGCATAATGAACACCCAAACAAAAACCTACAACCAACAAACATTCCAAACATCAAACAAACAAACAGAAAATAAACACAAATTAATGACCACAGAACGTAAAACGAACAACCAAAACGATAACAACAAATGCCATGTCATGGTTTCATTTTTCTTTCGCAATTTCTCTTTTTCCTCTTAATTTTCCCGGACGCTACCATAGGTCTGTATTGAATGTTACTCATCACACAGCAAATGACTTTTTTGTATTAAAGGTAGTATCATACTTTGGTAGAATACCGAAACAGACATCTTCACAGATTTACATATAACTTACAGGGTATAAAGATGGTGATGGTGGAAACGTACTGATAAATATTTTCTGCCTGAAATGCTGTATTTATCTAGAAAAGAGTCAAACCAATTGCCTAAACAATTTTGATCTTTTAAAGAGCAAACAAATTAATGGTGAAACATTTAAAAGATACTGCGGGCGATTTTCACTGTTTTCTCAAAAGGTGGGCACCGTTTGAGACGGAAAATTTCACAGATTACTGTTATTGTATCTTCCTTGATATTTTTGCCCATGAAACTGCATTTCGTTAACAAAATCCAAAACCTTTAAACCAAGATGCTACATGTACATCAGTGGACATTATAGCACACCATTCAATGAGAGGGAAAAAAATTGATATTTGATGTCCTCGGCCGGCCAGACAGCGTGCCCAGGGAGGACAATAAATTAGCGAGCGAGCAAGTTTCACACGTTGTCCATCCACAGTCCACACCAATCAGTGGGACGAACCGGCGCGGTGTCGCAGCTGCACGCCGGTGCCACGGCTCGCCTATAGGGTCATCCAGCACCACGGCTAATGAATCGCGTCGAGTAACGAGTGAATAATGTTCTTCGATTTTGAAGTTGTCATTTCTGATCATCCTGAAAGCATGGACAAGCCCTCTTATTGATTTCTTTTATAATTCGAAGAGGAGGAGCCGTCCATCTGTGGACCAAAAATATTGAAGGTCGTTCATGATTAAAAAAAAAATGAAAAGGTTTCGAGGCCTATTTTCAATTCCAGTTTATTTTCGTCAAGCTGCAACACATGGCACACTGCAATTCAATGTTATCATCGTACTTCCGGCAATATTTAGGCCGATTTTACGATTTTTGTTAGGCTATACATTTTATCTTGAAGTTAATTTTGTGCACGAGGCTACAATATGCAAAGGGCAAATGGTGTTTGAAAATCAATGTTTCAGCGTCGTGTAGTTACATGATTAATTTCGTCAGAATCTTTTCTTCAATGAGCATATTGTGGCATTTCCGATTCAATATTACTTCCAGAATATTAAAACTCAGCAGGGGCCATTTCATAGAGCTGCTTAGCAAAAACATTCGCTAAGCATTAAATTTCTGTATTAATTTAAACAGGATTAACAACCAAATTTCCCTGTGTTGTGTATCACTTGTAATTGTTCTTTGGCTGTTGTTCGCTGACCATGAATATCAAATCGAATTTGTAATGGTGGTTTGTTTTATTGGAAACCCATTTTTGTGCTAAGCAATTTTCTGTGCTAAGCAGCTCTATGAAATTGACCCCAGATGGGCTACCTTTAATACTGGAATCTGAAATTATATGTTCAGCTTTAACGTGCCACTGAATGGCACCAATATTCGAGTGAAATGCCACAGAACACATAGACTCTTCATTATGACCCACATGCATCTCATTTCGTGGTCGATATTTTTTCTCAGTGCGGCAGTACGGTATACGATTACTAAGCCTGACTGTGGCTATACTGGTAATAGTAATCTATCACGTAAGACCGTCAGTGGCGTTAATGGGAGCGTGACGACAATGTCTAAGAGCTGCCGTTTTTTTGCTGAGTGTATGTAACGGATAGGGGGCTCGGCCAGTCTTTGCCGAAGTTTGTGCTGAAAACTATACAAAATATGTATTGACTTCTGCCGACTACGGAAGCCCGTTAGTGTCAGGGGTTATTATCTTTTGACATAACATGGGGTGTGAATGTTTTCTTTTCGCGGTCGCGTGAAAGATTTTCCGTGCACATGGGATGTGAATGCGTTTTTGTAGTGCTATAAAAAAACATTCACACCCCATGTGCAAAACAAAACTCTCACGCAACTGCGAAAAAAAATATATTCACACCCCATGTCAAAACAAATATTTACCGCTGGCACTAACGGGCTTCCATAGCCAACAGCTCATCAACCAATGACATGACATGTATAAAATGATCAGAGTTGCGAGGGATCTTTCTCAAAGGCTAAGAAAGATCCTGCCAAGATCAAAATTCCAGGCCCTATCATTCAACTACATTGTAGTCTGAGCACTGAAAATTATTAATGAGGGCTGTATGAAGAATGTTCAATACTTCTTGTTTAGGATCTAGAGGCTTAGAAATTATGGCTACAAAATAATAACGGGCAACATGAGAACAAAAAGCAATATTGGGGTGTGAGTTTGTTTGTTTTTTTCTTGTCGGGTGACATTTCAGTTTTGATAAAGAAGATAAAACATTGGTAAGAATTCTATACAAGAATGTGATATAGCGAGCCCCAGGTTCTACGGGGGCCCCCCAAAAATTGTCTACCCCCCCCCCAAAAAAAATGCAATAAAACAAGTGGATCTTTTGAGTTACTAAGCGACAATTACGTAAAAGACATAGCAGAAGTAAGTGTTAGAAGAAGGGTCTAGCGCCACAAAATATTGGGTCTTCTAGCCCCCCCCCCCCAAAAAAAAAAAAAAAATATTGGCTCTAGAACCGCGCCTGTTGTGGAGTTATCTCCTTGAGCAAGACACTTTGCGTTAAATGCCTTCCCCTTATAGTGCAAATTGGTACCCGCACGAGGGTAGATATACGGACTATGTGCGCATACACACAGCAGCAGCAGCCGTATATTTTCCGTTTGGAAGGTGAAATGTTTGGGGAACGATCACTTTGGCCCAAGTGAAGTTTGTTGTTAATATTGAGGCAATTGGACAAAAGACAGTGACATCCTATACTGCATGTAAGCAAACTTTCATAGCATTCTGATTGGCAGTGACAAGACATTCTCGTTTTCTATACACACAGCCAGAACGATGGAATGCTTCAACTGCCCTTCCACATCCACCACGGAGGAGGAATGCCGTGCCAATGGCTACATACAACAGTGCACGGTGGGGTACAACACATGCTTTACGCAAATCAAATACCACGGTAAGTACTAAGTAGGCATATCATCAGGGTATATCATCAGTCCACAACATCTGTCCAGGCTGGGCGAATTATCAAAGTTCCAAATAAATTGGGGCAAATTATCTGACAATTCTTGAGAAAATCTGAACTGAACTGCATCCAACGCTATGAACACGAAACAAATCGACCAAAACTTGGAAATAAAAGAAATATGCAAATTGGGTTTGCCCTTGAAAAAAGCCCTTGGAAAAAAATCTTGGGAAAAACCTCTTGGAAAAGGGATTCAATACCGGTAGCGCAAGGGGTCGGTAGCGCAAGGGGCCGGTAGCGCAAGCGGTTGGTTTTTGTTCCAAAAGTCTAGACCTTTTCACACGATGCTAAAAAAACTCTCAACCAATGAGAAATTCTCCCATGGTTGCGATATCTGACAAAAGTCGTGTGAAAGGACACCAATTGCTTGAGAGTGACCGACGTCCCTGGTGAATCCTTGAGAGATTTTGACCGAGGTCCAGACCCATGAGAGAATTTCTCAATGGTTGAGGTTTTTTTAGCGTCGTGTGAAAAGGCCTTATTAGTGGAAGGTATTTGTGGGTGGATGGGTGGGGTCCTTTCGGCCCAGACATCAGATAGGGGGATTCCATGTGCTCTCTAGACCCAACGACGTTTTTGAGCGAATAGACCAGAAGAATTATTTTCCCGACAAGGTGCTGGAAGAAATGTCGTTGTTATATTGAGTATGGGCGTTTACGAAACGGAGGCTCCGGCTCAGTCTCCGGCTCCATTTCGTAAATCCATTCTGAAATAACTGGTATCAAGTAGAGGCTTTTGGCTGCGGTTCTGATATATTCTCTGGTTCGAAAAGGAAAACAGAGCTCCAGCTTCAATGAAAAACCACAACCTATTTTTTCAGCACATGGATGACAGAGCTGGAGCCTGATCCTGATCCTGAGCTTCCGTTTCGTAAACACCCTATGTCATATTATCATACACAGGAGGAAGCAACTACACGCCCAAGACAGTCACCAGGAGCTGCGTGGACGACACATTCTGCTCAGAGGAGAAACAAGAATACGGTAACGGCAAGTGTGATATCACAGAGGAGGACTACGTCTGTGTCTGGTGCTGCCACCAGGACAACTGCAATCAACTGTCCTCCGCCCAGGGGCACAAGGCCAATCCAATTTGCCTACTCGTCGGCCTTGCCGTGGTAACATATCTGTGCAGATATGGAATAATGTGGCACTGGTAGGAGATGGTCCATTTACTTTCTTTTTATTGGCCAACAATTTATGAGTTCGGATCGTTTAGTTAAAAGAGGAGAAATCTCTGTTAAAATGAAATAAGCTTACGAGTTTGAAAGTGGAGAGGAAAGATCAAGTTAAAACAAAACACAGACAAAAGAAAAACATCAAACGAAAATCAAACGGCCCAAGAGCCTCCTCATTCAAACAAAACAAAGAACTAACCATAACAAACTAACCGTAGAAACAAAGAGAATAGAGACACACAAATACAAAAAAAGCAATCAAGCAAACAAACAAAAACACACCAACAAACAAGTAAACAAAAACAAAAACGAGCAACTGCGAGGCCATATTCATTATGATTTATTTCTGGTAATGACACCAAGGATTCCTCAAAAAGCGCCCTGTAGGCACTGTAGCTCGAAAGCCTGATGAAACCTTTTATGGAAAGATGATGAGAAGAAGATACAGTTTTAGAGGTGGGAGGAAAACCCCAATTTAACAACGAAAATGATCTTAACCGAGAGTTACGAAAAACGCAGTGATGGACAAAACAATAGAAAAACAAGCAAGATAACTCGTATGCGCGCATCATCCGAAGTGCATCCTCAACAGCCTGTTGCCTAGGCAACAGAGACAGTTCGAGTACACCTCAAAAGGGATGCACAATATCTTTAAGATATTGTAAGCACGGCGAGGAAGTGAAACCCAAAGCGAGGCAGCCCGAGGGGAGAAACTATTTGCATATTGCACGACGTCCATCCTTATTGATCAACCACGGCGTTAAAGGTGCATGCAGGCTACTCAACAAACTCGTCATGTAAACAAACAACTCCCGCCAAAAAAAAACCCTGAGTGGCAGGAACAGCACGCTGAAGAAAGACAAAATGTCATGGAAATGCCGAATATGTGAATTGGGAATTAGTCATCAAGTGGAAAGCATCCGACAAGAGACTTCAACTCCTGAACTGTGCAAGCAAACGCTTGGCTTGATGCCGTCGTCGCAGGGGCCGTTCCATCAGGAGCCAAGGAGGATCAGAGGGAGGCTCAGGGGCCAATTTCATAGAGCTGCTTAGCACAAACAATTGCTTAGCACAAAAATAGCTTGCCCAAAACAAACCACCATTGAAAATTCCATTTGGTATTCATGGTCAGCGAACAACAGCCAAAGAACAATTGCAAGTGATACAGAACACACGGACATTTGGTTGTTAATCCTGTTTTTACTAAAAACAGAAATGTCATGCTTAGCGAATTTTTGCGCTAAGCAGGTCTATGAAATTGGCCTCTGGCTACACACCGACATCTTTCTCGGACGGTATAGGTCTGTAGTTGAATCAGTGTTTAAAACATTCAATTCGAAATTACGTAAGGCTATTGCGTGCAGGTATACTGGGTAAGCAGTTCTGGTATAATATAACTAGAAGCTCTAAAGATTGATCAAACTTCTGAAAAGCACAAAGCTTTCAAATTGTGTTTGAAGGTAGTATGCATACTTTGATAACACACCGAAACAGAAATCGTCACAGATTTACCTATAATTTACAGGGTATAAAGATGGTGCATGATGGTAGTAACATAACATTATGTTTCTGCCTGAAATGCTGTATTTTATCCAGAAGAGTAAAACCAATGACCGAAAACAATTGATCTTTTAAAGATCAAAAATAACGGTGAAAATATTTTTAAAATTCGGTGGGTGTTTTCTCAAACAAAAGGGCACCATATGGGACTGAAAATTTTCACAGATGACTGTTACTGTATCTTCCTTGATACTTTTGCCCATGAATCTGCATTTCTTTGACAACAAAAAGTATGATATTACCTTAAAGATTAAGGGAAAACGACTGAATATTTATTTTACAGATGCATGCGTGTAAATATCAGTGTATTGCACAGCTACATATAGCACCATTGAGCTTTGAATATTGAATGTATCATGTAGTTTTTATATTCCACCTTGTAAAAAGAAAAATCAATCCCCAACTGTATGTCACTCTGCCGTTGACGGTTTTTAATCAAGAGTGTGATGTGTGGATGAAATTCACAAGTAATTATAGGCTATTAGGTTTATCATGTTTGTATAATGCAGTTTGTATAGCCGCACTTGCTTTTGGTATACCTTTTTTGACACCAAGTTTTGAGAAATCTGTGATGAACACTCTAGCGCAACTTGGAACGTGAAAGTAACATATTGTATCGTGCAGATTATAAAATTCATTAACGACTTTCTTTTTAAAGATTTTGTTGTTTTATTATTTTTTCAAGTACAAACTGTACTATTTAAGGACAATGTGATCGATTTTTGTGTAATTGGTGAAAAAGGGACAGTTTTTCAGAAACCCAACTACCTCTGGTTTTCATAAGGGTCTATTCAGTGATGTCCACATCAATACACCGATCCAGTAGGCCACGCCCCTTGAATAATTGACCAATCACAACACCTCATTTAAGGTCCGATAAATTGGCGCCATTTTGTCCGACAAAATATTTTACATTTTGTATTCTTTACTACACACTTTTCGTTGAGTTTAATTGTGTTTCGTATGTACAAGGCAATTCTTTAACAAATCCGAGTTTCATTCTTAACCATGGTCAAGCGGTGTTTAAATTTACATTATATTTCTGACTCTCGATGCTCTGGCTGGGAGAAAATGTACATTTTGGGGCTTTTGTAAGACCAAAGCCCAACAGAGAGAGGAGCAGCTTTCGGTGGTTGATTGTGCAAATTAAAGTTTCGCCTATGGCTGAACATAGAAATAGAAAATTTATCATTTTTGTTTTGAAGGGAGCACTTTTTAAAGGTAGATTTATAGTAAATCATGCTCTTAAGATAAAACACAAAGATGCATTATAGGTATGTCAGACCGGTCGACCTGTCTCACCGATCGACCTGTCTCAAGTAGAGTTGTCCCACCGATCGACTTGTCTGAACCCCAATTATATAGAGTACTACATTTTCTATAGTGGAGGAAAATTTGGCAGAGCCATGTCGGGAAGCAGTGGGGCAAAGCTGGGTCTTGCTCTACCACTTTACTCAAAAAATGTCAATTTTTGTACAAAAAAAACAAGTCCACTGCCACCACATAGTTTCTTCAGCCTGGACATACTGTACATGTATGTAGTGGCATGCCATTGAGCCACATTTCCCACTCAAGCTAGGACCTAGAGTTTGTCGCCCTCTATTGAGTACGCACGCACCCGATACAAAGTTAGCCGGCGTAGAGACACAAGCGCAAGTACAACACGTAGTAAATCATTTTGTTGACTGAACCGAGAACAATATGGCAATTGTTCTTTTAATAATTATTTGATGTTCAATTGGCTGTGCCAAGTGTGTATAATACACAAACAAAGATTATAATTTATGTGTGACACAGGTGAAACTGACTCTGTATATTTATATAATGTTAATGTACATTGAGCCCTGATGTTCCTATTCATTTTAAATACGTAGTTGGTAGCACCATTGGAAACATAAAAGTAGTTCATTTTTTTCAGTACGGGGTGCAACAAAACACAAAAACAAACAAAAACAAAACAAGTACTTTTCAAAACTTTGTCAAAGGGACAGTACCGTATGTGCAAATTAAAAAAAAATGTACATTTACACTGGAAAAATGGACAGCGAGCAAATTGCTAAATAAATTGTTTGAGTTACATCTTTGTGGTAGGCTTAAGTGAGAAAATATACAGAAGCTAAAGCTAAAGGATGCACAAAACTACTGGTTGCTATGACAACCATCTGAGATGCCCGTTGCCCTTGTCAACGTTGACTTGATTAAAAAAATAATAATAAAGAAAATCACAACAAAATATAATGCCCAATAACAATAGGATGTACTACAATGCAAATCTTCACCAACAAAATAAATTTCTTTTGTTGTTTTCCTACCCTGCGTTGTACAAATTCAGCATAACCAAACAAAATCACAGAACAAACAAAAGACACATACAACACAAAGAAGTTGGTTTAAATTGTACCCTTTTCTTTTTTGTCGTTTCTTTTTGTTTTGTTACTGATTATTAAACAAAAGCTTATGATGGTTTTTCTGTTGGCTTATAGCTCATGGTGTACTATCGTTAAACATGTGTTCATTCATTTCATGCAGTAGCGTAGACACGTCCTCAGACCTGGGGGATATGATCCTGTAGCTGGGTCATACTTCCATATACGTTTGTGCAAAAATACATAGATACGACTCTGATTTCATGCCTGATTAATCAAAATTGCGAACTTCAAAAACTAGTTGACGGAGGACAAAACGAAGACAATTTCCGAGAGGTGAAGAGAATTTTAGGACGACATCGAGTATTAAGAAGGGGGAAAACTGCTGGCATAATCAACTGAGAATTAGAAGAGTTTGGACAATCAAAGCTCGGTATAAAACCAAGAGGTAAACACAGAACAAGTCAACCACCTGGGAACCACAGAACTGTTTGGTTCCAATTTCAAAGAACCGATTGACTGAAGGAAACCGAACCTAGGGTCAAGTGAGGGAGCCAGTAATAAGCAATACGCATTACATGTAAAGATTAGCTGGTAACCTGCATCTGGTACTGGACATGAATCAACTCCGTCAGCTAAACTGCTGTTTTAATGTTATTTCCTAAGCCTCCTTGAAAACTACTGATTGCCTTACAGTACAATCTTCGGACATGGTCCAAATTGAAACAAGGAAACCTTGTGTATAAATTCAAGGCCGAGTTTTGTTTTACAGTCTTGGAAATCCGCCCAAAAACCATGAGGTCCAATAAAATGGATTTTGGAGGCTGTGGGGAGGTTAGGATGGAATGCAGAAGCGGCTCTACCAAGTAAGGTAACTTTAATATACCCCAACATCACGTGTATCCACCTGAACAAGTCTTCAAGACTTGGGGTGGTGGGCGACCAAATTTACACACAGGCAGTCCAGAGGTCGATTTCACAAAGCCCTGCGATCGATCGCAACTAGAGTTAACGATGGATGACCCATCGTAATCCTACCCAGGGCTGCAATGCATCATATAAGTCCTACGATTGATAATAAGTCCTACGATTGATAGTAAGTTACGATGAGTATGGTGAAATCGACCCCAGATGTTTAACATCCAAAAGCCACAACATGTTAATAACGGTTGGAACAAGGGCTGTACTGCAAATTAACTGAGAGGTTGTCCAACAGATGAAGCTACCCACACACTCTGGATGAAACAGTCAGCCTCTGAGTAGGTTGCCAAGACCCTGCCCTGATGTCCAGGCTAAAATAATCCTACATCCATCAAACTCCTATAATGGCATTAAGGTTACTGGGGAGTGGGGACCGATCTTGCAGGATTTGGGACGGTAAGGTTAAAAAAGCTGGCAAAATCTGCTTATTTTGTGCATCTCTGTGAAAATTGCTAATCAGGATCCAAGGACAGGAAGATTGGAGAGACACCATTCCCATCCCAAATCCTTTCCCCTCCCTCCCATCACCTCTCTCTGGCCAGTCCAGACGTCCTTTCATCTTGCCACGTAGAAGAAGATGTAACCGGTCCTCTCCCGATCCTCCCTGACCGAAGACTCGCTGGTCTTGACCACCTGAGAGTCGTCGTAACTCAGCCAGGCCGTCTTCTTGCTGTCGTAGACGTCGCTGATGTAGTGACCGACAGACGAGCTGCTACCGATGTGGCTGACCACACTCGTTAGCCGATAGGATGACGGTAAGTAACCCGTCTGTTAGATTTTTTAGACAAAAAAAAGAAGAAAGTTTTTCAGGAGGGCCAATTTAAAATCATCAAGGCATATCACAAATGACCAATCGTGACCCCAACAAGGTATAGTAAAATAGTTTCTAGTCACCAAAGCTACATTTTGGAATAACAGGCCATTCAAAAGTCATTGCCAAAACAAACGGCCGATTCCTAATAGTACTCCTCCAAAAGTTTGCAACGCGTTGACCAATCACAATTCACAGAATTTGTAGACCCAATGCGCATCTGGAAAGTGTCGACAGATGCAGCACATTGTAATAGGGCTCCGCGCTCATGACGTCACATTCAGATGTTCGGACAAACAAGTCGTACATCATATACCCAACTTACACGTAAACGTTGTGCAATTTGTCTGAACAAATAGCCGTCGATATAAAGGGCGTATTCTATAAATAGCTCGAGCGCGGAGCCCTATTGGCAAACTCTTGGTGGCGCACTTTGGAATCGCCCATAACTCAAATCGAAAGAGATTTCTCAGGAACTAAATTCAAGAGGTATTTGGGACAAACCTCTGTGTTCTTGGTGAGTTCCGTCCTAACTTCTTCATCCGTGTCATCCTCAATCTCCATCGTCTCCTCCTCCTCTTCAAATGGCAGACCATTAAACCCCTCGGAGAATTCTGCAAAAGGAACCCAACACCCAGACCAAACAATAAATTCAGGCAACCGTGTATGGAAAGTACAAACTTCTTAATATGTGGATTGTTTGCAGAAACACCATGTAAGAATCGTTCATACATTCGCACTATTTCCTTCACACTTTTCATAAGGTCTCAACGTTTCGACTAGCCTGCTCTAGTCATCACCATGAGACAACCTTCTTCTTCTCAAATTGAGTTCAAATGAAAGAGAATTGATTACGGTACATGTTTACAAATATGTTTAGTGAAAAAAATTAGGGGACCAGTGGTTGATTTCACGAAGCCCTACGGTCGATCGTAACTCAAGTTGCAAAGGATAACTCGTCGTAACCTGCATAGGGCTGCAATGCATCACAAGTTTGGTGAAATTGACCATAGGGGTAAAATTTCACGAAGCCCTACGATCGATCGTAACTCGAGTTACGAAAGATAACTCATCGTATCCTAACTAGGACTGCAACGCATCTCAATTCCTACGATTGATAATAAGTTACGATGAGTTTGTTGAAATTGACCATAGGGGTAAATTTCACGAAGCCCTACGATCGATCGTAACTCAAGTTACGAAGGATAACTCATCGTATCCTACATAGGGCTGCAATGCATCACAAGTCCTATGATTGATAATAAGTTACAATGAGTTTGGTGAAATTGTCCATAGGGGTCAATTTCACAAAGCCCCTATGATCGTAACTGGAGTTGAGAAGGATAACCCATCGTGAAATCGACCCCAGGGACGAAGTTACCAAACAGTAGTTCTATAAAATATTAAAAGAATTCTGCTTCAATGGAAAAGTAGTTTCCTTGGAGATTTCCCTAGCAACTGCTCAGATGTGGATCTCCAACATACAATCATAAAATTGAAATCTGTCAACAAAATCATACTCAAAACAAACAACAACAAAATCAACATGACCATCTACAATCCACTCATACATGAGGTATATATCGTTCTCAAGTACTATTGTTACTATTGATAAATTTCATCTTCTTTTTTCTTAATGTAGGTCACAGGGGTCGATTTCACCAAACTTGTGATGCATTGCAGTCCAAGGTAGGATTACGCTGGACTATCCTTTTGTAACTTGAGCCACGACCGCTCGTAGGGCTTGTAGGTAAGGAGTCGATTTCGCCAAACTTGTGATGCATTGCAGCCCTACGTAGGATTATGATGGACTATCCTTTGTAACTCGAGCGGTCAAGATCGATTGAAGGGCTTTGTGAAATGGACCCCTGAAAATTCTCTTGACTGAAGTGAATGAATAATGTATCACAAACCTTGTAAACTTATCTCCTTGGCTCGTTTCAGTGCATCCTCTTCTTTCATCGCCATTTCTTGGGCATCTAGAGAAAAATATTTCACAAAAAGAAAAAGAAAAAGACAATTCCTTTTTAAGAGTAAGATCTTTACGAGCAAAAGGGGGGAGGTTTCACTGAGAATAGCTTAAATGTCCACTTGATCATTTGGAGGGGGCAGCTAGAGCCATGGCAAATGACCAGCGGCCAATAACATAGAGCTGCTTAAGCACAACATTTGCTTAAGCACGAAAAGTGTTCCTTGATCAAACAGGATTGCCAAAATGCCAAGCAAAATTTCATGTGATGTTTGACTGCTTTTGACTTGTATTCGGCCATAATTGTTTGCTGAGCATAACATTCACAAGGGGTTTTGGCTGGCAAACTGATTTCATTTACCAAGGTTTTTGGTGCTTAATAAGCAAATTTTAGTGCTTAAGCAGCTCAATGAAATTGACCCCTCGAGCGCCAAGTTTCTCTTGGCATCTGTGAAGAACCAATCTTGAGAGTTTAAAACAATTCTTCTGCTGCAAACTGCTCATCAGCCACATTAATGACCTGAAATATGCAAAATGCTAGGAATTAGGAGTGCCTGTCGCGTTTCGATCCTAACAGGATCTTTATCGAAGGTTGAATGATACATGTTCTTGTCCTCTTGTCATTCAGCATTCGATAAAGATCCTGCTAGGATAGAAATGCGTCAGGCTGTCCTAACTCCAAGCATTTGATATATTTCAGGGAATTATTTTGGCTGAAGAGCATATTCTTGTCCTCTTGTCATTCAGCATTCGATAAAGATCCTGCTAGGATTGAAACGCGTCAGGCTTTCCTATCTCCAAGCATTTGATATATTTCAGGTCATTATTTTGGCTGATGAGCATGTTCTTGTCCTCTTGTCATTTAGCCTTCGATAAAGATCATGTAAGGATCGAAACGTGTCAGGCCCTCCTAAATCCAAGCATTCTAACAAAAAATTTAAATAGATTTTCTCTTAAAACATCTGCAAGGGTCTGGCTTGTGAGCCTGATTGATATTACTACTTTGATATTACTACTACAGATTATTCAGACAAAAAAAAAGAACTTGGGGGACAATTCGGTCAGCGGCAAGGAGAGAGCGTCTCATTGAAAGGATTTTGGGAAAAACAACTTTCTGATTAATTGGATTTGTATCAGATCGTGGAAGAGGATTATGGCGGGGATAAAATGGCGGATTAGACTGACTGCGTTGTAAATAGCTGCGCCCCCGGCAACGCAATTTATTCTTTGGATGAAGATTTTATTTTAACTCAAGGCCTGAAGCCGTAGCTAAAAAAAAAAAAAAAAAAAGGCATTTATTTTATGCATAGGCAGTTGAGAATTTTATTAATGAAAAAAAAGGCCAGAACTATTCCCAACCTTGCAAACTGAGCTCAGTGGCTCGCCTCAGTTCTTCATCTTCCTTAGCCCTGAGCTCCTCGTAGCTGGGCTTTTCCTCACTGCTCTCCCCTACTTGCAGAGTGGCACGGTCCTGCTCCCTGTGCACATCTACAGGGGTGGATTCAACCAAGGGAGTCAAACGGGGGGTGTCCGTTTGGCCATCGCCAGGGGTGCGCTTGACCGGCGTGAAGAATTTCGCTATGGATTTCCCAACACTCTGCCAGGAGCGAGAGGGTGTCCTTTTGTCCAGGTCGTGGGAATCGTCCACGAGATCGATACCGCTGTCTGCCGCACACTGAGCGTGCTCAGACGGACTGCCCTGATTGGATTCGTAGTCATCCGTCCGGAGCCTCTTCCAAGGCGTTGAGTTTCTGACCCGAGTTTGGTCGGCGGGCGAGGTCATGTCGTCCGTCCCTCTCTTAAACGTCACCTCAGTCGAGACCTCCTCTCTGCAGTCCTTGATGACACTCCCAATCCCTGCATCATTAGGACCTTCTCCCACTCCTTCCACATCGGCGTCCACTTCCGCACTGGTCAGGTCGGCGAGTCCAAGGGCTTCTTTGGAATGGAGCTTTGAGGTTTCTTGTTTGCTGATTGCGATGGCATAAGCCAACTGCTGGTCCTCAGACATGACGGCAAGACTTCTGTCCGTCTCGTGTTTGCTTTGCTCCATTGCCTGGTGACAAAACCAGAAAAAATATAAAAGTAAATTACTCAATTTGAAGTTGCATTGACAGAAAAAGAAGAAATTGTGGAAACAAAACTGCAGATTTTTGCCAAGTACAAACATTCTTACAGTACAGGTAATGTTTATTCTACAAAACGGAGTAGGGATGTGGGCTGATGTTTCGATCCTAGTGGGATCTTTCTCAAGGATGCTAGGATCAAAACGAGTCAGGCGCTCCTTAATACTCCAAGCATTTGATATATTTCAGGTCATGGTTTTGATTGATGAGCAATTTGCAGCAGTTACCGTAATTACTTGTATATTCTAATATTAAACCGGAAGTTAGACAATTTTTATTAAGCAAGTCCCCTCGCAATTGTCGACCAAATTACCAAGTGCCGTACACTACTCTAAACTGGTTGGCAGGTTATTTTGAAAAGGCACAAAATGCTACACAACACATGTAACCCCATACAGATCATTGATGACAACATCCATGACCAAAAAGGCAAAACTCCAAACTGAACGCAGGAACTTGGATTTCTTTTGCATAAATAAAACCCCACAAAACTGTAAGTTTCACTTCACAAGTATTGCTTATTTGCAGTCTGCTGATATTAGGGAAGTAAGTGACCACATACAAAAAATCTGAAAAAATCAAGGAGGAAGCTGAAATGTTAAAGTTCATGTACTTTTGTACAGAACAAAATCTAAACCAAAAAAATCAGAATTCAGATTCAAATCTGAAGTTTCACATCCCTGTGATATAAAAAGGAGCATTAGTTTTCAATCACAAAAGAAGATATAGGATTTTAAAATTAAAACTACATTTGTTTTTTCTCTGAGGCAGAATCACTCTAACACTAGGCTACAACATGTCAGTACATTCTCCTGCCTTATCTATAAATCACAATCAGCCAAGATTTTGTAACGACAGAAAATACATGTTTACCAGCTTGAGAGTTGGCAACCCCCCCCCCAAAAAAAAAAAAATGGAATGACTGATTATATCTTGGGGGCATTTCTTTCTGTCATTTTTTTTGTTGGCGGGGTGGTGGGGAGGGGAGGGGAGGGTGGGGAATTGGCTGCTGTCTTAGGGAATATTTCCACCCCGCAATGCCCTTTTTTGTGCGGTTAAATTAAATTGTCCGTCGGTCACGCAGAACCTATCCCAACACGAATCCAATCAGAATCCGAATACTTAGAGCTGCATCAATGCTTCTTGCCTCGGCTTTCCCAGGGAGTTAGCAACTGGGGTAATTTGATACTCTGCCGACCTACCCCCACCCTCCGAAAAAAAAAAAAAAAATTATCATCATCTGCAAAACTGAACAGCATTTTCAAATATTTCGCTTCTATCTGCCGTTCCGGTCCAATTTCCATCAAGATAATTCTATGGGATTGGGTATAATCTTGTAGCAGGATGTATAAAGTCACTCGCCTCCAAAGTACACATATATATCCAGACAAGATTGTTTGTTTGTTTTTTTCCTCTTCTCCACCAAATTTGTGTGCCTTGGGCCGAATATTATATGCTGTAAACAAGTCACTCTCTGCTTCATATGTATTACAGTGGAATGCCGAACTGTAACGAACATTTGGCTATACTTACGGCATCTTCAATACAAGCCACGGCTTCTGAAAGTGCCCCCATACTCTGTCTTATAATTATCATAGTTCTTTTGCTTTTGTTTTACGTTCTCTTATTTACTTTAACCTTTACATTCCAGTTAAATGTGATGTTACATTACAGAGTTGGAAATAAATGTGCTATTGAATTGAATTAAATTGAATACTGAACATCGTCCTTGACTCCCAATTTGTATGCACAACATGTAGGCATGCTGAACATTGTTCACTATAACATACAACCATTATTAATAAAGAGGTTTCACAAACCAACGGATACGGATACGGTTAGCGCGCCGAATACGTCACCAGTATTTGTTTACTTATGACGTCACAGTTGTGTCTTGCTCGAATGTCAGTATTTTCAAAATTCTCTGTTCTTTTTTTGTAATGTGCATCCTTACATTTAATAAAAAGAAAGGATTTGCTGAACACGAATGTGTCATTTCTATGCATTTCGAAACTTAAGAATATATAAGACGATATTAGCCACAAAGTCAGGTACAAAAGTGGTTCTCCGTTGTCGGAACTAGACTTCACTTTTGCGAAACATCGGATCGGCTGTTGACATTTACAGATAGCTAAACGTACGCGTATGCGTATCCGTTCGCATGCAAAACCTCCCTAATAACGAACAAATTCTGTACATCCCGGTGTGTTCATTATAGTGGGCATGGCGTTAAACTGTGCGCTAACCATTGCAGCAAAGAGTTTTAAGTTGTACGGCAAATGGTTTACCCAGCACCTGAGGAAATGAATATCTCCACGACCAACCACATTAAAAAAAAACTTACAACGCAAAACTGTCTGCTGAATAATACAGCTACAATTCCTGTATTATGCTAAACGAAGCCATAAGACTCCCCCTAATCCCCCCCTTAATCTTCTGCAAATCCATTAGTCACCCAGGTTAATCTCTTGTTATTAATACTATTCCTGATTAATAATGCATTAATGCTCCTTTAATGAAAACAGCCAGGATTTTAATCATCTCCAATTGGATTATTACAGGAAGGGCCCATCCATGTGAAGTATAGCCTTAGAAGCCACTGACCCGAACGTTATTTTCAGAACGCCATTTATAATCTCAAACTGATTTAATTTGGTTTCTACAAATGAGCAGGTCTATGAACAGCAAGAGTTTCATGAATGAATTTTAAAGTGTGGCAGATGTCCTGTACATGTGAATGAGACTGAGGGCCTGCTTAGCACAAACATTTGCTAACCATGAACATTTTGTCTTGATAAATAGGCCTACAGGGTTAACAACCAAATTCCCATGTGTTGTATATCGCTTGTGATTGTTCTTTGGCTGTTATTTCCTGACCATGAATATCAAATGGATTTTTTAACATGGTGCTTTGTTTTATTGAGCAAGACATTTTGTACTAAGCATTTTTTTATACTTACAGCTCCATGAAATTGGGCCCTGTTTGTTTCAGTCATGTGATCAGTGATCTTCTTGCGTATCTTTTAGCGTATCTTGTCTGCGACGTGGATTTGTACGATCAAATATGGCGACCAAGATCCAAAACAAATAGACCCTAAATGCTACAACATGAGTTTTCAATGTCAAATTTTCCACATTCTCCACATGTTTCATTTACAATTTATATACAATATATGTTTTTAGCTCTTCATGTTTTAGACATTACTCGGGGCCACATATATCCTAAAAATACATATTTAAGATGAAAACGCAGGAAATTTCCTTTACAGTGCCAAATGTTTTAAATGGCCTGCATTGCACAAAATCAGCTCCAGCACCTTGCTGATCATAATATGGTATTCCTACATCGTACTCTAAAACATTTCTGCGACATTTTGCCCATTTTGGATAGAAACCTTCCTCAGATTCCACTAAAATCTAGCACTGGCCAGTATTTCTATGGGTACACTCTGTAGAGTAAACTTCTAACACAATCCCCCACCATGGAACACTGAGTTTATACTCGATTCAAACACAGTGCAAAATTGTTAAGGTACCTTCTTTGACTCAGCCGGAAATTAGTCCAGCAAGTCCCATTTTAAAGCCACTGTACAGTATGGAAATATCTGTCGAAAATTCCTGCCAAAACCCAGGGGCCAATTTCACGGTGTTGCTTAGCACAACATTTTGCTAAGCATGACATTTCTGTCTTAATAAAAAACAGAGTTAACAACCAAATGTCTATGTGTTGTGTATCACTTGTGATAGTTCTTTGGCTGTTGTTTACTGACCGTGAATATCAAATGAAATTTCTAACGGTGGTTTATTTTATTGGGCAAGACATTTTTGTGCTAAGCAAATTTGTGTGCTTAGTAGCTCCATGAAATTGGGCCCAGATTGACTAGGAGAGACTTGGGCTATTTTTAGATTTGGACTTCACACACCAGTAGCTCAAACCATCCGAGCTATCTAAAGCTCCTAACGATGAAGTCTGCTCCAAGAAGCAATCAAAGATTTAATCTCATTCAACGAGATTAAAGCACAGACAGTGTCCACAATGGCTAATCATCTCTGTCCCGAGCAGAGTGGCCAGTCATATGGGTCACGAGGTCACCAAACGTTTCACTGTTTTGACGCTCTTATTTTTAAAGGTACATGTACTATCATACCAAAACAGAAATCGTCACAGATTTACCTATAACTTACAGGACATAAAGATGGTGATGGTAGAAACATATCGTTCAAGTGTTTCTGCCCGAAATCCTGTATTTATTCAGAAAAGAGTAAAGCCAATGCCCCAAAACAATTTTGATCATTAAAAGATAAAAAATAACTGTGAAAAGATTTTTAAAATACCATGGTCGTTTTTCAATGTTTTCTCAAACAGTGGACACCGTCTGGGACTGGAAATTTCCCAGATGACTGTTACTGTATCTGTCTTGATATTTATTATGCCCATGAATCTGAATTTCTTTGACAAAAACCACAGTATGATATTACCTTTAATATATAATAACTGTCCATGATGTTACCTTTCATACACAGACACTAATATTAAACCCATTTTGCCGTGTTAGGAAGGTATTTCAAAGAGGTCATTTCAAAAATTACCCGTAAAGCCCACTTAAGTGAAAATCTCTCTCAAAAACGGAGGGAAAATTATGATTTGGCAGGCAGGGTTCTAGCCACGGTGGGCGGCGCTGGGCGGGCCAGCCCGGCACTGGAAATTTGCGCCCGGAACTTAGGTCTAAAATAAGCTCTGCCGCCCCGCACGAATTTCCCCAGAGTGAATAAAAGTATTGCCAATATTGTGAATTTTGATCACATTCCTGAATAAAAGTTCACTCCTTTCTGTTATACACCTGAAATTCATTGAATATCAGTCCTTAAAATGCTCTTAATACCATTAAAATGGCACTGCCGTCGGAACGGTGAAAATGTTGACCCTGGACCTTGATCATGTTGCGCTGCATTTTTCTCACCGCGGCTCAGCTTCATTTCTAGAGCCCACCACTAAAATTGGTCTGGCTAGAATCCTGTTGGCAGGTATTTCTGAAAGATTAACCCCTTCAGCATGGGGGACATCCATAACAGCTCCATGTCATGGTCTCAGAATATTCATGAATGCTTTGTAATTTCCATTGAAATGCATTTAATGGGGGCATTGTCTGAAACAAGAGGTTCTGAGAACCTTTAATTGTCCACAAAAATCAGCTTATTGTGGTATTCACCCCCATAATTTGCATTTGAAAAGAATTGCATTTTTGAGTTGACCGCAATCTCGGAGTTCTGAACATCTGGGCGTGAACAGATTAGAATGACAGTGTAGCTTGAATACAATTTTTGTGCGGGGCTATTCAACCAATGCGTGCCTGCATTGTTTACGCCGAGCACCTTGCACACAAAGCCGGGCCAGCTGACCTCTATTGTGACCGGTGGCTGATAATGAGGTCGGAACAAGCAGGGCTGAAAATAAACCCGGGCTGAAGGGGTTAACCTAACCTTCTAACATTGATCCTTGTCGTCCACGCAACCCCCAGCCCTCCCTCCTTCCCCCTCTTAGCAAGCTTTGTCTCTGTCCTCTCAGCACTCACCTCTTGCAATTCTTCCTCCTCTCGTTTCAGCCTCTCCTTTGCCTCCAGCTTGGCCCTCTCGGCTTCCCGCTTGCTCATCTGCAGGACATGCTGGGTCTCGTCCTCCTTGGAACTCGGTGGGTCGTCAAGAAGGATGGTCTGCCTCCCTTTGTTCCTGCCAAGGAGAAGAAAATCAAACAACTACAATGATTCAGTGAAAACAAAAAGATGGAAGGAAATCAAATTCTCAAATTGATAATGATGATGATGATGCACATCATTTAAATGGAGCCATTTATCTGTGTAAACACACTCAAAGGTGCCAGCTCCACCAATAGTTATTAATCACTAAATTGCTGAAAAAGTAGGTTTTGAGGCCAGATTTGAAGCTTTCAAGTCCTGTAATATTACGGAGAGTAGGCGGGAGTATATTCTAGAGACTTGGAGCTACTGAAGAGAAGGCATGGTCCCCGTATGTCCGACGTCTTGTCAATGGAACCTGGAGGACAATTCCTGGTGTGCGTAAGCCGTAGAGATGTAATATACTTCATTGCATCTCAAATTGGAACCAGGAATCTGATTTCAGTTTTCTTTAATTTTTGAAAATGTTCCATGTTTCATGACTCACATTCTTGACCAAGCACCAAAAACAATTTAGTTAAAAGTTGGACAAATACAACCAATTCAGGGACCAATTTCATAAAACTGTTAAGCACAAAAATATCCTGAGCACAAAAATGCCTCGCCCAATAAAACAAACCACCATTAAAAATTCCATTTGATATTCATGGTCAGCGAACAACAGGCAAAGAACAATCACAAGTGATACACAACACGTGGACATTTGGTTGTTAACCATGTTTTTGTTAAGACAGAAATGTCATGCTTTGCAAATTTTTGTGCTAAGCAGCTCTATGAAATTGCCCCCTGGTTATTGCCACAGAGATGGCCACTGTCAGTTAATGTGACAAATGAGACAAAATGTGAATTGGTTGCTCCGTTTTTGTATCTGATTTTCAAACCACAAAGTTCCTCTGGAAAAACTTCTTGTTTGTCACATTTCTCCAAGTGTAACTACAACTGATAAATAAGGATCCTGCTACCTTCCTCTGGTTGTTCAAAACTAACAAATCCCTGAAAGTCACCAAGCCTGGAAAAAAACGGAGGCCACGGAGGGCATGGCCTTCCTTGCCCTGGTTCTTGGCCTTGGTGCCCCTTCAAATGTTTCCATAGACATTATGATTTTCCAATGGAAGTGCCCCTTGCAATGGAAAAGTGGCCTTGCCCTCACCAAACCTTATTTCCCAGCCCTGAGTCACTGGTCTTGGCGTTGGCTTCCCAAGGATTTTATGTTATTAGGGAAAAAAGCTCTAGAGCATTTCAAGGATGACATACAAGATCTGGATCGAGGAAAACAAAATCAAGTCAGTACCGTGTAGTAGAATCAAGGTAATCCAACTTCTTCCGGGATGACGAGTTGAAGTTGAAGCGCTTCGCTGATTCCTTCCCTGATGAATCCGTCCGGTGGATGGTGCTGTCACGGTTCAGGAGTCGAAGTGGACTGGCAATTCTCTTGGTTAAAGAGGCTGGGCTGCTCACTTCTGCAGTTGCTGCTGCTGTGCCGGGGCTCAGCATCTCCTTGCTGCAGTGGTAGTGCAGCGTCAGGAACTTGGGGATGAGGATTCGACGCTGGAGCTTGGAATTCAGGGCGGCGTCGACGTCGAACCGGTATCGCTTCAGGTGGATGATGATCACCCTGCAGAAGAAGGGACGGAATTATTACGAAGACAAATAAAGTCCGATCAGGATTGGAGGCAAGACCCTCAGCGGAGGTTTGACACAAGACAACCTTGAATTCTGTGGAGATAAATTTGGAATTTGTTTTGATCGAGGAGGACATCGATTTGTTTTCAGGTTCTCATCTTGGAGGGGATGTAGAAGAGAACGCAGCATTTCAGTTCTGTGAAATTTAACAAAAAGAAGCGTGCCCGTTCACTTGCAAGTTACAAGACCTAGAGGTGTCACAAAGCTCATTAACCCTAACCCACCTCCATAGCACAGTTGTTGACCATCCATGTTTTTTTTCTGTGGTTAGTGTGGCAACATGAATACCACAATAGTGTGGTTTTCTCGGAAATGCATAGTTTATTATCCAGTTCTCCCTGTGGAGACTTGACTGTGGTATTGTATTGCATTTGCCTTCTTTGGTTAGTGCGAAGGGTAAGGTTAATCAGTGAGTGTTGTGGCTAAAACAAAGTCAAATAATATAGGTAAATACAAAAATGCCACATAGTAACAAGCACCACATCACCAGCACATTGTGCTTTTAAAGCATTTCTGAGAGCGAATCAGTTATCATATGAACATTAGATGATTTTGGAGTTCGTGGGTGGCTCCCCAAACCTCTGTTGGTTCATTAATTAACCACAATCCAGTACTAAAACAATAGCCCTGAACTGAGCACACCTATAGACCATTATCAGCTTCATGACAAGTACACAACTCAAGATGCTGCTCATTTTAATTTAAGGCAAAGGTTTTAGGTTAAATGCCACAACCATGACCAAGTTTAGGAGTGCCGATTGTTCCCCCGTGCCGCCAAAACCTCCAACCCACCAAAAACTGTCCCCTCCCCTAGACCACGATGGCGACATACCTTGGCAACTTTGTGAAGGTGTGGGTGACGATGGCCTGCTTGCATTCGCACTCACTGCAGGCGTACTCGATGGCTTCGGCCTGGAAGAACTGCTGCAATGCTGTCTGTATGGAGCCTATTGGGTTAGAGGTGCTGTAAAGGACAATGAGTCGTAGCAGAAACAGTGAGTTTTATCGGAGGCAGGATCGGTGAATGGACAAGCAAGAAAAGGTTTGCACTATAAAGCTATATTAAATTTACTAGAGTGCTGGCTCTGCGTTCTCTGTGCGTAGACGCTTTGAAGCCCTTCTGGGCGCAGTCATTTTGAATTTGAGTGCGTGTCTGTGGAACAAGAACACTTTGACTGGAATGCCTTTCGAAGAGTGTACTCTATATGCAACGCGCAAGTACACGCGAATGGTACCGGTAGCGTGTCTTGATGATGCTTGCAATCAAAGTACAGCACGTGTGTATGCACTGCACAAAATTTACCGAAGGTGCGTCAGATTTTGGGCGTATTGGGCTTTGATAACGCACCTGTATAGAACACAAACGCAGATATGCAAATAGACGTACAGAAGACGGACACAATTTTGTGTTTTCCATAGGTTTGTGCACAAACATGGATGCGCCCAGCAGGCATCACTCTGTACACAAGTCAGCGCTCTAGTAATTTTGATATAGCTCTATGGTTTGCACCAACTAGGGTCGAAAAATGCTAAAGGCATATGTTGGAAAGAAATTATTTACATTCCTGAAACAATCACAACTCCCTGAGTTGCAAAACACAAGTATGTGACAAAGCATCTTGCCCAAGGATGCTAGCACCACTAGCCCATGGCTGGATTCGAACCCACAATATGTAGATTGAAAACAAGACCTCGAGCACAACGCACCAGACCACTAGGTCAAAAGCGTGACTGTTTCACTGCTTGTGGTTTGCAAGCCGTTAGAAAGGGATGTAAACTGTTAAAGGCAGCGTACAGGATTTGCAAGGCCTCCAAAAAAAATTATTGAGTTTGAGACAGACAGACTCAGCAGTTTGTAAACAGTGCAAACAGTCACCATGGGAAATCTTGGTTCATCAGATGTTGGGTTTTTCAAGAAAATCAACAAAGTAGTGTCTTTTAAAAAGATCGTTCGGACGAACGATTTTAGTAGCATTTCGAAAGTGAGGTGTAACCGTGAAGGATTCGGAAGGGGCAAGATTATTTCGGCCATATTTCTGGTATCCAGATGAACAAAGCATATTAAAAAAGGTACATGAAACAACATCTGTAAGGAAGTTTAAGACCTTCACTTCTATTTAAATAGCAAATTCAGCCAAAACACACATCTTTGCAAATCCTAAATGCCTTTAAGCACAAAATTGACAGTTTCCCAAGTGCTGTGAAAATGCCTCCATATCGGTAATTGAATAGAAATCAGCATCTGCCGACTAAGATTTTACTAGAAACATAAACAATTGCAAAAATGACCTTTAACGTAAGTGGCTGCCTCACTTTCTTCACAGCCATTTTGTTTTTCCTTTTCCACAAGGCAAATATTTGACCGCGATCCTTGCTGAGTGACATTCGGCAGAAGGCGGGATAAATTTACTATGGATTTTAGGAGATTTTTTGCCAAATCCAGCCCGTGAAATGCTCAAATTGTCTGGTCCGTTGGTGGGAAAATATGGGTAGAATTGACCTGGTTGCAGTGCTTTTTGATCGACAGAGTAAAAAGACAGTGATTTTTTTTTTTTCAGGAAATATCAGCATGTTATTCTTTGCTCACTGAGCAAAATCATCACTCCAGAAGTCCTCTCAACACCCCGGGGAGTAGCACAGCACCGGCTGCGATTTTACAGTCATTTACATATTTACACACGGGCTATTAAGCAAACACGAAGAGCATTTTTCTGGTCAAACCCCGCGGGTTCACGTTTAACTCCTGGGTGGAGAAGAGCAATTAGTGGTCAAAGCGTCTAGCCGGAGGGTGCAAATATCAACGATTCCCCCGATGGTCGAGCTCGGAATCTGCAATCTGCAGAATTCTGCACAAGATTCTTGAGATAGAACCTCACCACACAGAAAACACAGCCATAGCGATTGCATTGCCGCAATCATGCAGATCCGGATCCCATTTTAGCGTATCTTGCATAGGACGTGGATCCCCAAATCTGGGATCCTGTGCGTTATTAATCAAACAGGCCCTCGGATTTTCCACACAGTCATATTTCAAATTGTGAAGAGAATTCTTGTTAAGTTGCAAGAGTGAGGGATTTGTTTCTCAAGATTTTCCAGAGATGGACTTATAATATTGGAAGAAATCAAGGCTGAAATGTGAATACAGTGGAACGCCGATAATAATGAACCAGGCCTTAATTTTTAAGGAGAGTGAGAGTGATCACTCTCCTCCGCTCTCCTTAATGTTTTCCAAGGAGAGTGAAAAAAAGTGCTCCTTAACAATTGAAGGAAAGGTGCCCTTTTTCAAAACATCACATAGGCGCCTACATTTTTCCAGCCAACATTTACCCTTTACGGAAAGTACACATATTTGCAACAGGACAAGCAAAATTTAGTATGTTCTCTTTTTTCGGCACCGGACACATGTGGAAACTTGGTTTTGCAAGAGCAAACTGCTCTCTTTATTCACCAGTATGAGTAGGCCCTATGTTGATTTAAGGAGTTGAATTTGCAGCTCAAACTTGATTCTTGTTAGCGAGAGCAAATCACTCTCCTAAATTATGAACGTTCATTTAAGGAGAGGGATTTGCACCTCTCCTCATTTTTATTAAAATTAAGGCCTGATGAACATGGGCTCACCTCCTTCTAGGCATGTCCAATGACAGATTGTAGAACTGTTCCGTCTTAGTCACAACCCCCTGACACTGCTTGCAGATGATGGTGTGCAGGACATCAAACTCAAAGTTCCCTACGACCGGGCACCGACGAGATGCAGGCTTGGGATCTGGCTTCTTGTCCCGCGCCGGCGATGTGACGCTGGGGGAGTTGTCTAGGGCCCTCTGTTGGGCCTTCTCCCAGTCCTCCTTCAGCTGGTCCAGACATTGGCAGAGAAACTCTTGGGCATCCTATTGCAAAGAGGTCAAAGTTTTGACAGATCACACAAGCAGGTCCAACTTTGTCACAATCGAAGGCCAATTTCATGAAGTATCCAATAGCGTTCCGCACTAATGACGTCACAAAATCCCCAGATGTCAGACAAACATTGTCTCACGCACGTAGTGTACATGCACGTGCACACGTTTGCATGGTTGTAATGTTTGTCGGATCGGATGCTATTTTTAGCGTTAGTGCGTAGCGCTATTTTCATTCCATAGAGTTTATTTCTTGTTCACTGTGTAGCCTGGGGTAACCTCTCAGTGTCATTGGACCACTGTTTTTTTCTAGAGGTTTCACAATGCTAAATGCTATGCTCTATGCTTAATCCATCAACACAGATTGCTCAAACATAAAACAACATTAAACATCACTATTAAGCCTCAAGGCAAAATAGTTGTTTCATACACTTTTAAAGACAAACTTGTACTGGCAACCAGTAAAGACGTTCTGTTTTTAATTTAGCTTTCACTCTTGATATTCAGCAACCGTGGGCTGATTAAGGTTTTCGAGAGGAACAGATTTGGTTTGAAGAAAAGGGATTCTTTCCGTTTCCGACGTTTTGTCATGTTTCTTTCTGAAAACGGGAGGGGCAATAACTCACGTGCTGCAGGCACCCTGAGAATCGTGTGGCAGTCGCAGAGATGGCCAACTTAACCCGGCGGAGGTGGGCTCCGATCTTCTCAGCTGACTGGTTCCTCAGCTTGTCGAAGAGCAGCGCTGCTAAGGCCCTGCAAATTTTGATGGATAATGAGTTCAGGATGAGAACCAATACATTTACCAAATACAGTGCAAACCACTGTACTAAAGGGAAACTGACTAGATCAATTTAAGTCATTGAAAGATGAAAAAAGTCTAATTATATTATACTTTTTTTTTTTTTCTGGTAATGACACCAAGGATTCCTCAAAAGCGCATTAGGCACTGTAGCTCGAAAGCCTGATGAAAACTTTTTATGGAAAATTTATCAGAAGAAGATGCAGTTTTAGAGGTGGGGGGAAAAACCCAGAGTAATATTCTGGGTAAAACCCACAGAATCAGGTAGGGACTGAAAACCAAATCCACTTGTGGACTGAGCGGGACTTAAACCCGGTCCGCAGAGGTGAAAGGCGAGGAAAGAACCGCTACGCCAACCTCACTCCCTCAGGAGTCAAACGTGCAAACATACATCTATGTGAAGGGTTTCATGGCTTCTGACTGGCAGACGAACAAAGATGATTGACAATTTGGGACACCACCAACATAGGGCTGGATGGCCAAGTTGGTAAGAGCGCCGGTATAGTATTCCGGATGGTTGTAGGTTTGAATCCCACTCCAGTCATTTTCCTATACTTCCAAGAAAATAAAGACTACCTAGCTTTGAGGTAAAATAAGGATTTGTGAGAGAGATGCAACATGTGACCTGTTTATTTCACTCGACGTCTGACTGCGAAACTAAACCCTCGCATAACTGCAGAGTTCAGACCCCAAAACACTATAGAGAAATCTTGAACATGTTTAGCCAAGACAAACATGAAAGCATTAGAGCAATCGTTATTGAACATACTTATAAAGGCTATCCCTCTGCATGTGAGCTAGATCACTGTTGAGGATGTCCATGGTAAAATGGTCGAGAGCAAACAGTGACTGTAGAATGGCATTCATGTAGCAGGTATTACCGAGGTTGGAGAATCTACCAAAGAAACACAACAAAACAGAGGAGGAGGCCTTTAAATCACCCTAATTTCAGACAGAAGATGCCCAGATATCAAAGACAAGTATGCTTTATTTTCTTGTAGCAGCATTAAGGTCAATGGGAGACTTTTAAGAAGTCTCTTTTTGCTATTTCTGAGCATGCGCACGCAATTGTGAGCATGCGCACGTTGTTTTGCGCGTGCGTGTGCTGTTGATTTGAGTCCGGTTCTCCAAAGTCTCCCATTGTTTCCTTCAAACTGAAAACTGTAACACTTGTGATGTATTTTTTTTACCGTTCAGAATTGTCTTTGTTTGTTACTTTACTTTATTTGTTACTTCATCTGAGCTTTAGTTTCATTGACTTGTTAAGCACCAAAAAATTGCTTAGCACAAAATGTCTTGCAAAAAAAAAAAAAACATTTTAAATTCCATTTGATATTCATGGTCAGCAAACAACAGCCACAAGAGCAATCACAAGTGATACAAAAACACATGCAAATTTGATGTGAAATTTGGTTGTTAATCCTGTTTTGATTAAGACAGATATTTCATGGTTAGGGCTGTGAAATTGGCCCTTGATCACTCAGTGGAATAATGACTATTTATGGATATCAATGGTCTGGACAAAAATTGTCAGCAGGCTGCCCTCACCCTTGAAGGCTGATCTGTGATGTCTTTGTCGAAGGCGCGACATTCTTGTGACTCCACCCGACGTAGCCGGTGCTGAGGCGAGGCTTCTTGGGCTGGGACAGAGTGAGGAACCCCGGGGTACGCTTGTAACTGGAGCCCCGTTGCCAAGGAAAAGGGACAAAGAAAACAGAAAAAAATCCGAAAATAGGCACAGGGTGCAAAAGAAACAACTCAGGAACTTATCGTGACATTCACATACATGGGTAATTCTGAGTTAAAATCTAAACCCCCCAAAACGGAATTCAGATTAAAATCTGCAGTTTCAAACCCCTGTAAACTAGAAGGCTTGAAGGTAATATCATACTTTGGTTTTTATCAAAGAAATACAGATTCATGGACAAAAATATCAAGTTAGATACAGTAACAGTCATCTGTGAAAATTTCAGTCCCATACGGTGCCCACTTTTTGAGAAAACAGTGAAAAACAGCCCGGTAATTCTTAAGTCTTTTCTCTTTCATTTTTGATCTTTTAAAAGATTAAAAAGATTTTCGGTCGTTGTTTGACTAACTTCTGGATAAATAAACCATTTCAGGCAGGAAAAATGGTATGTTTCTACCGTCACCATCTTCATACCCTGTAAGTTATACGTAAATCTGTGAACATGTCTGTTTAGGTATCTTACCAAAGTATGATACTACCTTTAACGGAGACCAGGATTTCGTAAGAACTCAACAGAAGTAAGCTCACCTTGTTTGCACCAGTGCATCGGCGGCAGCGTAGCCAGCAGCTTGGCGCCCTCTACTGTAAAAGTTCCTTGCTATGTTAGGTTTTGGTGCCACTGTAAGGAGCAAAAGATGAGATTGACCAATGATAAAAATGTCTGAAAACAGCTGACAGGGAGCATGAAAAGTCTGAAATCTGAAAATCTCCTATACTTTTGTAGACAGCTTGTGAGGGAAAAAAAATCTGAAATCAAAAACAAAAAAATCTTAAATAAGTTTTTAATCTGAGAAATCTCATCCCTGCAAACCACGACTGTCAGACGACTGAATCTCGCCAGTATGGGGCTGTGATCAGTCAGGCTAAGAAAATATCTCCCTTAATTTGTTTGGTACCTCTTTTAGTGTCCTAATTATTACACTGGTCTTCAACATTACTGTGGATGTGGCCTTTGTGGTCATGGGATTTGACCATGGTGCCCCTTCAAACATTCCCACAGACCTCCAGACACAGACCATTCACTTTTTCTGAATGAAAGTCCGTCTTGAAATGATCAAGTGGCCTACCTCTCTCTCTCTCCACAACAAAGGTCTAGGCCTGTAACAGTGTTTAAACCTCAAGGGAAACTGACTGGATTTTTGAGTCATTGAAAGGTGAACAAAGAAAAAGTGACTTGAGCGGGATTCAAACCAGCAACCTCCTGAATACCATATGGACGCTCTACCAACTGAGCCGTCCAACCCTATGTTGGTGGTGTCCCTAATAGTCAATTATCTTTGTTCATTTTTGTTTCAATGGGTGTATTTTCAATGGGAAAATTACCTTACAATGTTCTGCCCGTTTAACAAACTAACTGACTGGGAAGCTTCATGCATTATCTGCACTTGCGGCCTCCCCTGAGAAAAACTTCCAAATGGACCGGTCTTGAGCTGCCACTATGTCTTCTGCATCTTCAACTGACCACCCAGTGTCTAGAAGTGAGAGATCTCTCTGAATGACATCTCTCCATGTAGTTTTAGGCCGACCACGTCTGCGCTTCAGGCCGACCACCGTGACGTCTGCCTATTTAATAACATGTTTTCTTTTCGGATTTTTGCATCGGGAATAAAACATTGGATTCTAAAACCTACTGTTTTCTTTCCTCTCCTCAAGTTGAAGCTGCTTCTCTTGGAAGGAGGACATGAAGAGGGAGCCTCCTTCCTCCTTGCGCATCTCATAGACACTCTTGCTCCGGTTGCTGGGCTTCACCTTTGGTATCCTAAAAAGATAAATGTTCAAATCACACACAAACATGGTCATTGTAAATGGAAGAACTCAAAATGAGATAGAACTGGAGGAACAATCAGAGACTTGACTTTCTGGTAACCACCAAGAGAGGGCGCTCACGGTCATATCAGGTAAACAGCTGGCTAGGTAAAGTGTGTGTGCATGTGACAAATAATCTCTCGAACGAAATCCCCCCGGAAAATATCGGGATCTAATGAGGAAAAACATGAAAAAGCCGGCCAGCCACATGAAAAAAACCTTGATCTACAATACAAAGTTAAATGACATTGAAAGGTGAACAAAGAAAAATTTATCGCTTTATCTCAGCCTTTGAGAAAGATCCTGCTCGGATCGAAATGCATCAGGCCATCCTAACTCTAAGCAAAAATTGACTGGAATGGGATTCGAACCGGCGACCTCATGAATACCGTATGGGCGCTCTACCAACTGAGCTACACATGTATCCAGCCCTACATTGGTGGTGTCCCTAATAGTCAATTATCTTTGTTCGTTTGGCAGTCGGAAACCCAAGCACATACCACTATACAGGGTGTCCCAAAAAACACAAGACTTGTGTCGAGAACTATTGTATGAAAAATAAACTGTTTATCACTTCAAGATTCAAATATGTGATACAGCTATGTCTTTGCTATCACCATGTAGAATCTGAGCAAAATTGTACTAAAATTGAGTGAAAAACTATTAAAGACTGAATTACCCAACTTTAAAACCCGATTTTCATCTTTCTTTCATACACATTATGTGTGTATTGACAACACGTGTTATCCTTGCAAAAATTTTTTAAGGAGTACTCTTTCAATTGGTCATATTTTCGCCAATTTCAGCCCCAATATTCTTACATTCTACATAATGGTAGCCAAGCCATGGTTGTATAACATATCTGAATCTTGAAATGATAAACAGTTTAATTTTGACATAATGTGTCCCGACACAGAGTTGCGTTTTTTTCTGGGACACCCTGTATACAAGGGATGATAAATTAATCGATTAGGTCGGACTACCTGTAGCTCTTCTTGTCAGATTTCCCCTCTTCTTCACTCAGTCTGACGTCAGTAAACAACAGCGGAGACGCGTATGCCGTGCCCTCGTCACTTCCCGTCCCGCTGTCTTCGGCAATGTCGTAAATCTCACCACTCAGCCGAGGCGGGGACGCCGAGGCAGGCCGACTACTGCCAGCTCGGAGAAGGGTTGGCGTGGTCATGAGGTTCGGTGAGGTCCTGCCAGAGGTCCTTCCAGAGGAGGATTGTGAGAAGGAGGCGAGGCCCTTTGGTGTGGCGCATTTCACAGGCGTCGCCGTGACTAGCGGCTTCGGGGTGCTGCCCCGCCTTTGGCCGATTTGGTGGCTCCCATCCTTGGACACCTATTAGAAAGAGATCGGGAAACTTCTCACTTGACCTGACAAGGCCTTAGGGTGCATAAAACCTGCTTGCCATTGAACTGCCAGAAAATTTTCACCATAACAGGGCGTAACCGGGCCCTGCTTGGCACAAAAAATTGCTAACCATGAAATTTCTGTCTTTAAGAGTACAGGATTGGTAATATACCCACGCAGAAATAGTCACAGATTTACGTATAACTTTCAGTGTATGAAGATGGTGCTAGTAGAAACATACCGTTATAAATATTTCCACCTGACATGGTGTATTTATCCAGAAATTAGTCAAACAATGATCAAATACAGTTTTGGTCTCTGATCAGGGTGCTCTCCAGAGTTAATACTCACCTTGATTAAAAAGTCCAACAACAACAACTGTCCCCAAAATGACTGAGAGACTAAATCTTCTGTACCCAGGGACAAGACAAGAAAAGAAGACGAAAATGAACAAGAAAGCTGACCATTCAATCCCACCTACCTGTTTGACTGGGGTGCGAGCTAGGGGATTTGGCGACATGTGTAGGCTTAACTGAGCTGAAGAATTGGGCCGTCCATCTGTGGGACACACAACATCAGGAGAAAAACGAAAACGTAAAGACAAAAATGTAGCTATAGGCGTGGTTCTAGAGCCAATTTTTTGGGGGGGCTAGAAGAGCCAATATTTTTTGGGGGCTAGAAGACAAATGTTTTCTTTTCTTATTTTTTTTGGGGGGCTAGACCCTTCACACGTGACGTCATCTTCTAACATTCGCTTCTGCTGTCTTATTAGGTGTAGAAAAGCAACCTATAGCCCTACACAGTGCGTTTTTCAAGTAATTGGCGCGTAATAACTGAAAAGATCCAGTATTTTTCCAATGTCAAACAATTTGTTTTCAGTTGCATTTTTTTTGGGGGGGGGAGGCTAGACAAAATTAAAAAAACAAACAAAGTGCTTAGTGTTGTAAGGATCAATGCATTATGCTTGTGCAGTTATAACTGTAGTACTGCTATGATGAAAACAAGGTAGGTACAGTTTCTCTAGTCACTTCCGGGTAATCGCAATTAATCAATTATTAGTGATCAATTGACTGCAATTTATAATTGATTAATCACGATAAGTTCCAGCAGGATTAATCCATTAGAAAAGAAAAAAATCAACAGACTGACCCTTCTTGCGCTTGCTGTTACTCAGGCTCTCCAAGATGTTCTTGATGAGCTGCACCTCAGCTGAGCTGTTGCTCATTCCCTTGTCGTGACACTTGCCTAACCAGTTGATGTTGGTACCGGTATCCAGTTTGATGGTGCAACGAGGCCCGTTCATGGTGAAAGTCACCCCGTTGATTTGATTGGTCAACTGCAGTACAAGAATCAAGTTGGCAACAGACAAATCTTAATACATTTTGTTACAAATAATATAAAAACTGACAATTTGCTGAAATGTAAAATGATAAATAATAATAAACAGGAATGATCATATCCCTAGAGCTTGGTTCAAAAATCAATAAAGAACAAGGGGCCAGTTTCATATAGCTGCTTAGCACAAAATATTGCTTAGCACAAAAATAGCTTGGCCCAATACAACAAATTCCTCCATTGAAAATTCCATTTGATATTCATGGTCAGAGAACAACAGCCAAAGAACAACAGGGCTCGAAATATCCACTAGACCTTGGACTGAGTCTAGTGATTTCAGTGTTGGTCTAGTAAAGTGTGTTCTGCACTAGTCCGGCTGTCTGGTGATTTTGTTTTCTTTGCACAATTAAAATGGTGCCTAAATTGATGATTTTTGACACAATATTGCATGATACAATGGCTATTTTCCTATGTTCATTAATGTCACAGGTATAGTGAAAAATGTTCAGGTCTAGTAAAATGCTTCAATTACTAGACCAGCTGTCCAGTGCGTTTTTTCATGAAATTCGAGCCCTGAACAATTGCAAGTGATACATAACACACTAGGGCTGTGCGTTCTACCCGGGTACTCGAAACCCGACCGAAACCATCGAGTACCCGGCTCCATTTTTTCGATTCTATTACCCGTAAAAAAATAACAACCATGCCCTTTTTCATATAATACATCACTGACCTGCAAAATTGGTAGTTTTTTGCAATGTCAAAAGCAGATTATTTCCCGCAAATCTGTACCGAAGCCGGCAGCGAGCCACAAAAGTCCGGCCGCGATCTACGGTACCCGACAACGCGTCGCACCCCGGCCGCGAAGTAGGCCTACATGTACCGACCAAAAATCCTACCGCGTACGGCAGACCATCGGAACCGACCGAGCCTACACCGTGCATACACACAGTACGTACGGTGTATACAGTATGTAGTCTTCCTGCCCACACGTGGTCGAGACTGGTGCACGTTGTTTTGACATCGTGGCTATTACGCGTTGCCGTGTGTGGGGCGGATACCAGTCATGGAACATTCGGGATTACCATGCTGACCATGTGCACAATGCATCGTGATTACGTCTTAATAATGCGTTTGTCGCCCTAGTAATTTTTCTCACGTTATTTCTTAAGATCTAGCACATGTACGTGAAAAGTGTGTTTCTTCTAATTGGCCAACTGGACAAAATTACCGACTGAAATTCTAGTAAGATTTAGCTGATCAGGAAAATGCGATTTACGGGGTGGTCAGAATATTTTACGGGGAACACGCAACGAAAAAACAACCCTGACAATGCATACATCGTGTTTGATGTCGGTGTTCGATGTCGGAAAAAAGATCACGCTAACTTTTGCTTGGCCTGTCATGTCGGTAGAAATAGCGTAAACTAAAATTCGGCATCCCTAAAAAAAGCCGAAATCCGCTAAAGGTCGGGGTGTTTTGGGGAAGGTCTGGTAATTTTTTAGCACGCCTGGCTCGGAGCCCCGATACGGTACTCACCAACGGCCATTTCGCAACATACTTCCGGGTTCTTAATTTCTTATGTTTTATATTATATCGCGGGTACCCGGGTACCCGCCCGTTTGGGCAAAGGGTACTCGGGTCCAAAATTACCCGTCAATGCACAGCCCTATAACACACGGAAATTTGGTTGTTAATCCCGTTTTTACGAAGACAGAAATTTCATGCTTAGCGAATTTGTGTGCTAAGCAGCTCTATGAAATTGGCCCCAGGCTGCTTCAATTTAAAACACAACAAAAAAACACAAGACGAAAAAAAAGACAAGAATTACAGAGGAATTCAGCAAGCTACTTGTGTCCAATCTTTTGACAAGTCGGAAATTTTGTTATCATCCACAACTAAACTTTCTATAAACTTGTCAGTTGTCACTCACCATGAATGTCTTGGGCGGACCAATCTTGAAGTTGACGAGGCAGACCACCTGACCAGTTTCCATGGTAGCCACCTCCAGGTTGCCGGTCTTCCATGGCATCGTGCCGCTCTCCAAGCTGGTGTATTTGACCTGGCCCTGCACCTTGGCGAGGATCTTGGCGATACCCACAGAGCCGGCCATTGCTGACATACTGCTGTCAGAGACTGCATTGCAGGGATATGGCAAGAAGGATGGACAGATTCAAATAGTTATTGGGTAATTAAAACTCTTGTTTCAGTTAAAGGTAATATCATACTTTGGTTTTTATCAAAGAAATACAGATTCATGGGCAAAAATATCAAGACAGATACAGTAACAGTCATCTGTGAAAATTTCAGTCCCATACGGTGCCCACTTTTTGAGAAAACAGTCAAAAACAGCCACGGTATTTCTTAATTCTTTTCCTGTGTACGACACATTTTGAGCAATATAATTATCTGGGGCGCTAGACCGACCGTCAACCCCAAAAGTAAAAAAAGGGAGTTCAGCGCCCCAGTTACTGGGTCTACTAGTAGGGCCTGTAGGCCTCTACTCTCTTCTTTTTTCTCTCCTTTTTGTTGTTGGAAAACTTGGAATGTTTTGAAAAACGGTTCTTATCACAATCCCCTCGAATTCGACATAGCTAGGAGTAGGACCTTTCACCTAGGACTACGGTAGGTCCTGCAATGGCAATGCACAGATCATCTGATCATGCACTACTAGTATTACTAAATACTATTGTACAAATTAGACGTTAGCTATCTAGCTAACGAGTAACGCGTTACGTAGGCCTACTGTGTAGGCCTACGTTACTCGTTAGCTAGCGCGCGGTAGCATTTTTTAATTTCATCCCAAAAAACGCCTCCTTTGATTGGGGCACCAGCTCAGTCCCATTGGTTTTGAACACAGGGTATCAAAATGATGTCCGTCAGTGGAACCCTTCCCAAGATCACGTTAGAATCATTCACTTACCACAGGTATAAATCACAAGGAACTGCAAGTTTCAGCACGGAAAGTCTGACACCGAAGATGGTAGCATATGTTGGTGCAACGCTGGGCCGAGTATTGAATACGCATCACGTACTACGTCCGTATCCGTATCCGGATCCGACCCCGAATCCGCACCACTGATATTGCGCGCGCCTACCTATACATTACTGTATGTACAATCGCCTGTATACTGTATATACAATGTATAACTGTACATGTACTGTTCACAGTGTATTCTGTGCCGCACATGCACCCGAGTTATTCTCGGCTGAGACGAGCGCTTACTCTTCACAGGGTTGCTCCACACCTTAACTTATACTAGTGTACATTGTAGTAAATTATTCTCGGCTGAGACGAGCGCTTACTCTTCACAGGGTTGCTCCACATCTTAACTTATACTAGTGTACATTGTAATAAATTATTCTCGGCTGAGACGAGCGCTTACTCTTCACAGGGTTGCTCCACATCTTAACTTATACTAGTGTACATTGTAGTAAATTATTCTCGGCTGAGACGAGCGCTTACTCTTCACAGGGTTGCTCCACATCTTAACTTATACTAGTGTACATTGTAATAAATTATTCTCGGCTGAGACGAGCGCTTACTCTTCACAGGGTTGCTCCACATCTTAACTTATACTAGTGTACATTGTAATAAATTATTCTCGGCTGAGACGAGCGCTTACTCTTCACAGGGTTGCTCCACATCTTAACTTATACTAGTGTACATTGTAATAAATTATTCTCGGCTGAGACGAGCGCTTACTCTTCACAGGGTTGCTCCACATCTTAACTTATACTAGTGTACATTGTAATAAATTATTCTCGGCTGAGACGAGCGCCTATACTCTTCACAGGGTTGCTCCACATCTTAACTTATACTAGTGTACATTGTAATAAATTATTCTCGGCTGAGACGAGCGCCTATACTCTTCACAGGGTTGCTCCACAACTTATCTTATACTCGTGTATATTGTGATCAATTATTCTCGGC